>CAJQZJ010032648.1:7387066-7517773 GCA_907164525.1 Lophiomys imhausi | reverse complement strand
GTGTGTGTGTGTGTGTGTGTGTGTGTGTGTGTGTGTGTGTGTGTGTGTGTGTATACACTCATAAACATGTGCACAAGGGTGTCAATATCTACAAAGGCCAGAAGCAGGTGTGGAATATTCTGAAACTCCTAGAATAGGCAATTGTGAACACCGCAAGTGAGTGCTGGGAATATAACTCTACAAGAACAGTACATGCTTTTAATGACATAGCAATCTCTCAAGCTCCTGTTTATAATCTTGAGATAGGGTCTCATGTACCCAGGGTACCTTGAAACTCACTGAATAGCCAAGGATGGCCTTGGACTCCTGATTCTCCAGCCTCTGCCTCCCAAGTGCTGAAAACTGCAGTGGGGGATAAAACCCAAGGTTTTGTACATGCTAGGCAAACACTCTTCCAACTGAGCTACATCCTGGGGTCCATCCTGCAGTCTTTGAGAAAGGGACAATCTGTCTTTCTGAGAGACCCTTTTGTGAATTAGAAGGGACTCCCAGGTCTTTTTCTCATCTTTCTTCTTCCCTGTAACCTCATCCCAGTTGCTCCATAGAAGTGAACCTCTCACAGCCAGTTCTGTTCCTGGCCTTCACTTGCCACTGAACAGGCTGTGTTGCAGTCACTTGTCCCCCCACCCCACCTCATCTTCCATCTAGAGCCCTTAACTCACTTCTAGCTTTAAAGCTGTGCATCCACAAACTCATCCGTGCTTACTGTTGTGGCTTAGATGTAAAATGTCCCACACAGGCTCACGTGTTTGAACACTTGGTCCCCAGAAGGTAGCACTATTAGAGGACTGTAGAGCTTTTAGTAGGTGGAACCTCACTGGCGGAAGTTGGTCACTAGATGCTGGCTCCATTTTGTATCTTCTCTCTGCCTCCCAACTGCAAGTACAATGTCACCAGGTGCCTCATTCTCCTGTCACTATGCCTCCCTTGACATGGTGGACTATAGCCTCACACTGTAAACCAAAAGAAGCTCTTCTTCCATTTGGTTGCCAAGTATTGGGTCACAGTGATAAAAAAGTAACTAATACATTTTCCCAGCCTCCTCTGAACACATGCAGGTATAAGACACAGTCCCTGGTTGTCATGTGTGCAAATAATACCACAGAAGGTATTACGTGTGGAAGGTGTTACTACGCCATTAGGGAAGCAAGAAACCAAAGACAACAGCTAAGTCTTGCACAATAGGTGATCCTGGGAGTCCCATCTCTCGGGTTTCCTTTTCTATTGAGAAACATAATTAGAATGTCATCGTTCATCAATGAAGACAGTTCCTTTCCTAAGTACTCCAATGCCAGGCTTTATGGTCATTTTTCTCCCTTGTTATAAAATATTATGTGGACAACATATGTAGTTCTAAGAAGGCAGATAACTTTCTTTAGATTCTCAACTTAGGAGCAAGGAAGAAGGTAAATTTAGATCATCCACTATATGTCCAGTATATAGTTAGATTACTTTTGTTGTTGTTCTTGTTGGTTTGAGACAGGGCTCACTATGTAGATCAGGCTGGCCTCCAACTCACCAAGGTCTTCACGCCTCTGCCTCATTAGTGCTAGAATTAAAGATATGTGTCACCATGCCTGGCATGCTAGATAACTTTTGATATGTGCTGTTTGATTAATTTCTATATTCTAAAATGAAGATTATTAAATAATCATGGTCCACTTAATTAATTTGAAAAATGAGGCTCAGAGAGACAATAATTTTCCTAGTAATCATATTGTTTAGAATGCAAGATCAACACACATGTGTAAAATAAGTAGAATTCTATGGTACCTCAAGGTTGCTGTGCCAGACACATTGGCACAAGTTTGTCATCCCAGCACTTGGGAAATGGGGGAAGATGATGGGACATTCAAGGACAGCCTGGCATATATGGTGAGTCACAAGTCAGCCTGGGCTATATGGGTCCTGTCTCATTTTTTTTTTCTAAAAATTAAAAAGAGATATTGGGAATTCCTGACACATTACTGGCCCCTCAAACTCACCAGTCCCAACTAGGTCTTAGAATCTGTGATAAGAATGATATGACAAGGGTAAATTTCAAGGGGCTGGCCATGGTGGATACAGTTAGGGTATTTATTCCCAAGTCTCAGAAACAGGAAGATGTGGGGAAGGGAAGTCACACAGTTCATCTAGCGCCAGCAGCCAGTTTCTGGGATTAAGTGTTGTTTTAACTTTTTATTATGAAACATGCTCTTCCAGGAGACACAAGATCAGTTCCCAGCATCCTTGTCAGGCAGCTCACAACTGTCTATAACTCCAGCTCCAGGGGATCAGAACCCTTTCTGATCTCCATGGGTGCCTGCACACATACAACACACACACACATTAAAAATAAATCTTAATTTAAAAAAAAGGCTGTGGAGACAGTGACAGATTGGATTTCAGACATGATAGGTCAGACAGCAGTCTGTAGAAGCCTGGCTGAGGAACTACAGAGCTCAGGCTGCAACAAGAAAAAAGCATCAACAGGATCTTTGAACCAAAGGCATTTGTGCTGATGTGCCAGGGCATGACGATATATCAAAGGAGTCCCAAATGCAGCGGTTTAGTCAGGATTGAGGACTTGTTGGTTTTGTTCTAGAACCCTGGTCCCAGTCTCTTTAGAATTCCTGTAGAACATCAGGGCTGATATGGCAGCACAGTAGTATAGGTCGACCAGTTATCTCAGTTTATTGAAGACTGCTGCAGCAGCTGGTTAGCAGGACTCAATGTTAGAACAGAGAACAACCTGGGCAAAGCAGGACAAGTCATTTTGCCTTTGGTGTTGGTCCCTCCTTTCTCTTCCGTGTCACTGAGACCCAGACTTCCTCTAGATCTATCACTAGTTTAGAGGACCGTTCATCACCTCTCCATGGACCACGTGGGCAACGGAGCTTCGGACCACACTGTGATGACTGACTTAGCTGCCAGCTGCCACCAGATGGGTGGCTTCTGAAAGTGGAGAAATGTCTGGGTTTAGAACCCGTCCTTGCTCTAAAAATGCATCCCCAAGACTCATCACAACAGCAGCTGACCCTCCTTCTGTGCAGTCCATTTGAAATAGCTGGGCATGGAAGCACACAGCTGTAGTGTCCAACCTGAGCAGCAAAGAGAAGCTCCATCGCAATCAAATCAAATCTAAGGTCACCTAGTCCCCACTTTTAACTTTAAAGATGCTATAAAACAATATACAGAATCTATGAAAAGAAACTCATTCTTAGCAGCATAGCAATTGTGTCCCAGCCCTGTGGTGGTGTTAAAATGCTGATCAACACAGTGCCGTGGGTTGTCTTGGCCTGAAATATCTGGGGGAAAATTGTGTGTATAATTGCTCCCAGGACTTTAGTCAAATTTAAGAATCTTATGTATCTTGAGTTTAAATGATGACAGTTAGGAAGAGACTCCTCTCAACTCATTAAAATTATCACACGAATGGTTGATTTGAGATCTAAGCAGGGATAGCTCTTCCAGCCAGTTCTGCATTGCATAGCAAAGTGGCATGTACCTCCAAAGCCACACTCCTGACGGTCTCTCCTTTTTGGAGCTCCAGTTGCCACTGAGGTAGTGATACTTTCTTGCCTTGTTAATCTCTAATTTTTTGCACTTCCTCTGGTTCCTTCATTTAATAATCTTGAATCTGTTGGGCTGGACTGGGTTCCCTGGAAGAACTACTACTACAAAGTGTATAAGAATGCCAGCTGGCGAGATAGTCCTGGCTTGCTCATTACTGATGAGAATGACTGAGACTACATTGGTATCTATGGGTATAATAAGAACATGACTAAAAATTTAAACTAATGGCTTGAAGCGTATTCCTCGAAACTGTGTCCTCAGTTGTCTGTACCTTGATACTTTAATGTCAACATGAGCAAATAGTGGCCAACAGTTTTAAAAGTTCTTAGGCTGCTTTCCAGATTTCCTTCAGCACCATATTATTAAAAACAACCCTGAGACACACCAACTTGAACACAAAGTTCACCAAGTGCTCAGGGATGCAACTTGGCTAGGGGAGATGGGTCAGTCTCGGCTTGTGTGACTACGCAGGTGTAATCAGCAAACTTGGATTGCACGCTCTGACACGCAGAAAGGGGGGCATTTCCATAGCCCAGGAAGGGGAGCAGAGCAGGGGGCCCTCGAACTGGAGGGGGCCTCCCTGGAGTTCCTGGTGCCTATTCCAGGAGCTGGGAATGCTGGGAAGAAGAGTCTGGCAACCCAGTTCTTCCAAGCTCACTGTCTCAGAATATCTGCCACTTTAGAGAAGCAACTGTGTTCTTCCAGAAAGATTCTAGGCAACATCTTGCTGCCGCTTTTATCGACCACAACTACTCACAAACAGGAAAAACAAAGACAAAGGTGGTCTCTGCTATATCCTTTATTCTCAGTCAATGAGCTACACAAGGGTGGAAAGACAACAAATTAAAAAGAGCTCTGGGAAAGCCACAGGGATATGGGTAGCAGGGTAGGATTCAGATCTTACAAATGGCTAATAGAAGATTTACAAGTATCATTTTGTTTTCACCAAAAAGCATATCACACGTGGTAACAGGGGAAGATTAAAAAATTCATCGCGAATGAAATAAATGAGTCACTTGTGATCACTGCATCCCCTAAAACCAGTTTACACAATGAACTGGCTCGCACTTTGGACCATCTCGATTTGCAGATACACAGGTTTTCAGCACAGAAAGATAAGCACTGAGTCACAGACCGAGATGACACAAAAAACTGAGCATGTGAAAATAGCTTGAATCTGCTAGCAAAAATAGATGTATGCTGATGTTGGTACCAAAACTAAAGACATCTAAATAAATTCTGCCCAAACACTGTAGCTGCTATTCCTAAGATCATGAGAGAAACTTATAGCTCTTATAGGTGGTTAGAGGGTGTGAGGACCAGGGAGGGCTTGTAGTGTGCACAGTAGGCCTACATTAAAAGCAAAGTAACCCTTACCTCTATTTTTGGCTTGACATCTTTAAGGGTAGAATAAAACAACTCATCGCAAATCTGGCAAATACAGATAAAAGACAGCGCTAGAAGGCTGAGCAAATGATTTATTTGGAAGTAATTAAAAATAGGATGTGAGGAAAACAGCAGCCTAAATGGAGTTAACATTTAAAGACTCAGTTGTGCAGTTCTTCCTCGGGGAGCCCCCCAGAGGCACTGGAAGACTGGGGGACTGCTGAGGCATTCTTGATGCTTAGCAGGTAATTGTATTTATGAGCTAAAGTGAGCCCCCATCTGTTTAGTACAAGAACCCTCCTGCTTCTGAGTTGAATGGTGCCTGTTTCGTTGGTACCAGGCTCCCCCTAGTGTCTCAAAAGGCACACTGCATCTGTTAGTCAGCTAGTACCAGACGCCCCCTTGTGTCTGGAATGTGAATTTCATCTGTTTAACTAATAACCGATTCCCCCTAGTGTCTGGGAAGTGAACTGCATCAGTTTAGTTAGTCCCAGAAGCATCCTAGCCTCAGGATGCGAACTATGGGAAGAAGCTGGATTGAGGCTTTTATTACCACCTTTGGCAGGTCCTTGGGTACCTGCAGGCCGGGGAACGACCGGCCTTCAGGTACCCAAGGACCTGTGGAGGGAACTGGGTCCCTCCTTTGCTACACTCAAGATGCTCATTCCTTAACGATGCCTTGCGGTCTGGAGTACTGTAAAGGTGGCACACACGAAGTACAGCTTGTGGTTCGCACAAGAGAACATCTGCAACTTACTATAAACTTGAAATAGGATGATTAGAATGAGAGGGCCTGAACCAGGCATATCAAATGGTGCAGTGCCTGCTATGACGTATTGGGAGAAGTCAAAGTCCAGGAAATTAAACTTTACCTTAATTCTTCTCAAAACAACACCACGGTTCTGTTTTCCTTATGAAAACATACAAACCCTAGACACATAAGCTTGGTGGACGGGGGTGTTAGCCAGAATGGGAGGAATGCAGGGGCCTCCTCCCTCCCTCCCTCCTCCAGGGAGTTTTAAGATTCAAGTAGCAGCATGTATCTCTGGGCCTTCTGCATGGCACAAAGGCCTCCCACCAGACTCTGGCAGTGACTTAAAGAACATGGACACGGTTCCAGAACATATTTTATTCATTCCTGTTCCTGATTCACATAAGGTGACAACAGAGGTGACATCTGGGTCAGCTGTGTGTGTGATCCCAAAACAATGCTTGAAAGTCAACAGAAATTACACCCTGAGATAATTTAAGAATTTTCAAACAACTGGCACTACAAGGCTGTGCTCATTTTGGTGGCTACTTTTGATTTTTTTTTATTTCTGTTGTTTTTCCTTCTTTGAGACAGCCTCTGGAACAGGCCTCTTTAACAGCCAATATTACTAAAATTCCACATTTATCCTCACATTGTGTACACCACATTTGTTTCCCCACTGCGAGCCCTGAAGTCTCCCTCCCTCTTCCTTGTGTCTGTGAACAGAATGTGGATGAATGTTTGAAAAGGGGAAAGAACAAAAACAGGAGCTAAAGAATCAGGCTGCACCATCCACTGCTTAGAAATGGAAATGAGATGCCTCCTGTGCTCATCTTGATGTCTCCATAAAAATGGAATAAATGAACTGATATTTAATGAGTTGTTTAAAATGATAGTCACTTATAGACTCCAGGGACTACTGATCCATCTTCAACACTCCACTGCGGGAACTCAGTGCTGTCTAGTCGGTTACGTGGTGTTACACAGGTCAGCTCTGTGCAGCTGGCTCGGCCTTCCCACCTTTAAGTGCCTTCTGGAGGACATGGTCACCACCAGGCCGACCTGCTGAGCTGACCTCACCGGCCCCTCAAATTCACTCTATGGACGTCTCTTTACCCTGTCATTACACGTAGTACTTCACAGAATTGCTACAGGCATTCGAGTCAAAGGCTTAACAGTCAGGCTTTGGTTTTAAAGTGCTCTGGGCAGAAGTCAGAATTGTTTTAATAACACAATCCAGCTACTGCGAACATTCTATTATCGAGGGACAATGGTTTCCCTTTGGTAGCTCCTCTCTGAGACAGATGCAGAACTCAAGAGCATTATAAACAAGAAGAGAGTAGAGGAAAGACACAGAAGAACAGCAATGCCTGACGTTTGTCTCTAAGGCAGACAGTCAAACTGTCTATACAAGGTTGAAAGGACGGTTCCCAGGAAGAGGTAGAGAATCCCAAAGCCGCGAGGAAGAAGGACAAGCCAGGCTGTTTAAAGCCACCAGCAACTTCACTGAAGTTTGAGAAGGTCACCCTGCTGCGGGCTGTTATTGTATGTCTTGTGATAAGTAGGAGACATTTTATCCTCAACAGGGGCCAAAAGGAGGGCTTGCAAGCCACGCGCGGGGCAGGAAGCTGGAAGTCATCTCTTAAATTGTTATGGATTCAGCTCTCACGAGGAAAAACAAAATGGCTGCTGCCTCCCTAGGATGCCTTCAGGACACTGAATTAATGGAGATTTTCCCGATTAATGCAACTTTTCTAAAGGGGGGGATGGGTAGAGGGTTTACATATAAGGTGACAGACCTATGGGGAGAAGGCTTCCTCTTCCAGATTGGCCGATGCCCATCTTATATTCAAAATATGCATTCCTCTAACCTCATAGAGATTTCCTAACCACTAAAATACACATGAAAATATTCTTGATACTTCAGCACCAGCAGAATTGTTCTGTCTGAGCAATTCAAGAGCTGTCTGAGGCAAAAAAATTTCCCAGCTACCAATTAAAACTGGATAGCTAGTCCACAGGTGAGTGAACCTGGGTGTTATTTCTTAATGCACCTGGGAGATACTTTTTTTTTCCTTTTCTCCAGTGTGATTTTATAAGGCATAAATTTAATTTTCTTCCCCTTACCTTTGGAAAACTAGTGTTAAACCTGTTTTTAACCCACACATTAACATTCAATCTTTCATTTTTATTAAATAGCTTACATATAAAAGGAAATACCAAGGTGTTCTACAGTCATATAAACAATCATTTCAACACTCGAAATTGTAAAGAGACTGAAGAAAACACATACTTCGGTACTTACAATGCTATGCTAAGCACAAGTGACCGCGCAGACACTAACACACAGACACACTGTGCGCTGCTTCCGGAAGCACATGTGGGAGCAGCGCACTAACAGATCTTTCTTCCTTCACCACAAGACAGGATGGTCCAGTTTGGAAAACCCAAGTTCTTTCCTTAGTTCCAGGTAGGTGCCGTTGCTCACCCAAGAGTCGTCGCTGGATTTCCTGCGAGAGACGTGACAGCTCCTTACAGACTCTGCTATAACTTCCCATGCTTTTCCACCCTCATTGCAGACACACTCATCTTTCCTGTTGTTTGGGGATCTGAGTGGTGTTGGCAGGCCAGCAGCCATTTTCTACTTCTGACATTTACTTCTTAAGCCTGAGTGAGGGCTGGAAGGTGGTGTTCTGAGAGGATCCCCCTCTGTCTGTCGCTCTCTCTCTCTCTCTGTGTGTGTCCATCCTTTCTGTGTGCTGTACAACAAACAGGGCTGGGCTGACAGCCACCACGCTGGAAATGACTAAATACTATACAATCAACTAGGTTGATCAAAGAAAGTCTAAGTTAGCATAAAGCCAAGTAGAACAAAATGAAAAGGAATTGGACACCACAACAGTTTGGAGAGGGAACTTTTGGTTTACTACTTTTGGGAAAAGAGAACCTGCTATGTAGCTTGAATTTCAAAAGGCACAAAAGGAAACAAAGCCTACTGAACCGCTGTCTGGTTAGCCCAACCTCCCGGTGGTCTCACGTGTGCTCCCAGGCAGTAATGTCGGATTTATTCTGCCAGAGAGAGCTCATGCATGAGAGCTAAACTCTCTGCCTTCTCTGCAGTACTGGGTCGGGCTCTGCCCCTCGGGCAGTCGACATCACAGTCTACATTGGAGATCATTCACACAATAAGGGGTGTGTGTGTGGTGTGTGTGTGCATGCATGTTGTGATGCTGGGAACCAAGTCCAGGACCTCATGAATGCTATCCAAGAATTCTACCGCCAAGTCACATGCCCAGCCCCATGTATCTTTGAAATATTGTTTTATTAGAACACAACCCCACCCATTTCCTTAAATATATTATCTATGGTTGTTTTCATGTTGAACTAGGCTGAGTTATTGCTGAGGTCTTATGGCCCATCAAGCCAGCAACATCTACCACTTGCTTTTTTTTTTTTTTTTTTTTTTTTTTTTTTTTTTTGAGACAGGGTTTCTCTGTGTAACAGCTCTGGCTGTCCTGGTGTCACTTTTGTAGACCAGGCTGACCTCGAACTCACAGAGATCCGCCTGCCTCTGCCTCCCAAGTGCTGGGATTAAAGGCGTGAGCCACCACCGCCCGGCAACCACTTGCTTTTTATATAGGTAAGCTTGGTAACCTAAGCAATGGGGGTTTCTCGTTCTTTCAACAGTTGAGCGATATCCCACTGTGGGTATGGATGGCAATTCATCTTAGCATGCCCTGCTGATGGGCAGCTAAGCCGCTTCTAACTCCATTAGGAATAAAGCGTATGCTCTGGGTGCTATCTCAACCTTCTTTTAGAGGCAGGGTTTCGATTTTGGTGTCATTATTAACTTGCCTAGGCTGGCCTCGAACTTGCAATCCTCCCGTCTCAGTCTCCTGAGCATTAGGGTTGCAGGCTGGCGCAACCAGGACTGGCTCTCTCAGCATTTTGGAATATATGCCTTTCTCCTGCTGCTGAGATTAGTGGTTAGACCCTACAGCCTTCTGGAAGCTGCTCCTGCTGTCCATACCGAGAAATAAACATCAATAAACCCCTGGCTGTAGGATGGGCGTGGACCTGCCAGTTTGCCTCCTCCACATTCGCTGCTCAACAGAACCCCCAAACCACACTGAGCTCTGGCCACATTGTCAGGAGAGGTGTGGCCCCATCTGAAGGATTCCACTGGGTTCTTCCTCAGCCCCCCCTCTATTCTCTGGGCCTCTGTTTCTTCTCAGTTAAAGTAGGGAAGAGAGAGGGTAAAAGGTTACAATTGCTCACAGCTCCTTTACAATTTTAAATATATTTTAAACAAGACCCTACCAACAAATTATTTGTTTATTGTCTGTGTTTGTCTGTTTATTTATTTAAAGACAGGGTTTTACAGTGTAGCCCAGGCTAGCCTCACACTCTTACCAATCTTCCTGCCCGAGCCTCCTCCATGCTGGGATTACAAAGATGGCTGCAAGCCACCCATGCCTGGCTCCAGAAAAGTACTTTAAAAGCAAAGATCAACCAGATCTTCCCAACTCAAGCATGAGCGGATTAGAACTGCTGACTCCAGGCATGGGAACTTGGGATTCCACAGTAGGGCTGTCATCATCCAGCCTGCCATCATGTGAAATCTATGCCAGCAGCCAGCCTCAGACAGGACTGTAACAAGGTTGCCCAGTGTTGGGCCAGCTCTGACAGGTCCCTGTCCTCTGCCATGAGGAGGCCCTGCAGAGTCGCAGGGAGGAGCAATGAGGAAGACACCAGTCCTGTTTCAGGACAGCATTGGTCATGCAGAAACTGACATTTGTCCCCAAAGGCTGGCCACCCCCCCCCCCCCCCCCCCCCCCCCCCGGCCAAAACCTGAAGAACCGGGGCTGGTGCTCCAAGCTGTTTTCCTCTAAGACCCGACGCCTCTCCCTCTGCAGCCGCTCGATCCTCTGCTTCTGTACTTCAGCCTCCTCTATGTTCCCTTCTTCTAGAAGCCTGGGGGTTGAAGGGAAAGAGGAAAGGAAAATTCATTGGAAAAATAATAACCAACCACTTCTATGTCCAAGACTGAATATTAAAGTTCCCTACACCCCGTCCCTTCTTCTGACCATGATGCAGTATTCTGAGCCAGAAAGAGGATAATGTCCTGTGAACAGGTTATATTTACAGGGTTCAAGATCTCTACCCAGAGAAACCAGTCAGTGTTCTAATTCCCTCACTCTCCCATGAGAGGAACCCCATGCACATTGTTCATTTCTCAGGTACATATTTTTCAAATATAAATACACATTCATACTCCTTCCTCCATTTAAAGAGTATAAATGGTGGAAAACTGCTTTGTTTTACTTAATAGCACATCTTAGAGATCTTTGCACAGTAGAGCCTGGACAGCTTCATTTTTGATAGCTGTAGAGTTTGGTTTTGTGGATGTACCTTAGTTACTTCAAACATGGTCTACATATAGACATTGGGTTAGTTCCACTATTTGTAGTGTTGCATTGAATGACTTCGAACAACCACCATTCACACATAGGAAAGTATATCTGTTCAAGAAACTTCTAGACTTAGGACTGTTGAACAAAAGAATGAGTCTTTGGCTGATATATTATGAAACTATACTTTATAGGGAATTACACCAATTTATATTCCCTTTTCATATTTTACATTATATACTGGTTTACAATATACATGCTATTATGTTACCAGCCACAGATTTATTTTTTTCTTTGCCAATCTAAATATATTTTCACCTGGTTTTCTCCCCATGTTTAAAGAATATTTGAGTTTCTTGTCTGTGAATTGTTCATCTCCCCAAGTGCATTTTCTCCCTATCGAGTGATTTCTAGACCAAATCCACACTGTAAGGATGTAAATATAGATTTATGTTGATAATTTATCTTTGAATTTGGTTATACACTTGTATTTACCATGTCATTAAGGCTTTATAAAAAAAAGTTAAATCGTACATAGTTATCTTTCCTTTCATGTGGCCTTTATATTTTGAGTCTCAATTACAAAAGGCTCAGGGGGAGATTACTCATTCTGTTTTACAGAGTAGGAAACTGAGGCTGGGGAAGATGAAATAAATGCCTTGCCATAGACCACACAGCTCATGAATAGCAAGCCCAGAAACAAGTGCACTAAAATCATCTCAACTCGAGGGGTCAGGGGAGCTGGGTGCCTTCATCATTACAAGTATAGTGAACTCCTTATTTACTACATGCAGTGAAATTCTTCAAAATAGACTCCTCTCCTCCTTCTTTTTGGGTATTTCAATAGAAATGGGCCCTCCAGATGTGCGAAGGCTGCACCACACAAGGACAGAAGTGCAGGCTCCAGTCCCTGGGACAGCTGCTTCAAGCCCCCTTTTTGTCCTGTACTCCCAGTGACACTACTCTCCTCAGGTTCCGGGTGGCCAGGCAGTTGTGAACACCACTTTTTGTGGATTGTTTTAAATGTCTTTGGAGAGAAAGATCTTTGGAAAAAAATCCTTACCTTTGATCTGGTCTAAACCGAGTGTCTGTGGGTGGTAATAAAGACTTTGACAATGGATCCATTTCATTTAACTCTAAGGCAAACTGTGTGAAGCCGTAATACTGCTCATAGCCCTTCGGCATGGGATCTGAAAGAGGAAGAAACCACCCAGGTCTAATTCGCAATTCATTTTGTTAGTTTAATTCCTTCACCTTTTTCATCTCAGACCTGCTATGTTTTATCTCTAACTCTAAACTGTTCCATTTCTGTTAAAATATTCTGACTAACAAGTAGCTACTGAGCATTTCTCTATAGATTTTCCTGTCTGAATTTTCTATCTCAGGGATATGGTCTTTTTGCCTTGATCCTGTAGTGAACTTATTCAGTGCTGTGAAGTATCTGTATTGTCTGAGCTATCACAGAATTTGTTATTCAAATATACACACCAGGGGCCCAATGAGATGCCAGGCAGGACTAATGGGCTGAGTTTAGAACCTACATGGGAGAAAGAACTGATTCCACACAGTTGTCCCCTGACTTCCACCATTTGTGCTGTGGCATGCATATCCCTGCACATATATTACACACACACACACACACACACACACACAATAAAAGTTTAAAAATCAAATAAATAAATCCACTAGGCCTTTTCTTGGCCAGCTGGACTCCCACTTCAGAAGACCCATGCTCATGCAGAACTGCCAAACTCCCTGAGGGCAGTCAGTACATATTATTCTTTTTTTCCTCCTTGCCTTTTTTTCAACAGTCTCAGCCCCTAAAAATCTCACACCCTGGGGTTTCTGGGGTTTAGAACACTAGGTTCTAATTTTCCCCAACTTTGATCTCAGAGCTAAGAATCAGGTATATACCTGGGAGATCTAATGCAGACTCAAGAAATTCCCTTACAGTCTTAAGTCTTAGCACTTGCTGGTCACACATCCCCATAGAAATGTCCTCCATGAACTTTGCCACAGACACGCTTTTTGAAGCTTTTTCAAGTCCCACTGGCAGCTAATCCCATTCTCTGTGTACCTCATCCCGAGCTTGAACACGGGACCAAGCTCCATGCTGTGATGCCACCTGAGACCCCACCCACCAGAGTATAAAGATGATGGTTTTTTAATGTTGGCCAGGGGAGCTCTGGGCCCATATGGAGACAAAGTCAAGGAAGAATGGTAAAGATGATCTGGGAGGCAGGCCTTCAGCAAATGAGAGACTGCCATGTGAAGTCATGTGCGTGCCTCTGAAGCTAGGAGGCAGCCACTGGGGCATCATTCCACTTCGACAGCAACCTCTGGGATGGAGGAAGATGTGGCCGCAGCCCACTGAAAGAGACACCATTGGGCCTACAGTCACATCTCTTCCTACCAGAATTCAAGCCCAAGTTCAGGTGAACTGAGCCTTCCCTGCTGCCCACAGTTGGCACGAGGATGGGTTGGGACCCACTTCAGACTGTTGTGCTGTTAAGATAACTGTCTATGAATCCTGGGAAATGCTTCATTCTTGAGACAGGGGAAGTGCAGGGTCGGAAGGTCTTTAGTCCTCCCCTTCTTGCCTGCTTGACATTTGGCTATGAGGTGACACGACACTGAGTTGTGACAAACATTTACACATGAGAGGAAACGTGTAGCATAATGCTTCCTCGCTGATCTGTGTCTCTGACACTGGTAGGCTGCAGAGGTAACAACATGGGGCCATCACTCCTCAACTTATTAAATCATGGCAGGCAGTCCCACAGCTTAAGCTACCAACAACGTGTTTTCCTTGTCCCTTCCTTCCCACCTCAACCCCCAACATTTCTCTCCCTCCTTTAACCAGACCAACATTCATCCATAAAGCCCTTATTGCAGGACAGTGCTTTTATAAAAACTAATCCACCTTGGAAACACGCTCTTTTCAGATCGAAAGATTAAAGGGCTATTGGTGTAGCCCGGGCTGGTAGCCAAAGCTTTTTAATTATCCAATATATACATCCGGCTTTATTTTACTGTACTTAATTTATTGTGGTTAATACCTCTACTTCCCTTCCACCCCTCGTTCCCTTCAACCCCCCAACCCTAGGTGGGAGAGAAAGAAGGTTAGAGGGAGAAGGGACATAGGTCTCTGAGCTACTTCCTGCTGATCAGGGTCGTTGGATTCTTTGGGATGTAATACCAGTCTCATTAGAAGTCCAGCAAACCAGAAAACCAGGAGACAGCAGCAGGAAGAACAAGCAGCAGTTTGGGGGAGCACCAGCAACTGGGAGAGCAGCAACCGCTGCTTTCTTCTTTGTAACTCTTTCTTTTCTTTGTAGATCTTTCTCCTACTTCTTTGTAGTGCCTCTTTACGAAGTCCATTCTCTTTTACTTCTTTGTGGAGCTCCTACTCTCTTTTCTTTTTGTAGCCCCTTCTCCTCAGGGCTCTGGCTTTTTTTCCTCTCCTTTGTAGAGCCCCCTTCTTCTCAGGGCTCGCTCTGGCTTTTTTACCTCTCTCAAGTCCTCCGGGTTAAACTTGCTCAGCTGGTTAAGCCACACCCCTGCTAGCTCACAAGACCATTAATACTTTATACCTGTGTCTTAAGCAGCCCACCTGGAATTAAACAAAAACCTTCTCACAATTGCTTTTAATAAACTCCTACCACACAGGCTTCCACAGCTCTCATGATACAGCTGCTCCAGGGGCAGTGTCCTTTTGGGATTACAAGGGAGAGCGAGGTCGAATTTACAGTTGGAGCAGCTGGAGGGTCCTACGTACTTTGGGAAGCATATGTCACTCTCTTTTTCTAGTGACACCTTGCTCTAAAATTATTTGCATTTTGCTGTCTTTCCAACAAAGCCCATTAAAGTTCTAAGAACCCACCAGGCCACCCTTGAACTGGCAGCGGCTCCTTTCTGAGGTCCCGAAAACCCAGAGCAGAACCTAGCAGCCAAACCAAGAAGCTGGTGTAAGCAGGCCAGTGACTTCACAGGCAGGCCAGTGCCACTAGCCTGGTTCAAACAGGTGGCAGCTGAAGACAGAGCAGGGTGCCCCCTCCCTGCCCCCCCCCTCTCCTGTGCTCTATGCCTGGGATCTAGTGGACACTCACTTGCTCTCCAGACACATGTGGAGGAGGCAGCGCCCCCACAGTAGATGCTCTCGTGCCATTTTCCAAACAGCCGGTGCACAGCCTTCCCTCTGCGGTCAAACACCGTGCCTTCGATCTCGTGGGCATTAGTGCTCCAGTATTTTGCCTAGGATGCAGATGAGAGTGGTCTGGGTAGGACTCTGTTATTCACTTACTACAGGTATTGAGTGGGGGTGGGGGGTGGGGGTGCTAAGGCCAGGCCCAGAGGTGCTCTTCTGCAAGGAAGGTGGGCACAGGAGGGTCAGGAGTTCAAGGTCATCCTCAGCTGCAAGTGGAATTTGAGGCTAGCCTTGACTACATGACACCATGTCTCAGGAGAAAGAAAAAAAAAAGCCAAAAGAGGGTTTCTGCATGGCTAGTTATGGGTTGTTTATTTAGTAAACAAATACAGATTATATATTTTTTATCACATATGAAGTGATATTTTGAAATATGTGTACATTGTGTGATGGGTAACTAGCATGTTTTGCCTCACATTTATTTAGGTGACAGCACTTAAAATGTAGTTGGCAGTTTTCAAATGTATAGACACATTGTTAATGGCTCTCTAAGATTGTACCCTTTGATCAGTAATTTCCCAAATTACTCTTCCTAACACTGGCAACCACTGTCCTACTTCCTGCTTCTAGGAGTCAAATGTTTTAGTTCCCCTTAGGGATGAGATCAGGTGGTGTTGTTATGAGCTGGGCTCATTTCACTTCACGCAGTGTCTACTACATCCACCTACGTGTAGATTGCAAATGTCGGAACTGCATTCTTTCTATGGCCAGGCAGTATTCCATCGTACCTCTGCACCCTTTCTATGTGCTGACAGCCCTTAGGGTGATCCTTTCTTTGCTCCCGAGAACAGTGCTCTGATGACCATGGGAGTGCTGAAGGCTCCTCTAGTCTTGACTTCATGTCCTTTGGCTGTGTACTCGAAATCGGACTGTAGAGCCCCAGAGAAGCTCAGTGCTTTGAGAAACTTCGTTCTCCCTAATGGCTGCACTAACTCATCCGTATCCCATCAGCAGTGTGTGAGGGGTCCCTTCTCTTCAGCTCTTCTCATCTTTTTGACACCAGCTATTCATGGAGGTAATAAGGTGATGCCTCACAGTGGTTTTAATTTGCATTTCCTGGATGATTGGTGATGCTGAAATCCACCCATTCATCTGTGGGCTGTCTGCATGGCTGACTTTTAGGGAGGTCTGTTTAGGTGTTTTTGTTCCCTTTTCTGGGATGGACTGAACTGTGTTTCTTGCTTTGTTTGCCTTTGTTGCAAACACTGGTGTGTGTGTGCATACTACACCACACACATGAAGGTCGGAAGAGAACTTTTAGGAGTCAGTTCTACCTACCATGTGGGTTCTGGGAACAAAATTCAGACCCTCAGTCTTGCAGCAAAAGCCTTTAAACTCAAGTCTGGCTCTCGGCACCTTATTTAGCATCTGCTTGGTTTGAGGTGGGATACTGCCATATTGCATATTGCCTCTGAGTCTCCCGAGTCCAAAGTGTTGGTCTGACTGGAGTACCCTGCCGCACTGTCTTCTTGCAATTGAGATGAGCTCCATTTTTATGTTTTGTATTTTAACACTGTATCAGATTTCAAATATTTCCTCTTTTGCAATGTAGATATCCAGTATCCCAACAGAATTATTTAAGAAACTTCCCTTTCTCACCATGTATTACTGAAATCTTTTTTTTTTTTTAGTCAGTTAAATAAAAACATGTGGATTTATTTCTGGACTTTCTAGCCTGTTCCCACAGCCTGCCTAGGTTCTGGATTTAAAAACAAAACAAAACAAAAATCCTTTCATTAAATAATGAAAATTGCAGTTAACCTACTATTTGCAGTTTGTAACCCAATAACAAATGTCTGTATAGGTTATGTACTTTTTCTACTTCTGCTTCATGTAACATAGGAACATAAAACTCAGTTCTCAGGCATTTGCCAAGTATCTAGTGCATTTGCTAGTGCTAAATGGCTAGTGCATTAGCAGCTGCCCCAGGCATGTCACTGGGACTCTAAAGCCTGGGAGCTCTCACTTCCGCAATTTAAAGTTAACTCACAATTCTTTTTATGTGAAGAAAATAGTCATTCCCAAACCAGTTAAAGAAGTTGCTTAAAATTGCGTTTTCCATTATTTTCCCCGATTCTAGGCCTGTTCTAGCTGCAGGGACCTCGCACAAGCCACCTTTCAGCTTGTACCCCTTGCTTGGGCTTAGTTTGGCTCAGCCCTGCTCACCCCAGCCCAGGGGACGGTGGCTCAACACAGCCTTGTTTACACAGTACCACCCTCCAGCCAGCAGAGGGAGTGCCAATTCCCTAGAGGTGATGCTTTGGAACTCTCCCAACTACCTGGCCACCCTTAAAAACCTTTATGAACAAAAGGCATTCCTCCATAAATCAAAAGCCCTAGCTCTATTTTCAGCTGAAACTGAAGCCATATTTGGAAAGCAGGAAAGGTGAGTGGCATTTCCAGGTCGTCTTCTGCTGGTTCAGTTTCTCCCCTTCAAGACTTTGGTAAAAATGCAAAGGGAAGCTGGGTCACAGCAGCACCAGAGAAGTAAATTAGAAACTGGGTTCTCCAGACACGCAAACGTGGCAGGGGAGGAAAGGAGCTCAGACCCTTAAGTTTACTGGGAAGTAGGGGTCAGGTTTTTCCCTTTACGATACTTATCAACAAACCAAATGTTGATGACAGGACGGGACACCACAGAGAAGATGCTGTGGCCCACAGGCGCCTGGTGTCTGCTCCCAGACTCTTTCAGCATCCAATGCTCATCTCAAGTAACTACAAGCACATTTGCTATAAAGCCAGGCGTGATGCCACACACCAGTAATCTCAGTACTCTGAGGGCTGATGCAGGAGGACTGCTCTGAGTTTGAGGCTTGCCTGGCCTCAAACAAATGAACTCATCCTTTCTCTCGTCCTGAGTAGATGAGAACAGTGGATGGTACAAATGGGAGAGAGAACGTTGCTTTGAGGAGATGTGGAGAGCTGGCCCCCTTGGATTAGGGGAATATATTCTTGCTCTAGTTGCCTTTGGCTTCTTTCTGAAAAGCATTTAGGCAAAGCTCTCAAAGTAGGGCTATTGTGTTTTTGTCCCCAAAACACTGTCACTGCTAGTTTTATGTCGGTCTACAACCTCATTTGATGTTTACATTATAAGAGCCCTGATCAACCTCACAAATGAGCCCTGTGGGTTACAGGAGGTGTAGACAAGGACTGGACGTGCTGCGCTCAGTTCAGGATTTCCATCTTAGGTGCAAAGACATTTAGCAAGGGCTTTTCTCTAAAGCTACTTTTTGTACATGTGGGTTTTTAAAAGCAAGGAGATTCTGGGAGGGAGAGAAAGGGGTGCTGCTCAAATCAAGGAAGTTAGAGAGAGACTCTACATATTTTCCTGCACCTGCTGACCTTTCCACTCATCTCTGAAAGTTCTCAGCCGAGAGCTATGTGGTTCGAATCAAGGGGCAGCCGGGGCTGTAGGATGAATAGGGCCGAGCAGGATTTTACTCTTGTGATGCTGGGGGTGGCCAGATGGAGGGTTTGGAGAACAGTGAGGCGGACAGGTGAAGGCATAACTTGGAAGCTAACTCCAGTGGTAACAAAAAGCTTGAAAAAAACTTGGTCATGAAAGAGAGTAGAAGACAGAGAGAGGTGGTGAAATCAAGACCGGGGAGGAAGCGAGGAAAGAAGGGCCAATGTGGGCAGTGGCTGAGGAGGCAGACAGGGGTGAGAGGGTAGCAGGAGCTGGGGCTAGGGAGGAAGAAGGGCGTGTGTGTGTGTGTGTGTGTGTGTGTGTACACATGCACACACATGTCAGTGTGTGAATACACTGTGCAGGCACGTGCATTCCAGGGGTTGGAGTGGGCAGAGCCTCATGGACCACTGAGAGGATGCAGACATCTACTGAGAAGATGGCAGTGAGCAGAGACCTTTGCTAAGGGAATGGCCAGTCCTGGCTTTTTCTGTGGCCAAGCACACAAGCATAGCTGTTCCCTCACCCAGTTCTTTCTTTACTCCATGAGAAGAGTCTCACAATATAGCCCCGATCGTTCTCAGACTCAACATTTTCCAGCCTCAACTTCTAAGTGTTGGAATTACAGATGCATGCCACCAAGTCTGGCTTCATTTTGGCCATTCTTAAATGCACAGCTCAGCAGTATAAAGTGCATCTCCAATGTTGTACAACTGTCACTACTACTGTCTTTTTCTAGAACATTTTCATCTTCTCAAACAAAAACTTCAAACCCATGGCACACAAATTTCCTATCCTTCCCTTCATCTGGGCCCTGATAACCCCCCCACACTGTTTTCTTTCTCTATGAACTTGATTCTTCTGGGGTTCATGTAATTGGAATTACATAGAAATGCATCCTTTTATGTCTAGCTTATCCATTTAGCATAATGTCTTAATGTCTCTGTGTCATGGTCCAATGACATCTCATAAAAGAGTCTCCCAGGCTCTGCACTGAGGGCAGATGACAGGAGAGGAAGGCAGGGTCAACATCTCAGTCAGGTGACAGAGTGGAAGCCAGCCCGTGCCCTGGGCACCTGGCACTGCCTCAGCCCTCCAGCATCAGAGCTTGGCTCACTCAAGGTACCTTTGTGAAGTTCACTTTGCAGTGGCAGGAGTCATCAGTCAGGTTCTTGATGACAATTTCGCCATAGTGCTCAATCCACCGCTGTCCACTTAAGATGTTGTGGATGCAGGAGGTTACTTTGTTCCACTCAAAGTGATCTCCAAAACTGAAGGAGAAGAGTGAGTCAAAGATGGCTTCCAGCAGAGCCAGCCACAGATGGGGAGGCCATCTTATTTTATACAATGAGGCAGGGGACGAATCACTCATCCTCTCATTTGCAGGCCCCCACATCAAATAAGGCTCCAAGTGACATGTGAGCTAAGGCTCTGGAGCCAGAAAACACCTCAGCGGTCATCCTCCTGCTTCCTGAAGGCACTGGGGACTTCAATAGCAGCTGGTGACCTCCTGGCCCACTAGCCACCTCTTTTCCACAGAGGAAGCATTGAGAGCCCCAGGGAACATGTCTGAAGCTGCCCAACTACGGAAGGGAAGTTGGTAGAAGGATGCAATGGGGTGGAGGCCAGGCTCCCACACTTGACTAATTACACATTATTTATATCTTTTCCATGAGGAAGAACTCAGGCATTGCTTACAGAGTTAAGTAGCAACTGTGAGGAAATAGTAAGCAATATTTTAAGTACTTCATCATAATATCTGATTTTCCCACATGCCTGTGAGGCAGGTGAGGGCTAGTGACAAGAAAGGTGTGGCAGCCTGACCACAGGTCATGGGAGAAAGGGCACAGCAGCATGTGGTCCCGACAGCCTGGCCTAGAGTCCTGGGATCACCATCACTTTGCTTTGAAAACCACCACCACCACCACCAACACCAACAAAACCCACCTATCGATGATGCCTATATAATCCAAGCCATGTCTGACATCTGACTCTGAGGGAATTCTGACAGTGAGGCAGGACCATCGTGATACAGACAAATGACCTTTTATCTTGGAAGGGAGCAGTGATGAATTTTTAAGAGAGTTGTTCTCCGCAGGAGGCATTTCCAGCCAGTGAAAGAAAACACTAGTCTGTGAGCCTGCCAGGAGAAGGTTACCTAAAACCACCTCCAGATGGAGTGAAAGAGAAAAAGTACAGTCTCCAAGACAGGGGTGATGGGCATGCTGCCCCTAACGTGGGCCAGACTTCTAGCTTGAGAGCTGACATTCCCAACACAGAGGAACTTACGCGGGCAGAGTCACGTGTGTTGTGCCAACTGGGACAATTTCCATGGATTTACCCCAGAATTTATTTTTCCATCTCACATCTGAAATGAAACATCAAATATCATATATTGAACGAGACAGCTAGATGGATCAGAGGTCTCAGGCTGGACAAATGATTGGTCGTTCTATTACTGTCACAGTCAAATTAGTTATAATGGAGACAATGGCTCCTCTACTAGAAATGCCAACTGGGGATCCAAAACAGAATCAGGAAAACAAAGCTGTAAGGCAAAGTCCTCCTGAAAAAAGTCCAGGTCACAAGGACACAGGCTATCCCAGTGTGCTGTAGCGTGAGGAGAAGCGAGGGGAGAAGGGATGGCTGGTATGTTTGAGGAAGGTCTTGAAAGAGGCTTGTCATAAAGGCCCATGTAAACAGGGCTTCGTAGAATACAAATGAGTTCACAGAGCATAGAGAAGTTAATGTCAGGAAAGGGTCCAATGGTATGAGAGAGTCAAGTGTGGCTTTGTCCACTGAGATCATCTAAGGGGAAGAGTAGAAAGTCAGATTGAGGAAATAGTTGGTTCTGCAAGCCTGGCTAATAAGTCTTTTTTGGGTTGAAAACATTCAGGGAACAAGTGTGATTACATAAAAACTCGCAAAAAAGTCAAAGCCTTACAGAGACCACAGCATGAGCAGGGTAGAGGCAAGGTGGTTAGAGGAGCAGCAGGGTAGAGGCAAGGTGGTTAGAGGAGCAGCAGGGTAGAGGCAAGGTGGTTAGAGGAGCAGCAGGGTAGAGGCAAGGTGGTAAGAGGAGCAGCTGCTGTGGCTGCTCAGGGCACAGGCAGGAGTGGGGTGAGTCACACCCACAGCTGTGCTGCAGCGGGCTCAGAAGAAATGAAAATGGAGAATGGAGGAGCAACTAGACACAGGAGGCTGAGGGAGGAAGGGACTATTTATAAGCAATGTCAGTTGTCCTAATTTGTGGATGCGGGCACCAGGGGAAAAAAGGGAGAACTGCAGGGGATGAGAGCAGAAGCAGGGAGGGTGGAGATGCATGGCTGTGGTCCAGGTAACAGAGGTGAGCAGATTCCTTCTATGAAATACTGCGAATGGTGAATCAAAGGAAGCAGTGAGAGTGTATTTGCCACAGAAGCTGCTTTGGGGTGCTGAAACTATTTTAAAATTAATTGTGCTAATTTAAAAAATCACAAAGTTATATACTTTAAGTGAGTAAACAATATAGTATGTGACTATTTCTCAATAAAATTGGTATAAAAACTGAAAAAAAGGAGAATTGGATTTGTGCAAAGGGAGTAACAAAATCCATCACTAAAGTTGTAACACACACACACACACACACACAAAATCTCACAAAGGTCAGGTTTACTTTGCTATGTTTCTTACTATACCTAAACTGGTACACAATGATGCCAGTTGGTGGCAGACTATAATACATTAAAATAATATGAGCCTTGAAGTAACGACTAAGGCCTAAAACAAAGACCTACAGATACAGTCCAACAGAAGAGATAAAATGGACATATGGACAGTATTCAACCAATTCAAAAGAAGCCATAAACATAAACAGAGGAAATGGGGAACAAGGAATAGATTTGGCAAATAAAAAAACAAGGCACACTTAAATCACCTGTATCTATAATCACAACAAGTGTAAATGACCTAAAAAAAAAAAAAAACCCCAGTTAAAAGGCAGAGAACTGTGAGGCGAGACTAGATGAGGACGATTTGAGGATCCTATACCTAGGACACAGGTGGAATAACCCAGGGAAGAGTGAGGAGGAACGTGTGTAGCA
Organism: Lophiomys imhausi; assembly: GCA_907164525.1. Taxonomy (NCBI): domain Eukaryota; kingdom Metazoa; phylum Chordata; class Mammalia; order Rodentia; family Muridae; genus Lophiomys; species Lophiomys imhausi. The sequence goes on along the minus strand of CAJQZJ010032648.1, from coordinate 7,494,975 downwards.
CACAGAGCCTCCAGGGACTAATGTGAGAAGGCTCTCTTGTTAAAAACAAAAATGAAGACTTTATGAAAACAAAGAAGAAACACAGGACCAATGAGATTTATCAGGTAGGAGGTTATGAGCCTTATGGGAAACATTTCCAGGGGATCTTAGTGAAAAGTAGAGAAATCTCAGGTGAAGCTTCAATATTTAATGCCAAGCATCAATAGAAAAGATTAAAGAAAAGAAACACTTGGCTTTTAGCTTTCAACTAGAAATATTGATAGCCTCTAGACAAAGTGGGTAATGGACCAGGAGGGTGGGAAGTGTTACAATGTGCTCTTGTAGTTTCAAGTCTCAGGAAGATATGTGCATATGCACATGTGTATAAAGACAACATGGGAACCTAATGACAGTTTTAAAATGTATTAAAAATTGATTAGGGGCTGGGGATGTAACTCAGTTGGTAATTGTGTACCATGCACAAGGCCAAAAGTTCAGTCCTCAGCACTGCAAATACTACTCTGTGGTAGTGTATTCCTGTAAGTCCAGCACTTTGGGAGGTGAAGCCAGGAGGATAAGAAGTTCCAAGTCATTCTAGTCTAAGAAGTTTAGAGTCATCCTAGTTTTTATAGCAAATTTGAGGCTAGCCTAGGCTATGTGAGTCTCTTGTCTCTAACAAACAAGACTATATATATAGATATATGAATGAGAGAGACATGTGCTCAACTTCTTGAAAACCTGGGATACTCAGTTTCTCTTACTGTACTCCTGTAAATAAAACAAATAATAATTTAATAATCATTATTAAATAAAAATTTAACAAAATTAACTCATTTAGGAAAAATCTGAAGCATTACTTTTAGAACAACTTTCCATGTTCCCATCTCCAAATGTAAGTTTTAGGAAAATCGATACAAAGGCAATCCCCCTAAACGTAAAGAAGGGCCAAGACTATACCTCAGTGGAAGGAGTGTTTGCCTTTCCCAAGCCTTTGGGTTAATTTCTTGAGAGCAGCAAAAACAAATCCAGACAAAAGCAAAACAAAGCAAGATGACAACAGCCACAGGAAGCACAGACAAAAACCTCCAAACAACACTAAGAACAAAACAAAAAACAAACAAACCCAAGGCGCCAGCGAGGCGTCCATTAATAATCGACTAAATAACATGCTGTCAATGAGTATGTGGTGAAGGTCAATTACTGTTCAGGAGGCAGGGGCTGGACGGACTCTCTATGAAGAGTAAGTCTGGGGACCACTTCCGACCTTGGCAAGTGCACTCTTCAGGGCTAAGAACGCAGAGGTCAAATAGATCAGCGCATTACCTTGCCAGAAGACGAAGTTTCCAGACTCAGCGTGGCAAGCGGAGATAGGTGGGTGGTGACTGACCTGGAGACAGAAGACAGAACGCTTCGTTTGAGTTCCTGTTGCTTTGCCTGTACAGCCATTCCTGTCCGGTTGAGCTGAGCTGCGAGTGAAGCAGCAGTGGTTTAGCTTGAACGAGTGTGTCCTCTAGGGGGTGCTCTCGACACAGCCAGCTCCCCTTTACTCTAGTGCGAAGGGAATTATGAATGGAAGTCTCCAGAGCGCATGGCCCAAGCCTCAAGCGATTAAGGGCACAGGCATGACTTGAACAGTACAAAATAAAAACAGGAACCTCTGAAGACTGCAATTTCCTCAGCCAGGATTGTGTTCGACGTGCTGTTAAAGACCTGCGAGCTGGGCATGGTGATGCACACCTTTGGTCCCAGCACTTGGGAGGCAGAGGGAGGTGGATCTCTGTGAGTTCAAGACCAGCCTGGTCTACAAAGTGAGTCCACACAGCCAGGGCTACACAGAGAAACCCATTCTGGAAAAACCAAAAAAATTTAAAAAAAAAACTTTTTTTTTTGATAAAGCTATCATGGTTTAGGAGTGCTACTCCCAAGTAACACAAAAACATGTCCCCCTAGGGTTCAGAAAACTTAATCATGAAGTCCAGGCTCTTAAGTCACTGGAGAGGTCAATCCAAGATAGTTCTTATACAAACAAACAAACAAAACCCCATTTATTTATTCATTAATTTATTGTGCATGTGTGTGTGCATGTATGAGAACAGTATGTGGCAGCCAGTTCTCACCTGCCACTTTGGGTTCTAGGGATGGAGCTCAGGTCATAAGGCTCCGCAGCCAGTGTCCTTACCTTCTGAGCCCTCTATCTCACTGGATCCTATGATAATTCTTAAGAATAATGTCTTTGTAAAGCAGAGGTGGCCAGAGCCACTGAAAAAGGTTCACCAATTGCTAAGGGGAGAAAATGAGTTGGAACTGCGGTTGTTCAGTCCATGAAGTGACTGCTGTGTAAGTACGGGCATCTGAGAGTAGACCCAGCACCCACATTAGGAGGAGAGAGAGAGAGAGAGAGAGAGAGAGAGAGAGAGAGAGAGAGAGAGAGAGAGGGAGGGAGGGAGGGAGGGAGGAAGCTAGGCATTCTGGCTGGCATTTGTAACACACACAAAGGAAAACATGTGTTTACCTATCATCAACATTTAAGGAATCTTGAATGGATAAGTAATTACATCCTAGAAGGGATAATCCTCATAACAGAGACTGCCACTGCGGGTGGGGGAAGGTGGAACCATTGCTGGTTTTATTCATCAATTAAGAAGCTAAACACAAAGGGGGCCATGCTGCCTCTCTTCTTTATCTCAGTAGCACTCAGGGCCATGTGCTGTTGTCACAGAGCAGTACTTGTTAAAACAACAACAACAAAAAGCCAGTCACGCCGGCCCTGCGCTTCCAGAAATTTCTCTGATTTCAATGGCTGTTAACAGAGGTATCTTCTATTTGGAGTATCTGCCCAAGGTCTTTCCTATGAACAACATGGAGGCTGAAACCAGATAGGTCAAGTTTCCCAAACCACAGCTTTCAAAGAGTCAGCAGAGCAAAACAGAGGTGTGCCTCAGTGATTTATAGACTTCAGAACTAAGTGTTAATTAAGCAGCTGGTTGTTCTCAGAGTTAGTTAACATTGCATTAGCCACTCAGTGCTGACCTCTACCTGGTGCAAGTGGGTAAGGAGACAGGAGGGGCTTGGCGAATCCACAGGCCTTCAGTAGCAGTGCTCTGGGCCCATCTGTGCTGAGGATCCTGCTTTGCTAACCACCCTGTATATAAAGAGTGGGCCTGAAGGGTCCAGTCATCCTGCCACAGCCCGAACTGACAGACTGGAGAGCCAGGAAAGCAAAGACAAAAATAGCACCCACACCTTCAGATTACTCAATGAACTGAAATCCCAGCTATGGGAAGTGGGAGGCAGAACCCTGCTGTTGCTTGATGTGTCTTAGTTCCCCGGGTGCTCTGTGACGCCATGAGGCCCCTGCTTTTCTCTGTAGTTTTGGAGAGGAATTTTCACTTGCTCAGGGACCCCATGCCTATAATCAAGGAAACTGCCTGGTTCTCTTTGTTGTTAGCTTTAAAAGTCCAACCGATATTTCTTATCACAAAGTTCTCTATCACCCTCCTTGCTCCCATGAGAGAGTTCTCAAAATAGTCTAGTTGACTTTTAAACCATGGGATAACATAGTTAAACTGGAATAAGACAGTCTTCCTCCAACCCCAGTTTTCTCCCCTCCTGACATGTCCCACTATGGAGTGGGAAAGGAGCCATGGAGTGTGGGAGGGAGCTATTTGAAAATCACCAAATATAAACATCAAAGCAAACTATGGCATACAAACACCATATCTGTAATAATTTTAAATGTATAAAACAAGGCGAAGCGTACTGTCCATAGGAACTAGAGGGGATCCTGTGAAAGAGAAAGTGTATTCACATTTTATAAAAATGCAGGTATCGCCGGGCGGTGGTGGCGCACGCCTTTAATCCCAGCACTTGGGAGGTAGAGGCAGGCGGATCTTTGCGAGTTCGAGGCCAGCCTGGTCTACAAATTGAGTCCAGGACAGCCAGGGCTATACAGAGAAACCCTGTCTCGAAAAGCCAAAAAAAAAAAAATGCAGGTATGATCTTTTAGAACCATGATAGCAGAGAACTAGTCGATTGCCTTTAGATGAATTTAAAATGTGTTTTTGTTTTTAAGTTTTCTTTTACACTTATTTATTTTTGTGTGTGTGTATTAGCATGTGGAGGTCAGGAGATCACTTGAAGCATGGTCCTGAGGGCCACAGGAATCATCAGGCTTGGAGGCAGGCACATTTATAAGGAGTGATTTCTTGTTGGCCCAGGAGAGACAGAATTTTAATTGTTTCATGAAGACAGCGAAGCCTCCTGTCTTCATTAACCTCATTTTATAAATTAGGAAACAGAGTCTTCCAGCACTGAACCTACTGTCCACTATTTCCCAACGGATGTGCGTCATCTCGTCCTAGACACCGTGCTCTCTCTGTACCCAAAGATGGCTTCTGGGCCTCCTAAGGCCACAGGATACCATTAAAGTGCCTTTCACAGCCACTTAAAGAAAAATAAAATCTTTCTCTGCTTGCACCCATAGCAGAAGTCATCAACCAAGGAGAGCCCTGCAATGGCCGGTGAGGGGTGGGGTCACTAGGAATTGACCATGCTTCAGTGAGTATATGAACAACAGAAAATGGACTTGTTTTTTCTCTTTTCTTTTCCAGGGGGAGGTCACAATCGGGGTGCATGATGTGAGAATTCCCAAATAATAAAAAGAATGTCATAGTCTACCTGCTGAAACTTCAAAATAAGACAGAATCTGACCACTTTTCCTTGGGCTAACCCTCATCATGTCATAGCTGGATCCTCACAGTCCCTTCCTAACACATTTCCCTTGATTGCCCATGTCCCCGTGATCCATTTTCAAGGCAATAAAGACGCTGTCACTATTTCAAAAAAACCTTTTAATCTGATCACTCTAACCTTTCTGTGGCGCACTTATTTCTTTGTAAAGTGAAGTCAGAGGGACTGCTTTGACTTCAAAATGCTTGTGCTAAGTAACATCTGTTCTCAGAATCTTCAGATGTGAGCACTAGAAGACACCAGGCAATTTGGATGCCTGGCTCTCGGGCTTATTCTTTTGAACGCCCATAGAAAGGGCTCAATCATAGCTGATACTAATCTTTGGGGCTGGCAGCCCCTCTATGCACATGGAAAGGTAGCCCACACTGCTGAGTCTTTGCTAACTGTTTAGTCTTGATTCTTTTTTTGTTTCTAAAGGTAGCCCACGCTGCTGAGTCTTTGCTAATTGTTTAGTCTTGATTCTTTTTCTGTTTCTGAAACAGGCTCAATAGGTAGCTCAGGCTAGCCAAACTTGTGATCCTCCTGCCTTAGCATCCTGAGTGCTGAGATAACCCAGTTGGTCTCTGTTAAAAAGAAAGACTGTAAAGGGCACTGGACTGAGGGTCCAGCAGCTAAGAGTTCTTGCTATTCTTGCCGAGGACCTGAGTTTGGTTCTCAATCTGCACACTAGGTGGTCAAAACCACCCGTAGTTCCAGTTCCAAGGGATCCAACGCTCTCTCTGGCCTTCAAGAGCACCTGAACACACATGTGTTGGAGTACATTGCGTGTAGGTGAGTCACTGTACACTCCATTTTAAATTCTGTACCTGCAGATAGCTAAGTACTGGCCGGATTCAGTATTGATATTTCTATGGCCCATCACCGGTCTCATATTTTGTAAATATTTGTTCCTTTCTTATCTCCCTAAGGCAATGTAGAACTGTATCTGATTGGACTTAATAAAGATCGGAAGGAAACAAGCAGGCAGGAAGTGGAAGGCGGATCTTCTGGGCAGAGAGAGGGACTCTGGGAAGGAAATCAGAGGTGGGAGATTTGCCAGGGACACGGGAGGTAACAGACTTACCGAGACTGAGCAGAGGTAAAGAACTAGCCACTGGGGCAGGTTGTGGGCTAGAGAAATCGGGACAAGTTAGATGAGCTAGCAGAGACTTTGCCCAGCAAAAAGCCTAGCTTTAAACTATATTAAGAGTCTATGTGAGGCTAGAGAGATGGCTCAGTGGTTGGGAGCACTGACTGCTCTTTCAGAGGACCAGGGTTCAGTTCCCAGCACCCACATGGCAGCTCACAACTGTCTGTAACTCCAAGATGTGACACTTTCATACAGATATACATGCAGGCAAAACGGCAATGCACATAAAATAAAAATAAATTAATTAAAAAAGAGTCTATATGTAATTATTTTACTGCTGATGGGTCCAAGAAAGTCCTGCTATACACATGTGAGCACATATGTGCACATGTACACTAACAGTAAAATAAACAAACAAGCAGAGATGCCTTTGAAACTGACCTGATCTGGCCCCCGAGGACACAATGCCTTATTGGTTAAATATATTTTAGCCTAGTCTCAGCGTCCTCGTCTGTCTCTTCCTCTAAAATCAAGGAAGAGTGGAGCCTCAGTAGAGCTGGAATTCCCAGCTTGCATTTATCACAAGTATGTCTATGTGGTCTTTTGTACAAGTCCCAGCAACAGTGAACATCTTTTACAACTGATGCTTTATTTATATGTGAGGCCTTTATTCCCACTGACGATCATTTTTTATTTGTGCTTTCCTTATATATAAGAGGCCAATGGGCTTAGAAGCAGATGAGGAAAAATGTATTTCAGCATTTGTACTTTTAAAAGATGTGTATCTCTTAAATACCCCCCTTCTCCCCTGAAACTGCCAGAGACTGGCCACACATTTGCCAGTTCCTGTCCTTATCCACAGTGCAGGGTGGCACATTACACAGGGAAGAAACAGTGAGTAGAAGTCCTACCCATCAAGGGGCTGAGGGGCCATTCTTTCTCCGTGTCACTCATCAAACATTGGATAAGTGCCTGTGATGTGTCAGAGATCCTATTTTTTATGGTGGAAGCAGTGAGACAGACATCACACACGTGATAATACCAAATTGTCACCAGTGGTAAGCATTAAGGGAGACACAGCGTGACCTGAACATGGGCACAGGGAGGGGCAGAGCCATTCCACACGGGAGGATGGTTGGGCAGGACTCTGACAATGGTAAACCTACTTGGCTGGGGGAAGTAAGAAGGCCAAACATAAAGTTAACTGGGGAAGATGCCGCAAGTGGAGCACAGCAAGAGTCAGGGTCGGACCGTCTGGAGTACACTGGAAGCACAGTGTGGCCACTGCTGGCTGCAGCTGACAGAGCTACATGACGTGTGGGCAGGCCCTGCATAGCTTTTGGAGTATGGCCGGGAGTCCAGGCTTTATTCTAGATGGCCTGGGAAGTTTTTGGAAGATTCAGAGCAGGTATTCCTTTTGCTTAAAACAATCACTCCGTGCTGGGTCCCTTAGGAACTGGCTGTTGAAAGGAGAACCCAGTCCAGTTTAATAATAGTAATGCTGCTGACTGGTTACGGTGACTGGGACTGCTAGCTAGCACTAGAAGAAAAGGTAGAGGGTTCTGGAGGAAAATCCCAGGGCATCAGCAGACGGACTAGCAAAGGATGGCTGGTGTGTGGTGGTGGCAGAGTGGGGGGACAGGACATGTCAGTTGTTCTAGGCTCAAAGCCCATGGTTTATAGTGAAATACAGCCTCTTGCAAAACAAACCCCCCAAACACCTTAAGCGATAACATAATGACCTAGAAATGCTGAGGGGACAAAGCCATGGCTGAGCAGAATTAGTCTCGAGTTATTGATAACTTTATTTGAATGGTTTGGATTTCCATTGCATTAACAATGCAATGCTAATCAGGAATAGATAACTGGCCAATATTAGGAAAAGGATATGAATGAACCGGGAAGGGGGTAGGAGGAGAGCTATGAATAAACTTGGCAGAGGATAGAAGCTCAGCATTCTTCAACTGAGCAGCCGAGAAGAAGAAACAGCAAAGAGCAAAGGGCAAAACAGACTCTTACTGAAGCTTTTAGGCTTTCCATCTAAATGGGTTTTACCAACTGCATTCCACTTTCCTGATGAACCCCTCTCCTGCATCTAATCATTTGCAAACGATGTAAGTAAAAAGCTAACTCTAGACAATGGCCCCACATGCAACACCCTGGCACATCAGGCCTTGCACAAAGCCACAGAGCCGACTGAAGTCATCACTCTTCCCACTGCTACCTCCCTCAGTGGTGCCAGAGTCATTGTGCTCCCTCCAGACCAGCAGTGAGCATCAGCCCAAAAGCCCCCAAGTGTGAGAGCCCAGAGGAGGAGGACGGCCACAAGTTAGAACAGAGATCATAAGTGTCCGCCACCTACTCCCAAACGTCTCTCACTCACAAGGGCCGCACTCCACCCACAAAAGAGCTATAATCCTTCATGCATTTATTTTCAGGATGAAAGTTTGTGAACAAAAATTCCTGGGAAGAACATCACCTTACATTGTACCTTCTACAAGGCTAGTTAACTGGTTAGTAGTTCAAATACAAGGCTAATTAACTGGTTAGTAGTTCAAATACAAGGCTAGTTAACTGGTTAGTACTTCAAATAAAAGGCTAGTTAACTGGTTAATACTTCAAAGATGGAGGAGTTGGGATGTTACAGGTCCAAGGCTCATTACAATTTATCTTGGGCTCTCTTCAGTCCCCTTAATAGGCATTCCTTATCTACCTAACATCCTTCTAACTAAAAGGTAAATTTAGTTAAAACCTTTTAGAATGCATTAATTCAACAGACCACTAGCTTCTACTAACCAAAAGGCTAAAAATATCATCAGGCAGTACCTGAGACCTATGGTAATATTTCCCCACTTTGCTGTAAACTGTCTACCTAATGCATTGACTTATGACTTAAAGTTTGTTCTGTTGCTACCAAACTTTACACTGCTGGAATATGGACTCTGGGATAGGCTAAATCTGTGTTCTCAAGATATGGTCACTCATAATTGGTTCCAGAAGAAAGTATCTATTATTCCTTTTGAGGTGAGGGTGGTGTTTTTTGTGGTCCCATACCTTGAACAGTATAGACAAAGTCTGTTCTCACATCCATGATCAATAATTCTGGTAGCTTTGAGTCTAGTAACCAAACTTTAAAAATGACCCCAGAAGAGTGGGAGGGAAACGACACAAGGGAAATGGGGTCTGGGGTTTAGCCTCACTGGAGACACAGGAAGGCCTTGGTGTCCATGCCTATGGTTGACCCTTGGGTGGCCTCCCACTCTGGGCAGTCTAGAGATCAAGTGTGATCACACATTTTAGAGGCAGAAGGCACTATGCAAAACCACCACTCAATTGTGATAAGGATAGTGGGAAGAAGAAATGACTTCTGACAACAAAGACACATCCACAACATGTTATCATGTCTTTTCAATGAGCACAAATTCAGCGAGAGAAATATGCTTTGATCTTGCTGAACTCCTGAGCAGCAACTGCTTCACTTCCCAGGACTCACTAGCCACATGCCCAGCACCCCAGTAACTGAGTCACAGGGCTGGAGGGGAGAGACCCACCACTCTTCCAATGAAAGGCTGTTAGCTAGGAAAGTCAATAGGAGAGGCAAGCTCTTTTGGGCCTTTACCTTGGAGATATGACTTCTATCCATGTTCTTCTTAGTATAAAATTCTGCACTCTTAAATTGGGTTCATTACTCAGTTCATTACTGTGGTTATTCACACACCTGTACTTGTAGAGGCACAGGAAACCACAGGATCCCCCCAAATTTAAAAGCTTGTCATCTGCACCCACTGGACAAGTGCAGCCTCCATGGGGCAGATTGTCTTCTGGGCCAGAAGTAGAAATGCCACACAAGCAGGAATGAACATAAAATGAAATGGCTGCTGTGCCTTCTATGTGCTATGGTGTATGCCTCTATATGCTTAGATATAGAAGGCTTCATATACATTGAGTCATCTAGGGAGGATAAATGAGGACATGAGAAAGGGGTATGTGTGTGTGTGTGTGTGTAGTGTGGTGTGGTATGTGTGAGTGTGTGCGCCACACATGTGCAGAGCTGAGGTGTGCCCAGCACCCCAGGAAAAGGAGACTCTGACCTATACCCTGACCACTTCTAGAGCAGAAGGAAGACACATCTTCACATTGTATACTCTCCTGGGATTATAATCCTGCTTCCCAAATAACCTGTTAATGGGGAAATTTACCTCAGTCCCAGAAAATGCATCCAGTGGAAGCATCCAGTTCTGTTCCCAAGAGGTTCAGCTTTTGTTGGGTGCACTACAAGCAGCAGCCATTTAAGACATAAGGCTACAAGTCAGACAGGTGATATGTATCTTGTGCTAACAGGGAGATGATACAACATACCGTATTTTACCTCTTGTGCTTCCATCACCCCTCTTAAACTATTCTTAACACTCTGTATCTAAAGGTGTCTAAACGTTCTGTCTAAATATAAGAGCGACAGCCACTGGTCATGCATTCTTTCATGCGAGTGCATTACTGTCCCAGCACCCTTTCATGAGCCATGCACTGCCATTCCCACTGGATAAAGACACTGCGGAAGCTCCATGACTGAAGGCACTTATGCAAGACTACAGACACACTGAGCAAACTGAGGGCATGCCCTCTGCTGCAGACAATGGACAGCCCTCTTTTACTTTTTTGCCTTGGGATGCAATTCGTACAACTAAAGACGAAGGTGTCTGGCACTCTCTGGTGATCTTGGGTACATGACCACCTTGCCCTTGGGCCCTGGTCCTCCTCTCCAAGTCCCACAGCAGATGTGCTGGCAGATCCCGTGACTGGTGCCACCCTTTAGGGCTCCGAGGACTCCACTCACCTTTCCACAGCTCATGTCCTTCTCCCTTATGTTCTTCATCCTGCCCTGATTGTCAGGTGCAGTTTGGGGCTATTTTGGGCCTTTATTTTTTTTTTTTCCACGGGAGTGCATATAACACCATGGTAACCAAATCATCTTTTCATTTATTCTCATTCCATTTTAAGTTCAGTATTTAAATAACCCAGCTGAATCTGAATCAGACAGAACCGGATCCCTTAACTACTGACTTAGCCCCCACCTCCCATTTAGAACAATATTCACCTTATTTTTACCTGGGAAGCCACTGGCACTGTGGTTTGGGGCTTTTGTTTACTCACTTTCCTCTGAGTGCCAGGGAACACAACTGTTCTGGGTTTCGGTGTTTGCATTGTCTTTTTTGAGACAGGGTCTCACCAGGCAGCCTATGCTCGACTAGAACTCTATGTAGCCAAGATTGGCCTTGAACTCTCAACCCTCCTACCTGAGGCCTTTGAACACTAGGATGTAGGCAGGCATGACCACTCCCAGCCTATACTATATTAAGACAAGTACCGTATTCATCAGTTTCTTGGGAGTTGGGTATGGTGGCTGTGAACCTATAGTCACTTTACCAAAGAAGCTGAAGCAAGAGGAGTGTGTCTTTGAGGCCAGACTGAATATGCAGTGAGATCATATTACACACACACACACACACACACACATACAAAAAGACAGAAAGACAAGAAGGTGGGAGGCAGAAAAGAAAAGCCACATTCACTACACTTTTTCCTCTTAGTCCTATAATTCAAATCCATTTGACAAAAATAACCAGAAGGAAAAAAAATATTTTAGCAGCCTACACTCTCTCTTTATCCTCAGTTTTCTAGGAGTTGGGAGGGAAATATATCAAAGTAATGACGACTAGTCTCCTGAAAGGTGAGAAAGGGTAGTTTCCATCTTTCTAAAGGTACGCTTTCTGTTTTAGCTGAGGGAGTGTTCCACATGGGAAAGACATGGAGTACGCATTCATTCACTCCCCAGTGTGCATGCTGGGCCCTCACGTGGGGCGCAGCTCTCACAGAGCAGTCACGCGTCACAAAGCAGCCCCTTCTCTATGACCACTGAACACTGGCGATGGCTGTCACCTTCGCTTCAAAGAGGAAACTGACGCACAGAGAAGCTAAGCAACTTGCCCTGAGTTCTGGAGCCTGTAGGAGACAAAATAGCATTTCTAATGTGAGCTGCTTGGCCCCTGAGGCCTCCATGTTAATGTGTGCGGAAGGTTCTAATGGACCTCAGGCCACATAAGGACAACATGTCTATCCATTAGATAAGGGTAGGGAGTCTTGTCTGGCCCCACGGCCTCGCCATTCCACTACATGGTCGGGGCATCTGCAATAGTATCAGGCACACAGTAAACATTAAAAAAAGAGACATAACTTGCTTCTCTAAATAATAAATAAACATGTGAGTGATTCCTCTTGGGCAAAATCTAGACCACTGCACTGATACAGCAACACCTGCTCTGAGGGGCACACTTTCAACTCTTAGTCACACTCTGGGTACAGGCTTTGTGCCTTGGCATGTCCTTTTGCTAATCATCTGAAGGAGAACAACGAAGGCTGCTGCCGCCACGGCTGCTGCAAGTCACCAGCAGGTGCTCAGAATTACCCAGGCCTGTGTGACATGGGTGGTAGCTGGGCTTCCATGGAGAGAAAATAGATCTTGGCTTTATGTTGCCAAGCCTGTAATTATCTCAGTCCTTTTGAAGCCAGTGAAAGGGGAAAATAAATATTTCAGAAGCACACTTAGTAGCAGGCAGAGCAATGCTCTCAACAAACACAAAGGGTGTACATCACCTGCTCGGCAAAAAACTGGAAGCCCTTGTCCTGTCGGATGCATTCATATGTTTCTCCAAGGACTGGGTTAAATGGCTTGCTGCCTGCTCGGAAGTAGCTGGATGCATACGCAGAGATAGCAAAGGCTGCCACGTACACCTGGAGTGGAAGGAAGGGGCCGGTTTACTTCTTCTGTTTCACCAAGAAATTTGTCAAAAAGAATGAAAACCTCTATTTCAGAAAGATAAGGATTGGTCTTTGGTGTAAAGACAACTCAACCAACTTAGTTTTACAACTGTAGGTTTAAATAATGTTCATTTGGGCCCAGAGACAAACCAACTGGTTTAAACTGCCCACTAATTTCGGTGTCTGAAACCTGGAAGTCAAGATCTGATTGAGGTGATGAAATTCATCCAACAGCGTGTCAAAGCCGAATCCCCTACATGTAGCCAAGCAGTGCTGGCAATCCCAATACCCGTGTGTCAGGGCAGACGGTGAAGGAGTACAGAGAAGACAATCAATCCCCCAAATACAGAAATATGCACAATACATTTAACTAGTCACCGACTGATGTGGTAGCAACCAGAAAACTTAAAACTTACCCTGACCAAAGGAACTGTGCAAGTCAGGGTTGCACTCTGAGAAACAACAGACTAAAAGCACTCTGAAGTTCTCACAACAGACTAAAAGCACTCTGAAGTTCTCCCTTTCAACTGGTAAAGAGGAGGGTGTGAGAGGAGGAAGAGGGTGTGAGAGAAGGGGGAGGGGTATGAGAGAATGGGGGAGGGGGTGTAAGGGAAGGGGGGAGGGGGGAGGAAAGGGGAAGAAGAGGAAGAAAGGAGATGAGGAGGAATGGAAGAGGAGGAAGAGAAAGGAAATGGGAAAGGAGGAGGGAGAAGGGAGGAAATGGGGGAGGAAGAGTAAACTAAATATTCCCATGGGATTAGCAAAGTCTTCTCCTGAACTTCCTCATGAGGGTTGCAGCATGTTCTTCAGCTCTTCTTTCAGAGCATCAAAGAAATCAGATTCTCTTCTCTGCATTTTGTTTTCTGCTCCAAGTTATATGAACAGAGAGATTTCTTTTGAATACTGAATTGTGACAATCTCATCATTCTTCCCTGAACATCCTATGAGGTTTGCTACATACACTCAGCTCTGTCTCACCTGTGACTGCCTGTATTTGTATGTGTGCGTTTCTGTGTGTGCACGTGTGTAAGCATGCAAGCATGTGGAGGTGAGAAGTTAACATCGGACGTCCTCCTAAGCTGCTCCCCACCATATTCTTTTGAGACCGGGTTTATCACTGAACACAGAACTCACTAATTTGGCTATATTATCTGGCCAGCAAGCTCCAGGAACCCACCTGTCCTGCCACTTTCCAGTGCCAAAGGCTACCCTCCGCCAGCCTTTATATAAGTGTTGAGGATCAAACTGAGCTTGCAAAGCAAACATGTTACTGATCAAGCAAGCCATTTCCTGATCCCTGCTGCATTCCTGAAACTCACATACACGCTTCTATCTTTCTCCTCAGTTTTTGACACACCAAACAGTAAGTTCACAGTTTCTATGTGCAACGCCAAACACCTTGAGTCTCCTTTCAAATGTAAACGACAGGGCTGGAGAGGTGGCCCAAGGAATAAGAGCACGTACTGCTCCTGCCAAGGACTACAGCATAGTTGCCAGCACCCACAGTGTGGTTCTCAACCTTCTTAACTCCAGTTCCAGGGGCCCTGACAGCCTCTTGGCCTTTGAGGGCTCCCACACACATGTGGTGCATATAAACTCACTCAAGTACAAATACATTAATAAATCTTGAAAGAAAAAAAAAACACTTCAAAATACAGCAAAGTAAAGAACCCATTGTTATTCATGATGCTGGGGAGTAAGGAATGGCAGACAGAAGAAAATCTTCCCTTTGGTGACACAAAGAACCTACACAGGAGAACGTGGTGACCACAAGCAGTCGTGGAATTGGCTCCTTGGTTGTGCTTGGGCCATTTAGTTTTGACTCAAATTTTCTTATTCTTCTCTTGTTTTTGAAACAAGATCTCGTATTTTAGCTCATGTTGGCCTGGAAGTTGCCATCAATCCTCCTGCCTCATCTTCCCTAGTGCTGTAATTACAGGTGTGATTACACTATGTTCAGCTCAAACGTTTTCCAAGGGCAAGAATAGGGATCAATAGGCCCTGAACTTGCACCAATCCTCCTGCCTCAGCTTCCCCAGTGTTGGGAAGTGTACACCACTGTGCTTTCCTGAAACTTCTGTTCAAGGTCAAGTATAGGGATCAACTGCTGAACATCTTAAAGGTTCTAAACTGCCACAGGAACGAAACACACTTAAGAATATTTTCATGTTCAAAGTGAATCGTTTTCTTTGAGGCAAACTGCGTAAACAATGACTTTTACCACTTGCCTTAGAAGCATCCTGCCTCCTGTCTTCAGCAGACACACTCCGGGGAAATTTAACAAAAAGGGCAAAAATTACAACTTGTGGTTTTTGGCATTTATGATCATTAGTATCAAGAGATAAAATCTCTTTGATGAGAAGACCCAGGAGATCAAGTAGAATGACAGTGGGATGTCTGTTTCAGCCAGGCTCTGAGGTTCCCTTTTCATTCCTAAATAAATCGTGGCAACCAAGAAGCCTCTGTGAGGGTCAGAACCACAGGCTGTGTGGAGTTTGAAGGGGTCTGCATCCCCTGTCACAGGGGCTGAGGGCTGTTGTGGGCTTGTTCTGCGAAGCCCTTCCCCCAAGGGGGGGCACTCCTCTCCAATTAGCCAGTTGAACTCTGCATGCTAGGGGACACTGATGTCCCAGCTCACTACACAGGCAAGGACTCGATTGATCACCAGCTCACACATGAGAAGGTCAGAGGAACAGTTTCCAGAACAAACATTTTCAGGAGTTCCCCAAAGAAAGTTGTTTATTGAAATAACTCTAGAAGAGAGAGAAAGGGAATTTTCTGGCATAATGGTTTAAAATCACCTTCTGTGAATATCACCCAAAAGCGTGGGAACGAATGGGAGAATTCCAGAAATAAACAATAAACATTCTCAAGGGAAATTTACTCTGGATGAGAGAAACAGCTCCAGAAATTAAGTTCTGTCCACCCAGGATAGTAAAAGTAAACACAGACAGCCTAAAGCCTTATTTTCCAGCCAGCCCTATCAGAACCGTCATATGGAAGCTTCGAGAGCATAAGAAAAGCAAAAACACCTGCCCAAGGCAGCGGCTGCAGGAAGCCCCTTGCTTCCCTGCTGCAGTTTCCTTCCAATGAGGTGACTTTGCACAGCCAGGCAGCAGAGGGCAGAATATCTTATGAGAAATGACCAATTTTAAGTAGCAATCAAAATGAGGACTGGGCTCTAGGCCTCCGGGCTCCAAGAGTGACTCAGGAGACCGGTGCGGGAGGTGGGAGCCTTACCATCCTCTCCAGGGGACTGGGGATGTGCGCAGCCTTGTCCAGAAGCTCGCTGTACTCCAGCTCCTCGCAGAGCCGTTGCAGGGTGTTCAGAGGCTCGTTCAGCTCCACCGGCATGGCCACCTTAGACAGGTCCTTCCCAATGTTGTTGCGCAGGATGCTCCACACGCTCACACTGCTGGTGTTGGGGCCCGGCGCTGGCAAGCAGGTCCGCCTTTCGGACCTGACTTCCCCACCACTTTGGAGAACAGGCCCTGGAAGGCGGGAAATCTGGTGAGTCCAGGAAGCTTTTGTTTCTCTTTCACCATTTAAAGTAATCCATGAATACAGCCTTCTGTAGCAAGTACTCACTGTTGGAACTTTACAGTATAATATGGAAAACTAGAAAAAGAAATTCTGAGCAATTAAATACCACAACTTAAGGCTAGGGTGTAGCTCAGTAGTAGATAGAGCATGCCGTCCTCAACAGTGGTAAATAAATCAATGCCCGAGCTGCATACGCTACAAGACAAGCACTTCATTCCTGGGGAGACCTTTGTGTCCCCACTCAAAAGCTAGCACCCCACAGCTCCCATAATGAGAATAAAAATGGAAACTGGGTTTCTATGCCAAAAGCAGGCTAGACCGGTTAACTCGAAAACTTAAACACATTGAATTCTGAAAAATCAACTCTGTGTGTTTGTTTTGAGATAGGGTCTTATTCTGTAGTCCAGGCTAGCCTGAAAACCAATTCTGTGTGTCTGCTGTTTTGAGATATGGTCTTAATCTGTAGCCCAGGCTAGCCTCAAACTCACCAACATCTGTCTTTCCATTTCCAGTACTGGGGTGATAGCTGTGTACTACCTATTGTCTAAATTGTATTTATTCTAGAAAACTAAGAAAAGAAATAGTTTCCACCAATTATTCTACTAACTCAGATAGTGCCCGCTTACACTTGGGACTGTCTGTAGGTTAGTGAATCCTCTACCTGTGTCATTCATACTGCATAGGTATTTTCACATTCTGCCTATTCAGCTGTCTGAAATAATTTTGTTATTTAAATTCCCCAATACTATCTTTGTTTTAGTGACTGTAAAAATGTTCCATGTATAGACACATCATAATGTATCGACTTGCTCATTACTGTTCTGCCATTAAGCTTTTCTCTATGTTCAGCTACATTCAGAAAATGCGAATATCACAAACTTAAGATGTCTATCTGGTCCTCCAATGATTTTAGCAGCACATTTGGATGAGGGCTGCCATGAGAGGCTGCAAATGATTTTAGACTTCAGTTTTAAAAGGCGACTGAAAGGGGAAACTTCTGGGGGGAAGAGGGTGGAAGGGTGGGATAGGAAGGGGGAATAGGGAGGGGTTTGTTACTGAGATGTAACTTGAAGAAAAAAAAAATATTTAATTAAAAAAATAAATAAATAAAAGGCGACTGAGCAGCTGTGGAGTGCTCCCACCCCGAAGCTCATGTATTGAAGACCTGATTCCCCAGCCGATGGATCCAGTTACTGCGAGCTGGTCAGACTGGGAGATCTCTGACCAGACCAGTAGGTTGATCTACAACTTCTGCTTTACAGCGAGTGGACAAAAGGTGGAGGCTGGAGCGAGCTGTCCCTTGGGGCTGCTCATCCTCTTGCCTCTGCTTCTGGGCTCCATGAGGTGAGCACCCCTGCTCCACCAAATCTTCTCCATCACATGCTCCGCCTCTCCCCAGACCTCAGTGATGGAGACAAATGACCAAAGATTGAAACCTCTAAATTCACGAGTCAAAAGAACCTTTTCAGCCGGGCGGTGGTGGCGCACGCCTTTAATCCCAGCACTTGGGAGGCAGAGGCAGGCGGATCTTTGTGAGTTCGAGGCCAGCCTGGTCTACAAAGTGAGTCCAGGACAGCCAGAGATATTCAGAGAAACCCTGTCTCAAAAAACCAAAAAAAAAACCAAAAACCAAAAAAAAAAACCTTTTCACTTCAGGAGATTGTAACAGAGACAGAAATGCCGACTAGCTCAGGTGTACAACATTTTCCACAAGACAAGAGCAGCTGTGAACATTCATCTTCTGAACCCCTTCCAAGCTTGTCATTATTTGTTTCTTGCTCTCAACCATGGTACTTCCAGACAGGGACCTTTTATATATCCCAGGCTAGACTTGAACTTGTGATTCTCCTGCCTCAGTCTTGCAAGCACTGGGATTCCAAGTGTGTGCCTCTAGGCCCAGCATCATCCTTTGTTTTAAATGTTGTCAAATTGTTAGGAAGACGATATTATCTCCTGAGTTTGACCAACAGTGAAGAACTTCCTGGTATGTTCTGGAATGCTTTTGTGAGCCATTTCTTCTTCATCCTATAGAAATTACTTCCCTTCCTTTTGTTTTTATGTCTGTTTTTACAATTTTATCCTGACTTGGCATGCACTTTTAAACTTGGTCCATGGAGGTTTTGGTGAATGAAGTGCTCACGTCTACATATGTAAAAATCGCCTGCCTCTTTGCCTCAGGCTCTGCCATCTCAGTCAGACAGGACATTTCCTGTCCTATGTCTCTTTTCAAATGGTATTTTTATTCACTGTACTGACGAATAGATAACACACCATCTTCTGGTGTGTACTTATTTATTAAACATAAACACTTAGCATCCACTCATTACATAGTTAATGAACAGAAAAGTCTCAAATTGGGTCATGCTGTGTAGTTGCATGTTAATTTAAGTATCCAATTGAGTTCCAAATTTACTTTAATTGGTTATATGGACAAAATCTGACACAAGTGCACAGCTGAAATTGACAGCATCTTCAGAAACAGCTTCACAGGCAGTCCCACATTGTCGTTGATTTACTAGTCTAACATTTCAAAGAGTGCTACTCGACCACTCCAGCCACACTTCTGAAATAAAGGCACCTGGTACACAGTCCCTGTCCTCTGTGTACATATGAAAATGGGTGGTGGGTGGTGCTTTCAGTATTCAATGGGGAGGAGACCAGAAACCAAGACTGAGAGTGTCTGATGTTAAGGGACTGGTGCAGAGGACCATGGACCTGGTGGACACACTCTACATGTATCTTCCTAACCCAACTCTGTTCTGCTTCCTGAAGTCACAAGATGCTTGTGATTAGTCAGATACTCTAGGGAGCCTGCAGTTCAAATTCACATTATGAAATACCTTTCTTTAAAAATTACATTCATTTATTTATGTAACATTTGTGTGTCCAAGTGGGGTGTGTGTGTGTGTGTGTGTGTGTGTGTGTGTGTAGGACAACATATAGGTGTTAGTCCTCTCCTACCGTATGGACTCAAGGGCTCAAACTCAGATTGTTAAGCTTGGTGGCAATCACCTTTACCCACTGAGCTATCTTGCCAGTCTCTGAAATATATCTCTTGGTCATTATTTTCCTTCTTATCACTAAGCAATGACCCTGAGAGGAGGTAAGAGTGTATTCTTTTGAATAATCTGAACCTGAATATCATCTAGACTTTTTAATTACATATGCCCTATCAAATTCTTAAACTATAAATAACACTTTTGTATCTGAAGACAAAATACCATATCCTATATTGCACCTGGAGAGAAAATGCTTAACTGTGTAAGGGATCTTGTTAAAAAAAAAAAAAGTCAGGCATGGCAGTGCACACTTTAATATTAGCACTGTGAAGGCAGAGACAGGAGGATCCCAGAGGCTCTCAGGCCAGAAAGAGTAGCTTAATTGGAAAGCCACAAGTGCCAGTGCCAGACCCTGTTATCAAAAAATCAGGTGAACACAGAAGAATGACACCTAAGGCTGACCTCTGGCCTACAAGCATGCACACATGTCCACACACACATATTTGAAACCATGTATACGCAAGCACACACACGGGTACACACTTGCATGCCCACTCAAAGTTGCAGACTTCCAGTGATCCCATAATGCAACACTTACCTAAGGTCTGTCTTTCATTGTCTAAATCATTACTGAGGTTGTCTAAGGACAGATTATCACTTATGTCACTGACATATGAATCATCATCAGAAATCTGTAGGAAAGAAGAGATGATACACATGAGTGAGGACAAACAAGAGAGCCAGCCTTCCAGACAGCTCTGCTCCAAATGACTGAGTGGGCCGTGCCTCACATTACAAGTTTACAGAAATAATCTGGGGTGTTGTTTTCATAGACTACCCCCAGTCTGCATAGAAAATGCTCACAGCAAACAAACAAACAAACAAACTGCTAAGGCTGGGAATACAGGTAGTGTGACTGCCTAGGATGGGAGGGGGCCCAAGTTTGATCTCTAGCCCAGGAAAAAAAATAAAGGGTCAGAGGGAGGGAAGGAGAAAAGGAGGGATGGAGGAAACCTTTAGACATTCTTGGTTCTCATAAGAGAAACAAACAGACAAAAGATAAAAAATAAACCCAAGGTGACTGTTGTCATCACAAAAATTCTTATCTTGAAGTATTTCCAGAACATACTAAACTTGAGTAAAGGAGTTAACAAATAGTTTTTGAACTCACTGTCAAAACAGGCTCTTCTATGGGAATTAATACATAAGCAAAATTATATTTTATGGATTATAAATTATAGTATATATTTATATTTCTCCATACTTAATGAGTAAAAATTGCACATAGTAATGCTAACAGTGGGGTTTGCCTATTCCAGAAAATATGGTGTTTTATGTATCAATTTAAAACAATGTTTATAAGTATAAATTAATATAATAAACATATCAGACAGTAACAGTGTAAAATGTATAACATAAATTAATATAATTTAAAAACCACACACAGAATATAAAACAGGTATAACAGTAGGGTAAAATTCATAACTAGCAATGAGAAATTGCAAAAAATCTAAGTACCAGAAACAAGAGAGTGTCCAACACTGAGTTACACATTTTTCTTCTAGCATATTGTATCACTGTGTTTGGGGGTATGTTACAAGCAGACCCCCCCAAGAAGTAATGGTGGGAGGGGCCATGAAGTCTAGTATTTTTGTTGACAAATCTCTATGAAGCGGTTTGGTGAACAAATGCATAAAGGAGATTTTGGGGACAGGGCAGCTGAGTGAAAATAGCATTCAAACCTCATTTTCTGAAGAGCTAGGAGAGAGGAGAACTTCCTGGGCATCGAAAAACTCAGAAAGGGAGTCGGTGATGGACAGCCTGCTCTCGTTGGAGAGCTGGTGCACCAGGGCTCGGCTTTCATCCCCAAAGTTTTCCTAGTGGGAGAACAGAAAGAAAATTGCATATATTTAGAACAGTCTCAAGAGAGACAAAATACACAAATGATTTAATTGCACAAACACTGGGTCACAGGCCCATGCAAACAAGAGACTCAAAGCAGAGGTCAGCTCCAAAGGACAAATGAGCCTCACAAAAAACAAATGAGAATCAAAGCTCTCTCTCTAATGGATAATTCACTTAAGAGCATGGACAGGCTCAGACATGCCGAAAATCTCAAGCACAAACCAGCTTTGTTCCCTTGAGGAGTGGGAGGGTCCCAACTGAGTCATATCCCTTTATTCCCTACCATACAGGGTGCCTCATTCTAAACTCTGTACATGGCTCCTTTCAAGCAGGGTGTCCAAGGAACCTCTCAACAAATAAACTCTGTGTTGCGGTCCAGAGGTGCCCATGGTGGCAGATCACTCTTTATTCATGGATGAGCGAGATTAATTTCCTTGCCTCTCTTCCCCCACAATGACTCTTAAAGGGAAGGAATCCTCAGGCCCAAGGTATGACTCTAACAATTTCACAGAATAGCTCTCTGCTTTTTTCTCATGTTTCTCCATTCTCCACTCCAAGTCCTGACTCATGCTCAAGGAGGGATTCTGGATACTCAATGAGTGGACTTTCTGTTATATACGCAAGTAAAATGTCAACCCCATTCAATGAATTAAGCTAAGATTTGCATACAGCCCTCAGACAGTCACAGAGTAACATGGAGAATAGACAATGCTTACGGCCTGTGGGCATGTACACAGTGGGGCAGAACCACCAACAGACATGCTGGCTACAGAAGTGGAAGGGAAGGTGACCTTAAATCTATCTAACTCATGGAACCTAGACTCTATTAGGACTGATTTAGACAAGGTAATTCCCTGGACTCCCGAGTCCCTAGTCAGCTCAGGTATTTCGATACCCTGCTAGAGTGGCTCTGATACTGTCATGCATCTGGCAAGTGAGTCACAGAACAGACTGCAAAGGGGATGTCCTGGAAGAAGCTCTCAATCCCAAAGGCCTCATGAGTTCAGGATGCCCCCTGCTCCTCTCATCAACATATACTGTGCCCAAGGAGACCCACTGGGATAGGAGGCCTCAGCTGAGTTTCTTAATTAATAAACAGCAATGCATCCCTTGTGCTGGCCTTTAGGAACAGAGGGATTTCTGCATCTCTTCTCTTGGAGTCTTTCTACATCAGCCCAGGCTATGGCTTTAAATACCTTATACAGCCTCTAAAACGTCAACTTTCCTTCTCCCCTGTAAAGGTCTCCAAAGATGGCAGCTGCTTTCTTTCTAATTTTTTTTTTTTGAGATTAAAATATAACTACATAATTTTCCCTTTTCTCTAGCTCTTCCTATGTAATCCCCTTGCTCTCTCTCAAATTCATAGCTTTTCTTTAACATAAGCACGCACGCACGCACGCGAATACACACTCTCTCTCTCTCTCCTACATATGTAAGTACAACCTCCCCAGTCTGCATATTACTTGTATGTATGTTTTCAGGGATGAACATGTGGTACTGGGTAACCAACTGGGGGCCTCTTTCCTGGGAAACACTACTTCTACTCTGGGTACTCCTTAGCAGCCTCTAATTCTTCATCTTAGGTTGAGGCCACCACTAGTTTTCCCCCTGCCACATTATCATGTCTTTTGGTATCAGTTTTGTTCAGGTCTTGTTTGGGCAGCCATATTGATGAGATTTCACCCATTAACAGTAGGTAGTTGTTTTCTTAGGGAAAATAAATGTCTCTCTCCTATAAAGACCCAGGCACAAGGCTGCTGAGTTGAAGATGCTACTGTGCCCAGCCAGCAGGTTCCTTACATGCTCATGCAGACAAGGGAACCTTCCTATGTCTCCTGTGGGCCCTGATGTTCAGAGACACAAGTGATTGATGTACTTGTGCTGTTCATTAATCCATCACCACACACACATGCTCTAGCTTCCTCCTCCTCGACTGACAGGCCAGAAGGATTTCCTGACTTATCAACACTGAAAAAAATATGTGCTGAAAATCATTAGCTAAAATGTTGATGTACAGCTATGTTTTGGATTTCACCCTTTAAATGATTTTTTGAGAATATAATGAGGTATCTCAGGGATGGGTCCAATTGGCAACATAAAGTTATTTACATTTCTCATGTACTTATATACCTAGTCTGGGGGGGGGGGCATTTTTACCATATTTTGAGTGAACTGGTTTTAGATTGACACCTGTTACATGAGGTATGGAATTTTCCATGTGTGGTACACCACGGTGTTCAAAACGTTTGGGCTTTGAAACATTTCAGATGTGGGATTCTAGCTCCCACTGTTGTTGATGTTCCACAATGTTAGCAACTGCTTATATTCATACCAAAAACCCCAGGACATAGCGGCCCCCACCCTCCAGCACAGCTTTTTAAAGAACAAAGGGTCAGTCAGTCCTGGTGATGAATGCCTTTTATCCCAGCACAAGAGAGGCAGAGGCAGGTGGATCTCTGTGAGTCTGAGGACAGCCTGGATTACAAAGTGAGTCTAGGACAGACAGGACGCTGTTACACAAGAAATCCTACCCTGAAAAACAAAACAATAACAACAACAAAAGCCCCCAAAACTCACAGGGTCTCGTTTACTAAAATAGGAACATAGTTTGCCACAGCAACTCCCCTCACTGTAGCCCAGGAGTGGTTGTCTATCTGTTGTTTACATTACAAAAAAGTAAATACAAAGAGAGAAGGGAAGGAAAACACCCAAGCCTTTGAATATTCTCTCTCCAATCTTTTTATTCACGTAGTTTTGTTTTGTAATGACTATAATCATACTATTTACAAACATAATTTAATTAAGTTTTCTCACACAACATTGCACCAAAATAACTTTTCCCAACAGTAATGTGTTCTAAGGATAAAAGGAGTATGTGTTTGAAAATAAAAACACAAAAATGCAAACAAAGTAGGTGTCCCTCAAAAGATCCATCACTCATTGTACTTATACATGTATTTTTCTATTAAAATACTGGTGGAGCTGGTCATGGTGGCTCATTATTAGAACCACAGAGCTCAGAAGGCGGAGGCAGGAACATTGCCCTTGAGTTTGAGGTTTGCCTTATTTTACATGGTGAGTTTCAGGCTAACCAGAGATACATAGTAAGACCTTGTTTAAAACACACACACACACACACACACACACACACACACAAAATCACTTAGAAAAAAAGTTATGTAGATTTGTTTTTGTTTGTTTTTTTTAAAGCAAGGATAAAATTGTATGTAACATGCACCTCGTCTATTACAACCTATTGTGAATAGGTTCCCTGGCCAGAAGGAGTTTCTTAGAGAATGCACGTCAAGTGACAGCTATTTTATTACACTGCGTGTTACAGAGGAGCAATGCAGCTCCCTCTACTGAACCATAAGCGTATCTGTAGACTGCAAAGTTAGGGAGCATCACTGTATGTCTTTGAATATACTATTATTTTTCAGAATCTTTCCAGAAGTAGAATTACTAAAATGTTTAAGACTATATAAATATGGGATTATTAGTTACTTTGATATCTAAAAAAGCTTCGTTTTTCCCTAACACCATAATTTAGAAAAAAAAAGTGTTGTGCTAACCTAATTGTTTTCATTTTTATTAGGCTGAATGTTCTTTATAAAAAAGCGAGCTGTGGAATCTTACTGTGAGAAAGGCCAGCACAAGGATGCTTCCTTCTGAACTCTTGTATTACTGTGAATTTATAATGAATTTATAATGTGTCAATGATATTTCTATCCAAGTGTCACAAAAGATTTTAATAGAGCTGGAAATTTCCTGTCCCCTAGTGATGTCACAAAAGCATCGTGTGACCTGACTCACATGTATGGAACTGCTGGCATGACGGTGTCTGCTAAGCCTGGCTGTTTAACAATACAGTAGATGTGGTTACGCTCAGCACACGGTGCTGACAATGATAACGCAAGCTGGGCTGCTACTCGGCTGGGTAGCTATTACACTCTCTGTTTAGATGGCTCTCTACTCACATAAGGAAAACAAGTCAACAGTGAGCCAGAGGCAGCCAGTCTTCCAGGTAGTGCCTGGTGCAATTCCCTCCAGTCACAGGAGATGAGACTCTATTACCCAGAAGAACTATCAGTGGGACAAGAGGCAGAGGCAGATGACACTTAGCTTGTTGCTAGTGTGTAGCAAGGAAATGCAACATGTAAAATCAAAACGGCAAGTATTTTCATAGCTCCAGCATAGGGCCTTGGTTCTGTAGTCAGTGGTAATCTAGGCTGTGCCCATGCACTCTGTAGTCCTCACTCACCAGTAAGATCACCTGATGACATGTTGGGGGAAGGTCTAATAGCATTGCTTCTGATAGTCTCATTTCAATGCTGAGATCTGGTTACCACCCCTTCTGAGACATTCTCTTGACTAGTTAATAAAAGTTGCTGTTAGTATGAAAGCTGAGTTAGATATAGAACTTTAAACTCATGGAGATGGTTAGATAGTAGAATGTTAAAGTCAGGTGCCAAATACATATGGACTGGACATTGGGAATGTATGCTAAGCCATATAACTCTTATAATTGTGGCCTATTTATTTCTGTTGTTTTGTATTGTATTTATAGTTATAAGAAAAAGAACCATTTTTTGGACTGAAAGGGAAAAAAAAATAAAAGTTGCTGATGGCCAATTAGCTGGGCAGAAACAGTATAAGATGGCGGGACTTCCTGAGATTACAACAGGAACCTTGCATTTTACACAGAGGATTAGCTCATTCCAGCCAGGAGCAGGAAGAAGGAGGACACACACCATGGGTTAGAAAAAAGAAACTCATTCCACACGGCCAGGAACATTGGCATAGCGTGGAGAATAGCAGTCCAAGGGGATGTATGTATATATGGGGTCATATTTGGGTGACAGAATTAAGAGCTAGCTTAGGTGAGCCAAGATTGCTCAATTCAAGCCAAGGCTTGTTATAATCCATGTGGTGTCTGTGTGCTCATTTATAATGGCTGGTTAAGGATTAACAGCTGCCAATCAATTAACAATAATATAAATACTGTTAAACAATTTAATTAATTATTTCTACAATGATATCCCTGAATATATCCAAGTAGTTAAACCAAAGGAACCAAACCCTATAACTATGTATGTCTGTTGAGTGTGAAAAATCTGTTCCTACTTGTTTGCTGATGTTGTAAATTACTTGATATTATCTGCTCTTTGTTCACAGAATAAAAATACTGCCATTGATTCAGTATTAGCCAAGCCTTTCATTTTTCACTGAATATATTTTTCTTAGTTTTTTTTTTTTTTTGAATGTGTCTTCTTATTTTTGAACCATTTTTTCTATTTAAAAAAGTCAAATTTAGTTAACATTTCTTTCGGAAATTTTTATTACTCTCTAGTTTAGAAAATCCTTATTCTAGAAATTTGATAAGTATGTAAATCAGTTTTTATCTAAACTTTCATATTTACCTTGAATTTTAGCACACAACAAAAGAAAATGTAAGCTGCTTTTCAAATTGCTTTCAGCTGTGCTGACCTAATTTATTGAATAATCTGCCATTTCCATTGGATTTTGATGCCTTCCTTATCCGTGCATTTCCGTGCCTGAGAGTCATCCCACCTCTCTCCCCCACCTCACCACCCATTTTAAGAAGAGGACCTTCTAAGAGCACCCGTGTTCTGACCCAGCATGGCGCTCTGGCCCAGCATGGCTCTGTCCCAGCATGGTCTTGTTACACAGAGGGGTACAACTGCAGTGAGAACACCTGCCTGGCCTCCTGAGATGTGACTTAACCCTTGCTTTGATTTTATAAGCTGTGCTTCTGGTGGAAGCTATTTAACTAGTATGGCTTTTCTCTCCTCGTTTCTAAAATGAATGATCCCCTGCTCCACAAAGTCAAGGTCAAGAGTTTGTACAATGATGTCCAGTGCTTTGATCCCAACATAAAAACAAACAAACAACAAAAAAAGCAAAGACACTCACATATAAATAAAGTCAAAAAGTTATCTTCTCTTAGCTTTGTTTTCAAGTTATAGATGTTTTAATGGTGCCTTAAATGGGATTTGTTTATTTGTTTGGAACAATGTCTTACTATCTTAGACAAGCCTGGAACTCACTACCTTAAGCTGGCTTCAAGCTGTCCTTTTGCCTCTGTCTTCTGAGTGCTACAATTAGACATCATCACCACGTTCATTCTTAAATGCCACTTAGATATAGAAGATACTAGTCCCACGGGTCACTTGGCCTTTGATTTCTAATCTAAAATAAGATAGTATTAACCTGTTTTTAACGAATGTCACATTCATTTAGGAATACATAGTATGAGAGTCTTGAGTAAGTTGAGGGGTCATTTTTTTTTTAAGATTTATTTATTATGTATACAGTGTTCTTTCTGCAGGTATATCTACAGGCCAGAAGAGAGCACCAGATTTCTTTATGGATGGTTGTGAGCCACCATGTGGTTGCTGGGAATTGAACTCATGACCTCTGGAAGAGCAGCCAGTGCTCTTAACCGCTGAGCCATCTCTCCAGCCCCAAGAGGGGTCATTTCTAAGGAGAGGGGTTCTTAGGGCTCAGTACCCAGGCCGATCATCATCAGTAGTTCCTCTATCAGGCCAAAAGAAGGCAACAGAGTGTAAGTAAGCAGTGGGAAACAGAAAAACAAAAGTCTTTGGACTAAACCTATTGTTGGGGACTGTGATTTTGCTGTAAAGAGCCTGAATTTCCTGGGAGTCACCTACAAAGTAACTTGGGACACAGGTAACATACCTCAGCCTGTATAGGTACTTACCACCAAGCCCCATGATCTAAATTCAATCCCCAGAACTCACATGGTGGGAGGAAAGAACTGAGTCCTGCAAGTTGCTATCATACTCACATGTGTGTGGTACATGTATGTATTTGCATGTGTACACATTACATACACAGTAATTAAATAAATATTTTTTGAAAAAAATTAAAATTAGTACACACACACACGATTTAGTATGTTTCAGCCTGCATGGCCCTTATTTATTTTTATTCTTATTTCCTGAAGGAAACAATGGCTTTTCTTTGCTGGGAAAGTCAACCCGAGTCACTCAGTGGAAGGAAAAAGAAGAATAAACCATTGGAAATAGAAACTCTGGGAAAGAGGAAGTAAACGAGACAAGCATGTAACCAACCTGAGAATGCTGTGGAAGGACAAGTTCAAGGCTGTGATATCACCCTCTTGGACAGTTCACAGTACTTCAAGTTTCTGGTCATTCTTTTTTGAGGTTGGTCCCAAATGCGCACTATTCTAGACCTGGGATTTGGGCTTCATCTCAAAACACACATAGCCTGAGTGACGCACACTAGACATGGGCTCATAAATGCTCAGCGAAGGTTTCTTTTTAATTATAAGACATGTAAATATAATTCACATGATGATTATATGTGTGTATATGTATATATATGTATGTATGTATATATATATGTGTGTGTGTATATATATAAACTGCCTGGAAATCAATGTGTGACTGGAGATGCCTGATTCTCAGTGATGGCCAGACATGGCAAAGACCAGGCCCCATGTTTGCTAATGTGAAGACTCGAAAGGGCATGGCTGGTGAATAGGCTCAGGCCTTAAACAGACTACTGTCAGTAGACTAAGTGCCAAGGCCCATCAGTGGGTGTGTGTGCGTGCGAGTGCAGGGCTGGTCTCTTGGAGGTGGTGTGCCTATAGAGGAATTTCATCCTCAGCTACCATGAGGGTGTAGCTCTGGTCTGATGCAGTGGTCCTGCCAGCAGGTCTGTGCTGCAAACACAGCAGGTGACCTGAGTATTTTGGCCTCAACTTTTTGTCCTCAGCTCACACACAAAAGGGACTGTATGTGGATTTTCTTAAGAGGAAAGAGTACAATGAGCCATTTACAAATGCACACACAAACACATATACACCTTGGTACTTCTCTATGTGTCTGAGTGTGTGGCTGCAGGCTGTATGAGAGGATGTGTTTGCATGTGTGTGTGTGTGTGTGTGTGTGTGTGTTGGGGAGGAAGGGGGATGATAACTGTGGCTGTCCTTCCTTGTGCCTCAAGCTCTGCCCACCATTTTCTTTTTTAAATTATATGCAGAGGTCAGAGGAGTGCTCTGAGAAACTGGTTCTGGACCCAGGGATCCAACTCAGGTCTCCTGGTTGTGGAAAAGCCTTTACCACTGAGTCATTTCACTGGCCCTGTGTCGCCCCCCCCCCCCCCCCCCCCCCCCGCAGGCACAGTGTCCCTGCCCCCCCCCTTACCAAGTAGGCTAGGCTGGCAGGCCAGAGAGCCTCGTCATCAGCTGTCTCTACCTCCCTGGCCTAGGACAAGGACACCTGTATTTTTTATGTGGGTTCTGAAGGGTCAAACTTAGGTCTTCAGCATTTTATCAATGGCTTCCCAGCCTGCTTCCTCAGTTTTCATGTCAAATCGACTCCATCTAATCAGTTGGTTAATGGACAATTTTACACACCTGAGGTAGACATACATCTGAATATCAAAGACACTTATAAAGAACTGTGACTTTTACTAACTATTCTTACTTTTCAAGGATCACCACCATAATTTTCTGAAATTTCTCATTTTAAGCACATTGAAGGGACTATCTGCAGCAAAAATACCAAGACAAGAGAAAAGAGCTCTTGTGTGTGTGTGTGTGTGTGTGTGTGTGTGTGTAATTTCTCATTTTAAGCACATTGAAGGGACTATCTGCAGCAAAAATACCAAGACAAGAGAAAAGAGCTCTTGTGTGTGTGTGTGTGTGTGTGTGTGTGTGTGTGTATAAAATGGAGGGTCTGTAGGTTGAACTTGGGTCCAGGAGGCAAGTGCCCACTAAGCTGCTAAACTATGCCACACCTCAGTAAAACGCCTTTCTACTGTGTTTACTGCCTAACAGATTTCAATTGTAATGCAGAATCTTTTCTCCCCCTAGGAGTATACAGCTGTGTTCTGAAAGAGGAAAACAAAAACAAAACAAAACAGGAAGAAGAGTAGAAGGAAGAGACAGTCTCGGTAAAGACTAGCATGGTTTTTGCAAAACACAAAAAGAAGCCAGCAAGAAACTAGACACTAGCCAGGCGGTGGTGGCGCACGCCTTTAATCCCAGCACTTGGGAGGCAGAGGCAGGCGGATCTTTGTGAGTTCGAGGCCAGCCTGGTCTACAAAGCGAGTCCAGGACAGCCAGAGATATTCAGAGAAACCCTGTCTCGAAAAACCAAAAAAAAAAAAAAAAAAAAACCAAAAAAAAAAAGATAAAAAAAAGAAACTAGACACTTTGGGTAACAGAAGCTTAGGTTTCTACAGAAATGACAAGGAAAAACACTTGTCTTAACACGTAGTGACACTTGAGGGGATGGGGTGATAATGAAGCAGAGACACAAAAGGAGACAGCTGAAGGGAGTGCTGAGCTACTTCTGCAAGCAAGGCTTTGGAACACAAGAGTCCAGCCAGCACTGGGCTGTGGCAGTAGCCAGCTGGAGCCAGGGGCGTGGCTGCCACTCAAGGGGGTAAAGCAGGGAGCTGTGCAACTGGACAGAGGGCACCAGGGGTAGGTGGCAGTTGCAGAGGACAGTCACCAAACAAGAAACCTACCCACCTCTGCCAGGTTCTCCCTGGACTTGGGAAGAGCAGGCGGGTCGAGGAGCAGAGATTCCACATGGATTCTGCGTAATCGTTCTTTAAGATCTGTGTTTTGTGCTAGGGCCTAAAAAATAGCAGGGATTTATTAGTAAATGGACTGTTCAGGAGAATGCAGCAGGGGACTGGGCAGCACAACTCTAGGAGTGATGATCCCCTGGGCTGGATACCCCAGGGGCGTGTGTCTGGGCTTTCCCCAGTGCTCTCCAAGAGGAGGCAGGGAGGTAACAAACGAATCCATGATACTCCTTGTTAATCTCATCTCCAGAGCTGTTAAGAGGTTAGTAAGGTTAGCAGAAGGAACTCACAGACAATATCAGCTTTTAAGACTGGTGACTCACAGTCAGTATCCGGTCTTCCTGCCAGACTGACCTCTGGGCCAGTTCCCCAACCCTGCCAACCTAGTGATTCCTAGCTCCTCCTACCCTTGACAAGATGCCAGTGGGCATGACCCAATGTGATTTAATTATCAATCCAGCTGCAATGGACCTTAAAAGTGGGAATAAGACAAATTTTTCAAAAAATAAACAAACCAACCTTGTTCAGACACCTTACAGGCTAAAGGACCAAGGTGTAGGTGTGAGCCATGGACATAAAAGAAACCACTAGAAGCCTCTTTATTTCCTCCTGGGACAGTCCCACCTCCTATCCCAACCTCTCTGCTAGGATCTGGCTCACAGAAAAAGCAAGATTTGTACTTGCTTCATGTGGCAGCCCTGTGCATTTTATGACTATAGGTCTATCTTTAGGAGGGGACAGACCCTCCTGATGTCTTGTCCACTGCCTGGATCTCCCCAAGGGCTTCATTTATTTCCCTTCTTTTTTTAAAAAAATGTTTATTTATTACATCAAGTTGCATCTCCATCATAGTGCCCTCTTTCTACCCTTCCCAGTTCCACCCTCCCACCTTCTCTTCCCTCTCCCACCCATCCCACTCCTCTGATGTGGAGTGTCCCTACATATCATCCCCTCTCAGTTCAACAGTAATATGAGGACTAAGAGCTTCCTCTTGCACTGGGAGCCTACATGGTAGCACCCCTAGGGCAAATTGTCCCATTGATAGGTAACAAAGTCTATGTTCCTGATCTTTTTGGTGTATTGGTTGTAGGATAGTTATCCTGTACTATATGGCTAAAATTCAATTATAAGTGAATAGATGCCATGTGTATCTTTCTGCGTCTGGGTTAGCTCACTCAGAATGAGCTTCTCTAGTTCCATCCATTTGGCTGCGAATTGCATGCTTTCCTTGTTTCTGATAGCTGAGTAGTATTCCATTGTGTAAATGTGCCACAATTTTTTTTTATCCATTCATCAGTTGAGGGACTTCTGGGTTGTTTCCAGTTTCTAGCAATTACAAATAAGGCTGCTATGATCACTGTTGAATGTGGGAGACATGGTCTCACATTGGATCCCAGGCTGGACTCCTAACACTTGTCTCAGTCTCCCGAGGGCTGGGATTACAATGTCATCATGCCTGGCTCTGGTTTCACTTTTTGGTGGCCACAGAGGACATATGTTATTCTAAGAACCCTTGAATCGTTTAGGAAACTCTGAGCAAGAACTAGAATCATGCAACCACATATTATAACCTCTATGAGGCAACATGTCACTGTTACCTGTAAAAAATATATGGCTAGTTAAAGTATTTACCCAGTATTTATGTTATTGTTAATTGGTTCAGCGGCTGTTCCTTAACCAACCATTATACATGAGACCGCAGACACCATGGATTTCTAACAAGCCTTGGCCTGAGTTGTGCATTCCTGGCCCATCTAAGCTAGCTCGCAATTCTATTACCCAAATATGACCCCATATATACATATGTCCCCTTGGACTGCCATTCTCCACAATATGCCAATGTTCCTGGCCATGTGGAATGAGGTTCTTTTCTCTAACCGATGGCGTGTGTCTTCTTCTTCCTCCTCCTGGCTGGAATTCTTTTTTCTTCCTGCTGCTGGCTGGAATGCCTTCTTCTGTCTAAAGCGCAGGCTTCCTGCTCTAATCCCAGGAAGTCCCACCTTTCTCTGTCTTTGCCCAATCTCAGGCCTCGGCATTTTATTTAACCAATTGGAGTCAATGTAAGTAACAGACAGAAAGCAGGACCAATTAATTAACATTTAGAATGCTTAACACTACCCCAACAATTCCCTCCTTTTGTCTAAAAAAAAAAAGAGACTAAATTTTTTAACTCATATAGTAAAAACAATAAGAACAAATATGAACAATCAAGAGAACCATATATAAAAGTTATATGCATAATGTTTAGCCTATTTGTATCAGGCAATCTTGAAGAAGAAAAAAATCATCTATCTTGCTGTGTCTAAAGTTCATATCCTATATTTATAAACCTAAAGATTTTATTTAGACTTGAAAATATCCTTTTAAAGGAAACAGACTCTACATGTGGAGTGAGCCAATATTATCTGTAATTTTTCTTTCAAAGATAGCACAGTTGGCACATGACTATAATCTAAGCACGTGGGAGGTGGAGGCAGGACCACGGGACTACATGAGGCCAGCCTGGGCTATACGAGATCCTGTTTCAGAAATCAAACCAAACCAGACCAAAGGTAGCACAGTTGGAATTGCCACCATATGAAATCATCTGAAATATCTGCAGCTAGTACTGTGTGCTACCAGTCAAGGCTTCATGGTTAACATTACGCTGTGATACAAATTAATTAACAGTATACTGATAGCATTATTTTTCTCAGTAGCATGACAAACAGAAAACACAAATGGACCCCCCCCCCCCCCAGTGCTTGTGTTGGCTTCTGTTCACATGATCCTAAAATTCATTTCTCCCACCTGACCCAAAATACAAGTCAGTGGTACTTCAGATAGTAATTCCACATGTGCACTTGCTCAGTTTCTTCTTAAAGTAGGAATTCCAAAGTATAAGTAAGGAGAAAAAGGCAAACACGCATGCTGTTTCAAAAGTTCTCTGGCTTCTCAACACTGTTGGTCAAGGTTAAAGGCTCAGACACCTTCAGCTGCTCGGGTAGCATCAGGACACAGCATATCAACAGAGCCCAGTCATTCTGAGCGACAAACTGAAGCTGAGCAGGACAATATGCATGAGTTGACAGAGGCTTGCTGAACCTCATCTGAGGCCACGGTGGTGGCCTTTTCTGTTTGAAGGTAGTACATGAGCACCTGACAGTCACTTCATAGGACTCAGCTCTCTGTGTCTATGAGAGGGGAAAAACCTAAAGGTTTTGTACTATTTAATCAAATAAAATAACATTCACATATTTGGAAGAGCATTAAGTAGGATCAGCACTTTGCAGTGGAGATGGAAAACGTGGAAATTGGAAATTTCTCACTGCCACGTGTTATTTGTTAAGTTGATCTAAACTTATGATGCCTCAGAGTCACAAAAATCCCCCAAATGTCAAACTTTGTAAGCATTAGTCAACAAGTGTCCACACAAGCATGCAACAAAAGTTCTACAGAAACAGAAAAACTCAGTTCAATTGGAAGGAATCAAACTCAGAGAAATGAACGTTTAACAAAATCCTAGCTACTATGGCTTGGGATTATTTTGGATATGTAAGTCTGAAGAAAGGTCTGAAGACAATTTGGATAATTTGTTTGGTTTTTTTCTCCCCAAGATTCAACTCAACCATGAAAACTATCAATTTTCAGTGCAACCACAGAAACAGAAAGTATTATTAATTCACAAGCATGGCCACATTTGCAGACATTTATGAGACAGAGACACGCAACTTACAGATGACAGAGCGTGCTTCAGACCGACCACCTGAGCAGAAGGGGAGGAAGAGGAGGTGTCCAGCTCCATCAGCTGCTTCAGCTTCTCTCTCTCCGTTGATATGTTATTAAAAGCTGACCTTAAAGCGAAGTAAACTATAAAAATATAATCATTATAAGAAGGAACAAAGAAGAGGCATAATTAAAAACAAAATGAAGAAAACTGTACTTCTTATACAAGAATTCAGCAAAATACTCTGAGTTCAGCAAATACACATTTTACATTGATTTTTAAGAACACATTGAATATGTGGGAGTGAACCCTAGTGTTAGCCTTCCCTAATCTTGTATGGGAGAGGCCTATGTGAGTGGAAAACTCTGTGGGTCAATTTTGCTGAGGACCTAAAACTACTTGGAAAAATAAAATCTCTTAACATTCACACACACACACACACACATATGTCAATCTGAATGCCTGTGCCTGGCAAGGCATTCCATGATGTTATGACTTAGAGGTTTAAGATCACCACTGTTCAGTTTTATGTCCTGAAAGGCTAGAAAGAGTTAAGAACAAGGCTCATAGCCAGGTGTGGTGGTGCATGACTTTACAATCAGCAACTCAGAAGGCAGAGGCAGGCGGATCTCTGTGAGTTCGAGGCCAGCCTGGTCTATAGCAAGAGTTCCAGGACAGCTGGGGCTCTGTCACACAGAGAAACCCTGTCTTGGAAAAAAAAAAAAGAATGAAAGAAAAAAAAGGAAGAAAGAAAGAACAAGGTTCACTGGCTATCAGGGAAATATACTATCACTGTATTCACTGTATCAGACCAACCAGGTGGTCAAAATCAATTACCAGTGAGAGCCCCGTAAACACTGGGTATCACCATCTACAATGCCTTATAAAAGTCATGCTGCATTGAGGCCAGCCAGGGATAAGGGATCTGGATTTGATCACGAGGGAACCACAGACAACTGAACATTCTGTTTTTGAAAACTGCCCTGTAGTCTTCAAAGGCATCAAAGTATCAACTTTATAAAAAAATTGCTTCCAATTAGCCAAGGCTGAAGAAACGGGACAGTGAAGCACAGTATATGCTCATGGGCCAGATCCTGTACCCTACAGAACAATATTACAAGACATTTTTCAGAATGGTATATATCTTGAATGGGAGACCAAAGTGTCATTTCCCAGTGATGTGTCCTGAATGAGATAGCTACACGGTGCCCAGTATATACACAAGGTGTAATGCCTTGAAGAATCCAAAGAATGGCATACACAATACAGGAATCCCATTCTCAAAAATGTCAGAAAAATAAAGACGTTTGTAGAAAGAGATGGGATGAATAACAGAGTTTATGGGAATTCTTTGTTCTACTCTTGCAGCTTTTCTGTAAGGTCAAAATGATTTCAAAGTAAGGTGTCACCCCTACTTCTTCCTAGTTTCTCCTGGTCGCGACAGGATTCCCCACCTTTGATTTTAGCATTCAGCCACTCTGCTCACTTTGGGAGCTTTCAGGTTCAGTGAGAACTTAGAACCACAATCAGTTAAATACTCCAATTGGAGTTTTCAAAACATGAGCTGTGGAGATGCCTCGGTGGGTAAAGCTCATGCCATGCAAGCGTGAGGGCTGCGTTAGAATGCCTGGAACTCATGGAAAGCTGGGTGGAGTGCTGTATCTACAATCCCAGCATGCCCACGGTAAGACAGGAGGCAGGAGAAGGAGAATCCCCACAAGTGCATGGGCCAGTTTATCTGGGAACAACAAAGAAACCCTGTCTCAAACATAGCAGAAGTGAGGATTGACACCAAAGGTTGTTCTCTGATCTGTACACATACACACACACACAGGAACTGTGGCATACACACACACAAATTCAGATACACACACGCACACTTACACAGATATGCACACGCACAGAGAGATAAGATAAAAAACACAGAAACAGGTGTGACAAAATACCTATTAGGTTCTGATCACATAGTGTACAAGTTACTTCCTAGGGACAGGGAATGGCTACGTCAAGTACTGATCGCAGAGACTGCATCAGATATTAACTTTCCATTCTCTTCCATTACAGCTTGTTACAGGAAGGCAGAAGAAGGAAGGGGCCAAGGCATGCTTCTCTAGTGACCTGGCATTTTATTAAATTTCACAGGCTTGCATTTCCAGAGGT
This sequence comes from Lophiomys imhausi, assembly GCA_907164525.1. Taxonomy (NCBI): domain Eukaryota; kingdom Metazoa; phylum Chordata; class Mammalia; order Rodentia; family Muridae; genus Lophiomys; species Lophiomys imhausi. The sequence continues at coordinate 7,458,443 of CAJQZJ010032648.1, read as the reverse complement.
ACTGTTATCCAAGAATGGCCTATTCAATAACAGAAACTAAATACTCACTACTAACTTGCTTCCTTTATTTGCCAGCAAGAAGGAAGACTGCCCACTGTCTCTATATGCTGTTGCTGACTGTTTGAGGTTGGGGTACTTTGAGAGCCAGAGAATCTTCATACTATCTTAATGCAAACAAGCAATTTCCATGCACATGCACACACACACACACACATACTAACCTACATGCTATAGTGCTGCTTCTATGACCAGAGGGGTCTGTCACTTATTCACTCTGTGACCTTGGGTAAGCATCCGATGTGCCTGAATCCAAACTGGAGACATTGCTAGACTAGCATTTACTTTATAGCCTATAGCAAGGATTAAATAAGACAGTGTAGTCAAAGTCCTTAACCCAATGCATAAATGCAATACATAACGAATGTTACCAAAAGGATAGCACTTATGATGAAGAGCGATGCATTAGAGTCCACCCTGGCCTCTCAGCTGAAGAGTACCACCAAGTACCACCCAGGCCTTGAAGCCTGGGCAACCACTACAATAAACAAACATGTAATGGCGAGCTTGGAAAGAGAAAAACAGGAGTGGTATACGCCCCACCATGATGGTCATGGATCAGTGGGAAGTTTCCCAAAAAACCACCGAAAAATCAAAGTTTAACAAAACTGATGGGTTTCTTTGCTGCAGGACTTCTAGAAGATTTTCCTACCTATAGTTAGCTATATGTGTAAAACCAAAGAAGTCAGAGTCAGCACCGTTTTCCACGTGTTTTTAATCACAAGATTTGTTTTGACTTTTACCCATCCTATGAATTAAGAATACCATTAAACACATTCTAGGAAATGTACAAGCTAATGGATGCAACAAAAAATGTGACTTTCAAGGTCATCATATTCCATTCCACTTGCTTATATGGGTGTTGGCATAGGCAAAGGCAGACACAGGAACCATGAGGAGCAGTTCTATGCCTGCCTAAAATTGAATGCACAGAACAACTTTTACAACTTGGATGGGTCTCTGCTGGCTGCCCATCATGTGATCTATGGCACATAGGTCATGCCCCATCAATGGAATTACTGACTTTAGTTCATTGGCTTCAAAATAACTATCAAGAAAGCCATGGTGGAGTCACATGACAAAAGGCAGCATCTGTAACAAAACAAGACTCACACAGGAAGAAAGGCCACCATGGCTGAGTCTGAATGTACACTTATATGAAAGGACACAAGGTTCCAGGACAAGGGGAAATCTGTGCATGGTCCTTGTTCCACAAGGCCCCTCTGGTGGTGTGGAAGAGGAGAGAGGGAGATTGAGTTTATGGAAGTAGAATTGAGAGCCCCGGGAATGGAGAACAGTTGGCTGGCTAGGCTCCCTGCAGACTTCACTGTCCGTAAGCCCAAGGGACTCTGGCTGTGGTTGAGCAATGAGTGCTCCTGCTCTGTCCTTGGAGCAAAACTATAAAACCTCATTAAACCACTTACACTTTGGAGCACAGAATTTGGTGCAACCTAGATCTACATTCCTGAGCTATGTTTAGTCAAAATTGGTTCCAGAATAAACTATCTGTTATTCCCTTAAAGACAACAGGTGTAGTTCCATGTTGACAGACATTTCCATCAAATATATTAGGAAGGAAGGAAAACTCATTTACCTTTATGGGCAACATGGCACAGATCCTCCTGCATCTTGGAGAACTCCGACGAGGCTTCAGAACCATCTGAATAACACTTCTCTTCTCCAAAGTCCAGGGTTGACAAGTTAGGATTGGAAGAGTGTAGTCGCACGGGGCCAGAAAAAGGTTTGGGGACCTAAAGTGACAGCAAGGGAGAGATTTCTACTAAAATTGGAGCCTCCATAATTGGAACTAAGATGCTACACATCTGAGAAGTGCATCTTCCTGCCAAGGGATAACTTCAAAGAAACATGACTGAAAACTGAGGAAGATGCTCTCCACGGCCACTTGTAACCTATAAAACTGCAAATGGGCAGGAAATCATGTGCTGTCTCAGAAATGGTGGAAGCTCTGCAGCCAAAGGTTGAAAACGGCAACAAATGTCACCACATAACTGGGCTGTCAGAGCAAATCAAGTTTCCTGATGATTTTCTTCACTTGCATCTGGAGCTTCCATAAAACAACCTCCCCACTCACATTTGTGCACACAATGCTCTTTACTTTGAAAACATCCATGTTCAGCCCCCAGGGCTGACAAGAGTTTCTCCAAAAGCTCAAGATTTAGTTTGGTTTTAATAATGTTTCCATCTAGTATGTGATCTTGCTCTCAACTTAGCTGTGCTTGGGAAAGACAGCTCCTGGTACCCCCATGGGGGCTCTCGTGGGAGGGTTGGGAGTTTGAAGAAAAATGGCAAAAGGGCCTGAAAGATAGAGGCTTAGGCCTGTGGGCTCCGAGAGAAGACAGGCCCACTTGGAGGGATGATCGCAACAAAGGTAGGTCAGAGTGTGGGGCCATAGCAGCCACCAGGAAAGGCACACACTAGAGTAGGGAGTATCACAGACAAGCCAGGTGTTAAAGAAGGAAAGACCTGAAATCCTCACTAGAGTGGCAGTCCCTCCAATGTCAAGTCATTTTCCCTTCAGAAATTCTCCTCTGCCCAAGTATCCTCACAGCCTTATTCCTGTAAGCAGAGGGTCTCAGTTATTGGAGCCATCTCTCCATACAAGGTACAGAGAGCAACTCCAAAACCTTCACTTTTCTGTGCTATTTGAGTCAGAGGCCCCTGTGAGTGGTGTGCAGAGGCCCCATGAGGAAGGCAAGCCTGGCGCTGAAGAACAGGTTACCTGCAGGGTTCTTTTAGCATCTTTGCCAATAGCTCTGGACCTCCACCGCCTGTGTGATCGTTTTTCCTTTTTGGGACTTTCAAAAGCTCCACCCTTTGTTTCAAAACAGGAAAGAGAACACAGACAGTAAGGTCCACCAAAACCATGGGGACAAACACACAGGGAAGTGACCAAGGCCAATCAGCCTTGAATTTCACTAGAGCAACCGGACAGGACAGACAACATCCCATTGTTAGTAAAATGTGGCAAACAAGAGAGGAAGCCAAAGGCATAAAGTGGTCAGAAGAGCAGGTGGGCTGACCTGGATGGCGTTGATGGCTGGCGCTGAGTATGTCCGATGCAGGACGTCCATGCTTTCTAAGAGTTGGCTCATTTCCAGCAGATAGGCATGGCAGTGTGCCAGGTCTGTGGGAGGAAGGAAGGGTAGATGCTCACAACTGTCCACAGGCACCTGGGAGCACCAGGCTCTGTACTGCCACATTTGATTTCTCTCCTTTACATCTGTCCCCGGCGCCCCAGAAAACGCCATAAATTATAGATACTGGTTTATGATGTGGATCGGGCTGCCGCGATTTAAATCCATGTGTGAACTGTGACGCGTGTTCTCCATGTCTGAGTTGTCTCGTATGGAAAATGGGGATAATTACACATGTAGCTATAAGGTGCCAAGAGCTAAAGGAATTGATGTGTGCAGAGTGCTAAGAGGAGTGGCCTACAGCAGGAACTGAGAACACCCTGAGGGTGACAGCGGCATCCCTAATCCAGCAGCAATAGTCTCTAAGCTGTACTGGTATCCAGGATCCTGCCTCAGGACAACGGTGAGAGCCCCTGCAGAGGAGCCTCAGTGACAGAACAGCAGGTTAGACTAGACCCTAGTCACCACAGAACAGCAGGTTAGACTAGACCCTAGTCACCCGCTCAAGAAACAGTCAGCTCCTCGGGGGCTGTGACTGGCGGCAGATGGGGACTCTGCTGAGCAATGGAGACCCACATGACTGAACACAGTAGCCTCAGTAGCCTTCAGCCTTCAGATACACAGAATCACCTTGTGGGTCCATGGAGCTTAGGCTCTGTCCCCAGTTTCTGATTCATCCATCTGGGCTGGGCCTGGGAATTTGCATTGTTAATAAACCCAGGCCAGCCTGCTGCTGCTGGTCCAGGTACAATGCTCTGGGGACCATTTTTGCCAGTGCTAGTCAGCGGAGCTAGTAAGTAACAGTTATTGAAGGGTTAGTAGAAACTGCATACCCCATGGAAACCACATCTCATGTAACCCAGGGAAGGCTCCCATATGACAACTTTCTCTAGTAGCACCCCTAATTCAAGGGCATACTTTAAAAACAACTGTGTGTATCTGTGTGTTTGTGCCTGTCTGTGTATCCCAAAGGGCACCTGTTTGTCTTCATCAGGAGCTATATCCACTTTGCTTTCAAGAAAATGTATCTCACTGGCCAGAAACTCACTAAGTCCTCTAAGCTTGCCTAGCCCCAGGGATCCACATATCTCTTCCCCAGGGCTGGGACTACAAGGGGACCCCATCACATATGACTCTGCTTATGGGTTCTGGGCATGAAACCCAGACTCTCAGGATTGCACAGCAAGTACTTTAGATACCAAGCAAGCTATCCAGCTCTCGATTTCTCTTTAACTCAAAATTTTTTAATCCAAAGATTTTAAATTCCATGTGCTCCAGGCCTCACCTCAGATAATTAAATGTGAGCTCTCTGTCTCACTGGGAATCGCGGTCTGGTTCCCTGGTTAAGTGTTAACTAATGAAGGCTGAGAACACTGAGTTGCCTTGTGTAGGAGCTAATCTATACTGCCTCCTTGTCAGAGGCACACGAGGGCCATTGGGACCAGGGTTACCAGGGCTAATTTAAACAGTACGTTTGGGACAGAAGCATAGACATGGCACCCCCACACTTTAAAGGGTCCAGATGGCTCAGTAGTTAGGTTAAGAGTGTATAGTGCTCGCTCGTCCAAAGGACCTAATTTCACTCACATTGAGCATCTCCAGGGGACCTGACACCCTCTTCTGGCCTCTGTGGGCATCTGCACTCACATGCACATACACCCCTCAACACACACACACACACACACACACACACACCACCCCAAATGTATATAACTAAAAATAATATAAAATCTTGATTCTAGAGTACAGCCAGGGTGGAGAATACTTACAGTAGGCCCTCTACCTGGCCACTTTCTCCCTAGGGGGCACTGATTCTTCATCTTGGGTGAACAGCAGAGTCCTTTTTTGCATTTAAAAGACTGTGAGTGAACTAACAGTCCCCACCCATGGAGATATGATTTACAGCTCCCGGAGGAACTCTTGCATCTGTCCCAGACTAGACTAGGAAGTCCGTCTACATCCAGGTGAATACACTAAGCTCTGAAGGGGGAGCACATTGGCCAATGATAAGACCTTCCTTCATTAGCAAAGTAAGGGATGGAACAGAGATGACTGACAGCAGGCAAACAAATGCACACGAGGGTAACACCAAACATGCACCGCCTCAGAACCATGACAAAAAGAAACAGAGTCAAACTGCTCTACCTTTGGAGCATTTTTCCATGTCCTCTGAAGACTGCAGCCAGAGTGGAACTCGTGTGTCACCACCACAAGAAAATGACAAATTGCTTCCAGCTGGAAATGAATTCTGCTTTGACAGACTGCTACGCTGTTCATGGAGGACAAGAGCAGGTTAGAAATCAAGACAGAGCCTGTCAGGGACAGCTTCTAAGGCAAAGGATAAGGGTATAAGTTGGTCCCTAAAGCATGCAGTGGGAAGAAGCTTCTAGAAAAAACAGCCCACGGGAGACTCTAACACCTCAGGCTATCACCTGGCCAAGCCACACCAGGCTACATGGCCTCAGGCAGCAATCCTTATTTTCTTCTCTGAAATGGTGATGCCACAGTAAAGACATGTTGGGAAAGTCTGCAATCCTGTGTGGCCACACACATGCTTAGCTACATTCGACAGACAGCTAGGAAATCAAAGTCAATGCGGCTAAGACAAAGCCTGAGCCTTTAGGAATGTCAGGACGATGCTTACCTGAGCTCCCTGCCTTTGTCTATGCGAGTTGTATCCTGGATCTCATTTACTGGGCAAGAGACTAACTGAAAGCCAACCCAACTTACCCTGCTCCATCCACAAACCTTCCCTTAGACTTCAGAGAGAATGGGCCTCTCTGTTCTCTCAGACCCACTACTGGCAGCACAAGCATTACCTTCCTACTGGAAACGGAGTCGAACACTCCTGAGGCAGAATCTGTGACAGAGGACCCTGGGAAAAAGTGACTGGCATCACGGGGGAACATGGCGATCTCGTTCTGCCGGTACATTCTGTGGTGACGGAGCTTGGATACCCACTCGTCAAATACTTCTTCTGACTTCACCTACAGGGGGTTAAATTGGGAGATGTGAAAGAGAAGCCACTTGTTAAAGAGAATCAATATCCAACAAAATGAGGCCACACCTGACCTGCTTGATTTGAGCTGGCAAACATGAAAATGAAGAAATCACATTTACTGTCTCTGTTCTCATTTATGTGGTCTCGGAGAACACTTAAGGAAAAGTATCTTCACAGAGTTCATGCTCATGTTTCCTTTGAGAGCCTCTAACTGCCATGCAACTTTTAAGAATGCAAACAGGGGTCGGCCGTGGTAGCACATAACTTTAATCCCAGCACTCGAGAGGCAGAGGCAGGCGGGTCTCTGCGAGTTCGAGGCCAGCCTGGTCTACAAAACAAATCCAGGACAGCCAGGGCTGTCACATAGAGAAGCCCTGTCTTGAAGGAAAAAAAGAAAGAATGCAAACAGGGCCAGTTTTTATTAAACAAATAAACTAAAAATTCACATTTATCTCTTAAAATACTTCTAAGTTCTCTAGCCTGAGATTTGCCTACCCCCTGCTGAATGAATCAGAACTGTTCTTCATTTAAATGCTTGTAGTTCAGGCTTCTTGAAACATTGTGAACGGGACTGAAGTAGTAGGTGTTCCCTGAAATACTGTCCTGTGTTCATCTACACTGACAAAGAACACGTGGCTGGAAGTAGCTGCTACCGCATGTGCCAGTTAGCTGCAAAAACAGTTTCACCACTGCAGAAAAAGGAAAAATATCTGACAAAGCATTGTAGAGTGCTGTTATTATTATTATTATACAAATATTTATCCACTCCCTCCATAGATGAGGAAATACAAATATCTACTTTCTAGGAAGAATGTTTCTAACTGGAAGTTTTTATTTATTTGAGACGGTATATTGCTATGTAGCCCAGACAGGCCTCACACTTGCTATGTAGCCCAAGCTGGACTTGAACTTATAAAAATCCTTCTGTATTAACCACCTGAATGACGGGGTTGCAGGCATAACACCATGCCTGTTATAACTAATAATTTTCATCAAGAAATAATTCAAATGCTCTTGAAAATGTTAAAAGAATTATAGCAATCACTTCTATACTATAGGTATTTCTTAAGCCAATGTTTTTGTGTGTAAGAAATAGTCATAATTTCAAAGTGTGAAAAGTGAGACACCTGTACATTAGGATATAGACTCATAAAGCTGTAATTTAAAATAATCCAAAAATATGTCCACTAGGTTAATGGCCTGCCAGGCCTGTACCATGACAATCCTGACTAAGGCTCCAGTGAGGAAAGAGGGTACTGAGAGACAATGGCAGCATCGCTCAGAGAAACAGGGAACGTGACTTTATGTTGCTTAGAGATACCTGAAGATCGAGGCCCCTCCTTAGCACATGTCTGCCGGAAGCCGCAAATAGACACACTTCCATTTGTCTCTTCTGCATTGTGAGCTCCTAAATGGATTTCATCTCCCAGATGTAGTTAAAAAGGAACTTTATAGGAATCCTGTGTCATCCTTGTGCTGGTCTATTCCTAAAGGCCCTGAAAAGCCAGTGCCCAAAGCGTTCATCTTGACTCATTTTTTATCAGTTAAACCAGAAGAGGAACAAGGCACTTTATTAAATAACTAACCACAGGTCTGTCATAGGCCTTGCGGTAATTCCAGGACTGTGGCTGGGCCGTTTCTTAACTGCTCTTCTACCAGACTCCTCAGCTATAAAATGAGAGAGAGAATCAAGCCAGGTGTGGTGGTGCAGGCCAGCAATCTCAGCATTCAAGAGGTTTATGAGTTCAAGACCCTGTGGAGGGGGCGGGAGGAGGGAGGAAGTGGGGAGAGAGGGAATAGGGAGACCTCAGCGAAGGACAGTCACTTACAGCACAAGCCAGAGTTTGATACTCAGGAATGAACTGAGAAACCAAGCAGAATTTACAGTGAGTCACAGAGAATCACTCTGTGTCACCATATCAAGTCCAATGCATTTTAAGACATTCTTTGTCTTTAAAATGTAGAAATGAATGGTGACTTCATTCCGCTAACTAGAATTGCAGACAAGCAGGGATTCATTATTTCCTGACCACATGAAAACACAGAATGAAGAGTCACTCACGAGACCAATACAGGAAACCAATGTCAACTCTCCCAGCAGAGATTAACCATGGTTGGGCTGCCAGAGGGTAGGTTGATAGTATGGATGGATTTATTTGTTTATTTATTTATATAATTAGAGGTTTTCCCTCCTTTACTTTGCCACAGTTATTTCACTTGGGAGATTTTCTCTTTCAGGAAACACTTGGGGACAGTGTGGTTTGTTACCACTAGACACGCTACTGGCGTCCAGCAGGGGAAGGCTGTTAACCGTCACACCTGGGACAGTCCCACAACAATGAATCATAGGCCCACCGTGTCAGAGGAATTGCTTTACACACTGCACTAACCCAGAGTGCAGGGTTAGGTGAGGGGACAGATATGGGCCATACACGCCAGGAAAGGACAGGGACAAGTGAGAGCCTTGGTTATCCCAACCCTCAGCCCCATTCACCAAGCAACCTGCCTACGCAATTCTCAATTGACCCCCCAAGGAATTAGGACAAACCTTACACATTCACAGAGCCCTGCAAAATGAACATTGGAATCACTCATATTTTTTTTTCAGGAGGGGTAAGGTGAAAACAACAAAAACAAAATAAGATTCTTCAAGAATTTGGTAACTGGTCAATTTTTCGCATAAGGACTCATGCTTGAAGCTTTTATGAGATCACTCATCTTCAGGAGAAGGACAGTGGGTCAGAAGCTTTGAGCCTTATGATCTACAAACTCTCACTTTTGGAAAAAATGACATTTCACTACAATATGAGGACTTCAACAAGGTCTTCATAAAATTAGCTGAAGTCATAAGTCAAGGCACCACATAGTAAATATATTATACCTCAGAGAACATATTTTAATGGAGGGTAAATGGTCCTATGCTAAAGACACACCCCCTGGGGGAGGGGCACATAAGGTGCTTTTGCTATTGACTGCAGTCTCTGGGGAGGAGTGGTAACATTTGGGGAATGGTGACAAGGTCATTAAGTTGACTCTGAGCAGTGCAAGAGACAGTCCCATACAACCAAGAAAAACCTGACCCATCCCAACATCAATAGTATCCCTTAGGAACACTTTGGGGACAAAAACTGCCCACATGTACAATGGATGTACCAAAGTCATCAACAGCAATGTGGTGATGGTCAATCCCGCCTCAGCAGAAAGGCCGCTGCACAGCCAAGCTGGGGCTACTCAGGAAGCTGAAGCTGGAGGCTACTGCCGCCCAGGAGCTTGAAGCCAGAGAGGGCAAGATAGCAAGACAACTTGCCAACCAACAAAAGTCCTGGAGGCGGCTTCGTGGCGGGAGCCAGGCCCCAGCTGAAGCCTCACCTTCAGGTGGTAGATGTGCTCCTCGGTGTCAAGGTCTATACACTTAGACGACTTCTTCACAGACATCACCGAGAGCCCCACGTCAATGCAGCCATGCAGCTTCTCTCTCTCGATCTGCAGAAGCACAGGGAGGGCTATTTGAGAGTCGTAGTAGTCAAGGTAGGTGCAGCATCCTCCCCATCCCCTCCCACCTCATCTCGTACATCCGCCCATAGTGAGCCTGGACACCATGATCAATGGAGCCCGCCATGCAAGCTGGAACCCAGTGAAGAGCTGCCTGTGTGCTGTCTTCTTTCTCTGAAAGGAAGAAGCACTCTCCTCATTGCACAGGTGAGGAGGCTGAAGGACAGAAAGCTAAATGATGAGTTTTCAGAGCCAGGAAGCAAGGAGATGAGAGAAAACTCCATGTGTTCAGTCCAAGGCAATGCAAGAACCACTGCCTTCCCCCAGAATAGTGTCTGTTCTCTACATTCATCCATAACTGACTAAAATGAAAGACTACTAAAAGACAAGAAACAAAGGAGAACTAGAGAGGCAGAGAAAGAGGAGAGAACCACCCCATGAGGCAGGCCCGCCAGTCCCTCAGAACCCTACAGGCCAACCCCCTACAGTGAACTCTGAGAGGAAGTTCCCCTTAGCCATGGCTTTCTCCACCAAGCCCCTCAGTCACCATGAGAGTGGGAGGGACACTTGTCACATGCTCTGTTCCTGTCATTAGCTAAAACCAGAGCAGACCAAGGTACCCAATTGGGTGTCCTGCACTTTTTCCTCGTGGTGAATGGATCCCACCTAGATCCAAAGCTAAGACAGCAGGGGTCAGGGTGGGTGGAGTGGGGAGGGGGCTCTGCACCACCTGGAAAACCATTACCCACAGAGCACTGCGGCTCTGGGCTGACCTTAAGCACCGGCACACTCCTTCAACAGCATGCTGGATGAAGATACTTACATCAGTTTGGCTCTTAGAATATTTCAAGATTCCCTTTTCCAGGCAGAAGAACCTCTGTGGGGAAGCAAGCAGAAGTTAGCCAGAGGAACATGCTAACATCCCACCTCTGGTCTCCAACTTCGGACAGAATATAAGCTCTCAAAACTTGATACCGAGTAGGGTAGAGTGTGTGCCCACAAAGGAGCAGCCAACACTGAAGCCTTACCTTGTGCCAGCCTTTTAAGGGCCATTTCCTCTTTTTCAGCAAAAATCCTTTCTGCACAGGCGGTTCCTGGGTGTAAGTCATCTCCCCTCTCAATCCTTCCACCACTTCCCAGCTGTCCTGTTCCAACGGAAGAGCACAGGCTAAATGTCAAGCCTTTAAAAGATAGTAGCATTAAGCAGCAAGCTACTGCAAAACGATCTGAGACACAGAGCCTGGCTAAGTGTGATAGGAAGAAGAAATTTAAATTTAATTTCCATACATTTCTCAGATTTTATAGATTCAATGCTACAGTTTAGCGGCATCAAACTGGGTTTTTCTTGCTTTTTTTTTTCCCCCTTTTTTGGAAGGACCATTTCTCCTTTTTTTTTTTTTAGTCTTTTAATCTTGACACCATAGCTGAAGGGACGATCTTACTATAAATTCTATTTTTGTTCACTTTGATGTCATCATGCAGTTACTGTTCAGTCAGCAGACCTCAGTCTGAAGGTTAACCAACCTCTATATATGTCAGCATGAAGCTGTATGTGTCTGTGCATGTGTGCGTATGTTAAGGGGAGCCTAAGGAATGGCTGAAAAGTGGAGTTAGAGAGATGGCCCAACAGTTCAGAGCACTTGAAGCTCTGCCAGAGGACCTGAGTTCTGATACCAGCACCCACATCAGGTGGCTCACAGTCAGAGGATTTGATTCCCTCTTCTGACCTCCATGGGCACTATACGTTTGTGGCATACATTTACACAGACACATAAGCAATAAATAATTTTTAAAAAACCTTTTAAAAACAAATGTCTCTGCCACCTACTGATGCACATGTGACATAGAAGTCACATCTGCAATGCCTCTAGGGGCAGAGAGGAGAGAGGTTATATCTACATTCAGTGTTCTGACCTATGAACACCTAAATGAATAGTAGCCTAACATTCCTGGAAAAAAAGCAAGCTGGATACCAACACCACTTTGGCACCATGGGGTAGCCTGAGATAACTACCATACCAGTACCAGGCAAGCACCGGATGGGGTCCCAGGAACAAACCAGAAACTAGAAGAACTCTGCCTTGCCCTGGATGTGGGGGTTGTGGGTGAGCCAGCCCTGAGGGAATGAGTGTGGGAGAGCCAGCCCTGTCTTTGGCATGCTATGTGGTAGTGGTGGCTAGGGAGAGATCCCCTCCCCTCCCTTTTGCCCTCACCACCATTGGCCAAAAGGAGATCTGACCCACATGGGGTCACAAGAGCAGGAGAGCTGTCCCTGCCCCTCACATGCTGCAGCCCTTGGGAGAGCAGACCCTGCACCTTTCCTGGGTAACACACTACAGTTGGTTCTGGATATGGGGGTTGTGGGTGAGACAGCCCTGCCTTCGGTCTGCTAGATGGTGGTGTTGGCTAGGGAGAGATGCCCTCCCCTTCCTTTTGCCCTCACCACCATTGGACAACAGGAGATCTGGCCCAGAAGGGGTCACAAGAGCAGGAGTGCTGTCCCTGCCCCTCACATGCTGCAGCACTTGGGAGAGCAGGCCCTGAACCCTTTCATAGTAAAACTGGCCATGAAAGTGAGGGTTGCAGGTCCAGAACCAGGGCTTTGAGTTGGCCCACCTCAACATTTACCACATGGAGGAACTGCTGGAGTGCAAGAAGAGGTCAGTTCCACAACCCAGGACTGCAGGATCTCTATGACACAGGACAGTTACGGCATATCTGAGAGGAGTTCCAGTGAGGTTCCAGTACTCATGGAGCAGTGGAACCAGGGGTCTCGTACCAGACCAAGGAGTCATTATAATGAACATTTGCAAGCAGAATGTGTGGACAAAGGGGAATAGTGTGGGACATATTGCGATATACTGCAGCTTCCTCAATGAGCTGTTATTTTTTATGCTGGGACAGATTGCAAGAGTGGATGGTGGGTCTGAGGGGAGGTGGGAGATGGGAGGGAACAGGGTGCATGATGTGAAATTCACAAAATAAAATTTTTTTCAATTAAAAAAAAAAAGAAACATTAAGTACCTCATATGTGTATCCAAAACAGTATTTTGATCTCTCTGGTAGAGATGAAACGAAGTGAGTAAGTATCAGCAATAAACTATATATCTTTTGTTGAAAACACACACACACACACACACACACACACACAACAAAAAACAAATGTCTACAAAAAAAAAAGGAATTGGGTGCAAGCTACTGAATCTTCCAAGCTGACTGGAACCAATGGTCGTGGGTGATTGTCTTCAAATTCTCAGGGTTTAAGTAGCAGAAATACAGAGACATCAAAACGCCATTCTGTAGAGTATTTTCATCCTTCCCCGCAGAATTTTTTAACCCCTCTTCCTTAACCAAAAGGCTTTCATTTTTTTTTTTAAAGATTTATTTATTATGTATACAGTGTTCTGCCTACAGGTATATCTGCAGGCCAGAAGAGGGCACCAGATTTCATTATGGATGGTTGTGAGCCACCATGTGGTTGCTGGGAATTGAACTCATGACCTCTGGAAGAGCAGCCAGTGCTCTTAACCGCTGAGCCATCTCTCCAGCCCGAGGCTTTCATTTTTTAAGATGTGCTACATACAATCCCAGGACTTGAGAGTCTAAGGCTACCCACCTCAAATGGCAAGAAAAAAAAAAAAAAAAACAACAACAACAAAAAAAAAAAACCCATGAACAACAACAAAACCCTTGTATTTTTGGCCTGAGTTCTTTTCAGTTTTGAAGGGGCACAAATGGCTGCTTTAATTAATCCTCCATTGATGGGGTGGTGTTAAGCATTCTAAATGTTAATTGGTCCTGTTTGTTGTCTGTTACTTAATTAACTGATTGGTTAAATAAATGTTGAGGCCTGGAGATTGGGCAAAGACAAAGGTAGGCAGGACTAAGGTTCGCGGGCTTTTTAGAGAGAGACAGAGAATCTTGGGAAGAAGGCCGGAGAAGAAGCCAGGACACGCTATGCGGTAGATTAAAGAAGATCCTTCCACGTGGCCTGAAACATCGACATAGCGTGGAGAATAATAGTCCAAAGGGACGTATGCATATATGGAGTTATATATTGGAGGAATAGAATTATGAGCTAGCTAAGATGGGCTAGGATTACACAGCCCAGGCCTAGTCTTGTTAGGATTCATATGGTGTCTGTGTATATTCATTTATAATGGTGGGTTAAGGATTAACACTGCCGACCAATTAAAGATAATATAAATACTGGGTAAATAGTTTTAATTAGCTGTATTTTTTTCTATACTCCATTGTTGGCTATTGAGGTTATTTCAACAGACTGAAAACAAATTTCAAAAGAAATAAAGAGAAAAACACTAAACATTCTGAAAATTACTTTCAAAATATTTAAATCATTGCTAAATCTGTGCAAGATAAACCTAAACTGGTAATATCCTTGTGAGCAGGACAGAAGGTGGTGATTATGATGACCACAATATGATGATAACAACTGATGATTATTAATTATATGCACATATAATTAGTGCATATAATTAATATGCATATAGTATGCACAGACTGGAATACAACTTGAAGAGTCTGAACACACACACTAGATATTATATGAAATATTTCCCACATTGGGTAATACAGTCTTGCATATATATGATTCTGGAGAAGATCTCATGTAGACACCCTGGCTTTGAGTCAAAGCTCCAACCCCGGGGGCAGATGGCACAACCAGAGGCCAGTGACTGTTAAGCAGGAGCTACACAGTAAGTTTGGACCAGCCCCAGAGTACGAGGCAGGCAGAGGTGTGTCAGGGCTCTTGTCCATGCTTCCCAAAGCACCACACATCATCTCTTCCCTACATTAGCAACTGATAAAAAGCTTTTTGGAGTTGTCTTCAAACTCCCAAGCAGAAGGTCACCTGCAGAGCACTAACGCTAAAACAACCAAGCACATCTTCTAGGTCCCTCCACATGTGCTCAGTGCAAATATAGGGAGGGATGAGCCATTACTGCATCCTTGCCAAACTGGGGGAAAAGGAGATATGGTCTTACCTGCGGTTCAATGGGAAAGAAGAATTGAATTCCAAAAGTGGCTTTTCTGACTCAGGTTAGAACTAAAGTGCTCCAGAATTCTAGACATATGGATTACTTCTCCCAACCAGCCAGCACGGAAGGCAGGAAGAGGACTAGAGTAGGTTTGCACACCCTTCATGTCAACAAGCAAGAAAGGGTGAGGGGCCCAGCCATGTGACTTAATGGAAACAGCCTGGAGCAAGAGTGAGGTCAAGGCATGTCCAAACCCCAAAAATCTCATCTTGAGACCAGCAGAAGTAGGACCCAGTGCATGTAGTCTTACAGTCCCCACCTCTGCCACCTCTGACCTAGTCAAGTAGCCTGGTGGCCACGTTACAGGCTAAACTTCATCTCTCCTTAGAAGGTCATGTACAGCAAGCACCTGGAATTCCTCTTCATGCATTTCCAGCACCTTAGCCCCAGCCAATGACGTACACCCACCCTAAAAGCCTATAACCACTCCCCAAAGGAACAAAAGCCTTTGTTTCCCAAACCAGGATGGGGTGGGGGGAATGGAGCCCAGCAGAAGGGTTTGTAATTTTTTTCCCCTGTTAAATGACATCTGTTTTTGTCAGTTTCACCTTCTTCCTCAGTTAAGAACTTGAAAGTGTTGACAGGTAAAAAGCCAGATTTACACGGGGGGGGGGGGGGGGGGGGGGAAATCCTGGGGCACTGGTGATTAACTGTGTTGGGAAGAAGTCTATTACATTTTGGCTACAAGTGAAGGGACAATGCGATAATGAGAAAGGACAATGAGAAAACTTCCCGAATCCTCAGCCTTGCATAATGACAAGGCTGTCCCACAACCAGAAAGATTCCTCAAGTACTATGAGACATCTTCATAGGTAAGGACCTACTTGATGTCATTTGACCAGAAAGGGCTGGGGTACAGCTCAGCTCAGCTCAGCAGTCCAGTCAACTCCATGTACAGTACGCACTGCGTATTACCAGGAAATTTACCATTTAATTAACTCATCAGTTGTCATTTGGGCCCCAGTTCTTGGTGTTTTCTTCCCAAACTATCATAGAGACCATCTTCTTCAACTTGTATACAACTCCAGCAGAGTGGTACATACATGGTAGCCAATAAGAGAATTCTCCATTTGTAATTTGTTGCAGTAGCCAGTTACGAAAACAGACGAGACTACAGAACCAAGCAAATGAGACGAGGTGGTTGGCTTACAAAAAGAGGTTAAGTTGTAGCCACAGGTCATAACATGCCACTTGAATCACAGAAATGCTAAACACTATGGGTATGGGTATTTGAAATACTTGAATGAATAATACAACACCACCACAAAAGGATTGGAGAGCACACTTTAGATCCACAAAATCAGGAGCCTTTTGTCACTTCAGCTGACCTAAAACAGTCCAGAGTAGATATTAATAAATACACTAAAAGAGTCAGAGAAACTACTACAGTGGCTAGTATCAGTCTGCATGTAATAGGTTGACACACTTATATTATCAGGCCTATCCCTTGTATAACCTTTCAAGATCATGTTTATTAGGATTCTTTTTTTTTTAATGTAAAAAATGAGGAAGAGAATGAGATAAATTTTCTGATGTAGAAAAGCTGCTAAGTGGTACAGTCACAGCATGGCACAGCCTATGAGTTTCTTATTATTCTGCTCTCATTGTAAAGTGTTGTCTGTAGAAAAATATATGGCTAATTAAAGTATTTAACCTTTATTTATATTATTGTTGCTTGCTTGGCAGCCTTTAATCCTTATCCTGCCATTATAAATGATTACACGCAGACACCATGTGGATCTTATCAAGCCTAGGCCTGAGTTGTGCATTCCTAGCCCATCTAAGCTAGCTCATAATTCTGTTACCCAAATATGATCCCATATATACATACGTCCCCTTGGACTGCCATTCTCCACGACATGCGGATGTCCCTGGCCATGTGGAATGAGGTTCCTTTTCCTAACCCATGGTGTGTGCCTCCTTCCTGCTGCTCCTGGCTGGAATGCTTTAATCCTCTGTCTAAAGCACAGGCTTCCTGTTCTAATCTCAGGAAGTCCCACCTTTCTCTGTCTTTGCCCAATCTCAGGCCTCGGCATTTTATTTAACCAATCAGAGTCAATGTGACAGCAAGCAGGACCAATTAATTAACATTTAGAATGCTTAACACTACCCCAACAATTCCCTCCTTTTGTCTAAAAAAAAAAAAAAAAGCTGAATTTTTAACTCATATAGTAAAAACAATAAGAACAAATATGAAACAATCAAGAAAACCATATATAAAAGTTATACATATAATGTTTAGCCTATTGGTATCAGGCAATCTTGAAGAAGAAAAAAAAATCATCTATCTATCTTGCTGTGTCTAAAGTTCTGAACCTAAACAATTTCTATCATGTCCTATATTTATAAACCTAAAGATTTTATTTAGACTTGAAAATATCCTTTTAAATCCTAAACAACTCAAGTTCAATTGAAATTTTATAACTATTATGTCTTCAACCCCATCAAGGACATAAGAAGGGACAAAGTTATTATTTGAGTGAGTAGGAAGCATAGGAGAGCAGCTTCCAAAAAGAAATATGACAGTTTGTTGCCTAGACAGTCCCAAATATCTCTTGATATCGTTGGAGCATCATCTTCAGCCTTCTGGCCAAGCACTTTTCACAGACTCAATTGTGCAGCAGGAAATAAGGATTTTCCCATTCTGTCTCTGCAGAATTAGGACATCGACTTACCTGCATTTAGGCTCTGGTCCATCTTTGGACTGTATATAGTCTGTTGAGAGAGCAGGGGCATTTTTGCCTAATAGGAATTATCTCCTGATGGGAGATTTCTTTTTGATGCTCATTGTCTTCTTCCAAGTCAAATGGGAGCTGTCAGGAACTGACTGTCTTAAGTCAAATAATTCTTAAAATAATGAAAACATTTTTAAATGCCATTTCTGTATGCCTCTGAGGGTTTTGAAGACATCTACTATTTATTTATAAATCTATCACCTATCTTCTATCTATCTATGAACAAACAAACTATATATTTTAACCATTTACTATCTGTTTAACCTATTAAGTTTATTTTGTGATAAATTAAGACTAGTATTTGGCATGACCAGAAGCTCAACTGGCCAGTCAAGTTGTATTATCCAGACTCCTAAATAGATTGCACTAGCAACCCATAAAAGGATTGGAAGTAAACTTACACTTTTAAATGAGTTGTATAGGCACAATACCTTATATAAGAGTTGAAATACACATATTATGGGTCAAAATATAAAATTCTGTACTAATGAATCAAACTTAATCTTATTTTTGTATCAATATACAAAATTCTATACCAATGTATTGAAAGATAACCTTATGAGAATAACAATAATTTTAAGTTTCAGAGCAGATTCAATAATATATCTTTATATTTAATCATTTGCATATTATACACATATATCCCCCTCTTTTTCTTTTCAACTCTTTTCCCCCTATATAAGAGAGAAAAAAGGATAGAGAAAAGAAAAACAAATCTTCAAGTCTAACTTTCTATACCTTGCTTAACAAGACCATATAACAATTTGTAAGCATTACCTCTGAACAACATTTATAATACATCAAATGACCAAAGAAACATCCACCCACTTTTTTGGAATGGGACTTTGCTCTCTTAAAACTGCTTCCTGTTGAATTGGGTCGCAAAAAACCTGTTTGGGGGCCCAAATAAAATGAAAAAAAAAAAAGGTTAAGCAAGTAAATTGTAACATCTGTTGTCCAGTCTGTATGTGCTCAGCGATTTGAATGTTCTGGGCAATTTGTAGTTCGAAGCTGGACTTTGGGTAGGAAAGTTCAGGGCTTTATTGAAGTCCTGTCTGGAAAAGTCTTTGAGGCTGGGCCATCTCAGCAAGCTGTCTGAAGTTGTTCTGGATGTAGATTTTGGAGGAAACAGCTCTTGAGGCAGTCTGTGAGACTGGATCATTTGGGTTACTTGTCTTATCTTCTTTGGACTTTGATCTCATTGTTCTGAAAATATATAATTTCTCACAAGTAACATAAAGTTCTGCAATTACCAAAATGCCTTGGATGTGCAGGATGAATAAATCAATTAAGGAATATTTTCTGTTCTTCATTTGAACAGAAGAAAGACATTTGTTAAGTCTCCATTTATACCATATAAAAGGATGACATGTAGTATTATTACATATATATGCTATATAAAATCTATTTTAAATGGAAAATACAGCATAAGACTATATGGAATTTAAGTATTCTCCTCTACAGTTGACATGAATTTATTAATTGATTAAAACAGGTTTATTCTGTGTTGTTCTGGCTTTTTGTAGAATAGGTTGGCCTCAAACTCAAAGGGAACTAATCTGTCTCTGTCTTTGTGTCCCATGTTTTGGGATCAAAGTTATGCATTTATATATTTCTTCTTTCCACTTCTCCTTTCTTTGGAGATTTAATTTCTATGTGGATATATGTATCCTTATTGAAACAGGGTTTCTTGTTGTAGCTTGGGCTGTCTTGATTTGCTCTGTAGAGCTCTGTAGGTTAGATTGGCCTTGAACACACATGGAACCTGTTTTGTCCTTGTCTCCCAAGTTTTGAGATCAAGGTATGAACTTAAATAATTGAATTACCCTCATTAAACAATAGCATCAATTAAACCATTTTTTGTATTAGTTTGAGGTCCAATTCTCCCATGGAAGCACCATTATTAAGGAGATTGGTGTAGAATAGCATGATATGCTATTTTATGTTAGCTTTTCTTAACTGTTGGCTGTGGGAGGCATGCAGTTTGCAAGTTCTTCCCCTGCCTAACTCTGGGTTCTTACATTGATTAACAGAATATATCTCTTTCTCCTTTTTTTTGAGACAGGATTTATCTGTGTATCCTTGTCCTGGACTCACTTTGCACCAGGCTAGCCTTGAACTCACAGAGATTAGCCTGCTTCTGCCTCCAAAGTTCTGGAATTAAAGGCATGCACTTTCATGCCCAGAGATTAACATATCTCTTTTAGAGGCAAAATGCCTCCCTTAGTAGGGGCCCCACACCTAAGACTGGCTTGTAACTTTTTTCTCTTTATGTAAATTTAAGATTATGTGTATTTATCCATTAAATCAGTAAAGGCATTATTAAACTTAACATCAAGGAAAAAAATGTGTCATTTTTGAATTCAGACTGTCTTTAGTAAGCCGCCTTATCTTATCAGGAGGGTTCTGCCCTGCCTTCATTGTTTAAACCAGGCTGGTCTAGAATCCAGAGATCTGCCTGTTTCTTCCTCTAGTGTGATGGGATTAAGGGATTAAGGGTCTGTGCCAGTACCACCCTGCCCAAATATTTCACTTAAATCTCAGATTTAAGTAACTCTGTAACGCAAAGACCAACTTTGAACTGTAGTGACAATTTGAAATCTGCCCAAAATCTTCAAAAATCTCTTATGTTTTAGCAATGCCAAACCAGAAAACTATCCTTTCTACCTCCAAATATAGGAAAATCAAAGACATCTAAATAAAAATCAAGCAAAGAAACAACATTCCAAAAGCCTTGGCATGTCTAATCACGCCATCCCAATGCTGCAATTAAAGCTTTGTTCATTATTCCTTAGAGTCTAGTTTTGGCTTCATTTCATTGGCGGCCCTATACCAGAAACTCGTGGAATCTAGTTGCGACTGTATTTCACTGGTGGACCCTTCCCAGAAAGCCCTGAGAAGCACCTCATAGCCAGGGAGCTCTTAGCTCCAGCTGTCATCAATTTTCTATTATTTATCAGGAAAGGCCTCCCTCTTTCCTTCATTATCATTGTTGGTAATTTAGCATTCCATCTGTAAATTCTTTCCTTCAAGACTATCCTAGTCTGAACTTTCTCAAAAACGATACACAGAACCACAACTGTCAGGGTAAAAAATCATTTGCATGCTAAGAGGAACAAACTCAATTGGAATCCAAACATATTGAGGCATTATGAATTCCTCCATTTTTAATCTAGGCAGTTAATTCCGCTCTCAAACTCTGTTTAGAAGGCTGCCAGTTTTTTAGTATATAAGGAGAGCTAAGTTTTCCACCTTTGCTGCAAGGCAACAGCTTTTGTTAAGTTAGCCACACTTTTGAAATGCATTTGGGTTCAGTTCCCCACACTTTGGCTAGGAAACTGGCTTTCACCCGGGCCTTCTCAGGCATGGAATCTAATTGCCGTAGTTGGGCGCCATATGTAAAAAGAAAAATATGGGTAATTAAACTATTTAACCAGTATTTAGATTATTGTCGATTGATTTGGAACCATTAATCTTTAAGCAGACATTATAAATGAGTACACAGAGACCACATGGATTTTATCAAGCCTAGGCCTGAGTTGTGCACTCCTAGCCCATCTAAGCCAGCTCATAATTCTATTACCCAAATATGACCCCATATATACATACGTCCCCTTGGACTGCCATTCTCCACAATATGCCAATGCTCCTGGCCATGTGGAATGAGGTTCTTTTCTCTAACCTATGGTGTGTGCCTTCTTCTTCCTGCTGCTGGCTGGAATGCTTTAATTCTCTGTCTAAAGCGCAGGCTTCCTGCTCTAATCCCAGGAAGTCCCACCTTTCTCTGTCTTTGCCCAATCTCAGGCCTCGGCATTTTATTTAACCAATCAGAGTCAATGTAACAGACAGCAAGCAGGACCAATTAATTAACATTTAGAATGCTTAACACTACCCCAACAGTTGTCCTTTTTCCTGTGATTCAGATGTGTAAATTCCAATGATGAACAAGAAAAACAAATCTTAAGGGGTAAGGGAACAGTGGTGGGTAATCCTGGAACTGGACCACCTCGTGGGACAATTGGTAGGAGTTAAGAAGCACTGGGTCAGCCGGGCGGTGGGGGCGCACGCCTTTAATCCCAGCACTTGGGAGGCAGAGGCAGGCAGATCTTTGCGAGTTTGAGGCCAGCCTGGTCTACAAAGCGAGTCCAGGACAGCCAGAGCTGTTAAACAGAGAAACCCTGTCTCGAAAAACCAAAAAAAAAAAAAAAAAAAAAAAAGAAGCACTGGGTCTGTCAGAGTTCCTAGCTCTCTGATCTCACAGGGGTATCAAGTGTGTAAGAAATTAGCCCATACATCTCAATGCTGCTGACCCTTTGCCCATTTGTTCCTTCTTGCTGTAACTCCTGCCTAATCTCCTTCTCTGGTGAATTTTATTTCTCCTTGAACCTCCTCCTCCCTCTCTCCTCTGAAGAGGTTCAGTGACAACACAGAACCAACTTACACTGCCTGCTTACCAAGCTAGAATGTGAGTTCCTTGTCTTACTGTAATCTTTTTCATTATACTGTGTCCTCAGTAAACATCAGCTGAACAAGACTGAGAGCAGAAGTGTGTGGAAAGGGCCTGAGTGCCCGCAAAGGGTGGTATTCAAGTAAATTGTTTTTCAGAGGAGAAAAAAAAAATCAGATGTAGGCTAGAGAGATGGTTCAGTGGGTGAAGGTAGTTACTATGAAGCCGAAAAACTTGACTTCGAGTCCTGGAAGAAGAGACATGGCAGGAGAGAACAGACTCCAGAAAGTTCTCTTTAGATCTCCACATATGTGCCAGGAAAATGCATGTGTGCGCAAACACTTGCATGTAAACACACAGAGACACAGAAATAACACACACACACACACACACACACACATACACACACACACACACACACACACGAACCAATGTAATAAAAATAATTTTGAGATGCCAGTGTTCCAGGCTAAAGGGTCTGGGCAGACTGGCACCTGATGCCCTCCACATACCATGCTGATTTGAAGGTAGGGCACACACCTTGAGTGACACAAATACCAGAGATACACTGCCGGACAGATTTGGGCCTTCACAGAGATCAAGGTCCTACAATGGCTAACTCTTCTGACTGAGCCCAACATGCCTGGGTTAATGTCCCATCCTGCATGGATCAGGCTGGAAGGTCATCTTGACTATGAGATGGAGAGAGAAATACAGCTTCGGTTTCTCAAGATTTCTTCTAAAGCTCAAATGACACCAGTCTGGCAGTCATCTGGCATTGAATACAGTCTATTTCACAGAATGTCTAAAAAGTGCCAAAGATAGAAAGCTACTTTGTGATAAGAAAGGCAGCTCGGCATTGATTCATGCTCATGAGTAAGCTAAGTTCATTTCCATAGTGCTGAGTGCACGGCTTGGGAACCCTGCTCCCTTCCAGCACAGCTGTGTGCACATGGCACAGCTCCCAGGCACCTCGCACATGCCCAGTTCCCAGCTAACCTAGCTGTGATATCAGAAATAGAAATGACTGAAAACTTCCATTCTTCCTGCAGCTGAGAAATGTGGGAGGGATCTGGCAGGACTGGAGAGTAGGTTGTTCTAATTAGTCTGTGACCAGTTTACCAGGTTTTTAAAAATCAGAGGGCAGTGCCCGGGCATTAAATCACATGGCAGGTACTGACATCTGTCATTAACAAGTGTGATCTTGTGAAGCCTATCAAGAAAGGCTAAAGACCACCATTACCTTTCATGCTTTCTCTATGGACACACCCAAATACTAGTCAGCGGACTGCCAGTTAACAGAACAGCCACTTGGATGTCAGACCAACTGTGTACTTAGACTGTGATCGCTGAGAGTTGGGGTTGCCTTTCCTTAAGTGTCTTCCTCTCAGCTAAGCTTTTACGAGCGCCAACAGGTCAAAGGGCAAGAAAAAGAAAAATGGTCAGAGGCATGCTGGTGTGTGAGGCCAAATGCCGAGAAAGACCCTGTAGACACATGTCTCAGCACATGGGTGGGGGAGGGGCGGGGCGTTAGCCACCGTTGCTGGACCACTTCCAGAAGACCTGGCTGTCTTGAAGGACTCCAAGGACATAAACTCTGGGTAGAAAACCAGAACTGATGAGTAGGAGTCGCAAGGCCCTGGAGCCCAGCTCTGTAGGAAGACCGTCTGATAAGAAGTCAACAGTGGTACAAGTGTTCGAGAAAGAGCACTTCTCAGTGCTGGGAGTGCTCCCTCAGAGGGTGATGGCCACCTGGCTGAGGAGGATGGAAGGGATGCTAAGTTTGACAGGGACGTCAAAATAAATGCACGTTAAGACCTCGTCTAAATCTTGTCAGAGAAGTCCATGCCCTGTGAAACACAGCCTTAGTCTCCTCAGGAGCAAACCTGACTTTGGGATTGAGGATTCGGGAAAGAGGTGAACACGGGTGAGCCCCCTTTGATTCTCAGGTTGTTTGGGGACCATCGGTCACCACATGCCAACAGGCACTGGGCTTTCTCATCACAAAGCTGTAGAGAGCTAGGAAAGTAAATACCCAGAAGATCTAGGCCCCCAAATGTTGCCAGGCTTATTGCCCGACCAGCTGCAGAACACAAAAGAACTGAATACGTACTGGAAGAATTCTACACACTCAGTCCCTCCAGAAATCGTGGGAGGCAGTGCCGACAATGACAGTCGGGGGAAGACACCACAAGATCTGTCAACTGTCCCACTCCTCTACCTGAGACCATCTTGGGTTTCCAAATAAGAGACAAATGCTTATTGTGCCTGTATTGACCACAGGCATTAAAATACCATTTTAAAAAGTTTTAGCACATGCCCAACGACTGTTTCTAGACTGCTGATGACTCACTTAGCATTTATGGCTACAATTGCGCTTTTTAGGCTCCTTGGATATATTTGGAAGGTATTAATATTGCTAAATATCCCTCTAAGAGTATCAGGGCCTCACAGCTATGGAAACATCCTCTCTGCACTTCCTCTCTCCCCACAATGCTGTTCTGTAAATGGGCCTCGTAGGAGGTGTAGCTACTACTAATGATGGAGACACGCCAGAGCCATTCTGCCCAACAGTACCCCACCATGGGGTGGTGGGTGTCCACAGCTCTGCTGATGGGGTTTCTGACAGTAACAGAGGGAATGAGGCACTGTCCTGTGTGCCTTGTGGTAGCTCTGTTGTCACACTATTTATTATTCACACTATTTATTATCCCCCTCATCACGCAGAAGGTGATCATCACTGAAACTCCAAAGTAGCTTGCCCAAGACTATAAATTGCTGCTAAACTACAGGACACATTCATGGGCTCAATCTGCAGCTCACATCAGAACCTGGCAGCTGGACATGGACTCTGGACAAAAACATACGCACATGAAGTTGGGCTCTGTGGAAGTCCTTCAGAGTCAGCAGTTCCCTGCCCCTGCCCCACCCCTGTACTTACCCCTAATCTTGCCCCTGTCCCACTCCTGCATTTACCCCTAATCCTGCCCCTGCCCCTGCCCCACCCCTGCACCTACCCCACCCCTGCACTTACCCCTACCTCTGCCCCTGCCTCTACCCCCATACCTACCCTACCCTTGTCCTTCCCCCTGTCCATGCCCCACTCCTGCCCCTACCCCAGCCCAACCATACACACCCAGCAAGACACTGATCTCCCCAGCCAGAGAAATGGAATCCACTCTGGCCTGCTTTATTTGTATTTGTGTCTTTTGTTTCAGGGAAGCTGTAATCAATGGCTTTCCCCAAAGTCATGGAATATCTGTTTTGTTTGAAAGAGAACTGGCAGTCATCTGATGAGTTCTTCTGCCTAAGATATGAGGAATCTAAGTGAAATCAATTATTTGGGGGGAGGTCACAAAATTTAGAGGCTTTTGGGGACCAGGACACAAACCTTTTGCACCTTGTCTTCTGCTCCTTTCTCAAAATGACATTTCTAAGGCAGCAACCAGCCTGCCACAAGGGAGTCTGAGCTAACTCAGCACCCTCAGGTTGGATGAGACTCTCCTCCAGAGTGCATGTGAATGGGACTGGGGCCAACAGAAAGAAGGTAGGACATTTCTATTCCTTCTATCCTGGAACCATTACTTTTGTATTTATCTTTATTACCTTTTGATTTAAAAAAAAACAACAACAAACTTTTTTGTGCCCTGTGATGTCTGGGTACTGGAGAGAGAGAAAAATACAGCCTCTATACTGAGATAAAACACAATCACAGTCAATGACAGTGCTTGGTATCTCTCAAGAACACCCATGTCCATGCTAGATGCATGGACTGATGTCTATTCTGAATCTCAGTGTGCTCAGAGAGCTAATGGAAGTTTGTAATCAAAATAGAGGCACTTCCTTGGAAATATACCGCATACATAGGTGACTGGGAATCGCAGGTGTGGTTGTAGGCATCTAAGAAAACAAATTCTTTCACATACAAAGGTCTCACACTTCACACCTACACTAGAAATGCCAAGACACCCGACCAAGCAATGACACTCAGGAAGTGAAGAGCACACAGGAAAAATGAAAAGGCATCACAGATTGAAAATCTGTAGGTGCCAAAATGACTTAGGAGCTTGGACTGGCACAGTCCCCAAGGTGTGGTGCCTTTGGAATAAAGGCTTGAGCTGGGACTCTAAGCAGAGAGAATTTTCTGAGGCTATACTGGCAAATGGCCACAAACTTAGTAAATTAAAATTCCAACCAATAAATCTCTGTTTTTGACTTTGAGATGAGGTCTGGCTATCCAGCCAGTGCTGCCCTTAAACGTATGCTGCTCCTATCTCAGCCTCCTGAGGGCTACAATTATAGACCTATTCCGCCACCACCCCACTCTAAAGTTTAAAACTTTTAACAGCACTGGAGACCAGAAATCCCAAACCTGGTGTAGGCAGTGCCAGGCTCCCTCTGGAGGATGGAGGCGAGACTCTGTTTTGGGGACTCCTGTTCTCTGGAGGCTGTAGCTTCCCTGCAGTTCCTTGGCTTGTTGCTACAGACCACATCTGCCTCCATTTTCACATCTTGCTCCCCCTGTGTTTCTCCCAGGTGGATTTCTTGCTTATTAATTTAGGGCCCCATCTGGACAACTGAGGATGTCCTGCCCTTCTCAAGGTCCTTAAATGAATCATATCTACTAAGGCCACCTTTGCAAACAGCGTAATATTCGCAGGTTCTGAGGGTGAAGAAGTAGACAAAATCTTTTAGGGGGCCAGTATCCAACCCACTACACAAAATAAGGGAGACAATGAGGTCAGAGACGGCCCAGGACATTTGACTAGTTCTTCCTTCCTGTGTCCCTCACTGTGGCTACTGTCAATCGTAGAGAGGAGTCTCTCTCTCCACTTTCTTTAATTTCTCACTTTTCCTTAATGAAGGTTGCTTTCACACTGCTTACAGCTGCGTGGTACATCTGTCTGTGACCTTCATCAGCATGAGACCCTGAGCCACTGTGTCAAGCAGACCCTCTGGTGGCCACTGACTGCCCAGCACCTAAGCACTTGACTCATGCACATCAGGATGCAGAAAGGCCCCATTACTCTCAAAGATCTGCACTTAAGCCATTGAAAGGGGACAGCTGCCCTTCTTTCTGCAGTGACTTGTCTGTAAGTTGCCAAAAGCGGGTTGCCGCAAAGGTTGTTACAAGTACCCCTGAGGCTCTGTCATTTCCACTTTCTGCCATGAGTTCAAATGACATGCTACCACCATGATTCAAGCTGGCATTCTGCTACTTCGGACTTCCCTGACTCCAGAGCCAAAGAAATCATTCTGTATTCCTTGGAAGTCATTGGTCTCAGATATCCTGTTACAGCAACAGGAGAGGAACCAAGACACCACCAGAAGACGATGTCACATGACAGGAGGGCCCCACAGTTAGGCCTCCTTGATGTCTTGCAGTATGAATCTGATCAAATTCACTGCCTCTAAAGTCAATAAACCAATCTTTCCTCTCCTTTATTGTCCTCCTCATTCTCCTTGACAGACTCTTAGAGCCTGGGCTGGTATCAAACTTGCAATCCTCCTGCTTCAGTCTCCCAAGGGCTGTGATTGCAGGCATGCATCACACACCTGGCTTGGATCTCAGCATGTTCAATATGTAACTGAAAACATCATCACCTGAACCCTGTACTTTAATTCACTGTGCAAAACTTGGCAGATTCTCCTCCAGTCAACCTACCTGCCCTATAGATTCTGGCACTGAGCCCAGGCTGCTTGTGATTTCTGAAGTGTAGCATGAGCTAATAACCTGCATAAATTAACTCTCATTAGGTGACCTGGAGGGTGCCCAAATGCCACCAAAGATTAGCCCAGGGACAGCAGGGTGACAAGAGCATTCTGAGTCACTGTGGGGAGACTCATCCAGCAACAGATCTCTCCCTTTCAAGTCCCAGGCTGAGGGGAACACTGCTTATGAACTGCTTCAGCAGAACTTCCTTTCTCATCTCTGATTTTCATACCAAATGCTAACATCTCTTTAAAGAATGGGAGCTGTGACCTCTCTCCACCCAGGGGCTTTGCATCAGCTGGTTTCTTATTTGTGATGCTCTGCTTGGCTCCCCCCTCCTCCCCCCACCACGTTGTCCAGAGCTTTACATCTCCTGCTCAAGCATGCTCAGTAACAGCTTCTCAATACAAGTAGTTGAAGAAAAAAAAAAAACACAAAAAACACCTTGGCTATTGGGCTTGTCTAATAAAGACAAGCCATACCCATTCATTTTGTCTAGCCCTGCCTGGCTTCTAAAACGCAGTACGTTGAAATTTCTGGGCAGGAATAAAAGGGGGGGCACTGGGAAAAAGACAAAAGGAAATTGCAATCATTCCTATTGTGTGAGTTTAAAAATATCAATTCTCTCTCGTACTTATATATCCCTTCAACTACTTCATGAATCCACAGAACAGCCTGCACGGGCATCTTTCCACCAAGCAACCACATGCTTACTCATTCATTAACTTAATCCTCATGCACTGAGCATCCCTCAGCCCCAGCCCAGGCACTTTCATGTACGACTTCACTTAGTTCTCCTGAAAGAGAGCAAGTTCATTTAACATTGATTCCTGAACAGAGAAGTATCTACACCGAGTGCGCACTCCCCAATATTTTACGCCTGCATAATACCCTGTATAAATTAACTCTCATCAGGTGACCTGGAGGGTCTATTATAGAAAGGGCAAGTTTAAGTCAACTTCAGAATCAAAGACAAGCAAATTTAAGGGCCAGAAGGAAAGTCTGAGCTATGGAGACTCTGATCGCCAGTTGGCTGTGCTAGATGAGAACTTAAGAGAAAAGTATTTAGAAAGACTAAGTCTCATGACCAAGAGGGCGTTTTAGTCTTTATTTTTAAAAAATTGTGTTCATTATATATGTGAGTGTGATATGTGTAGAGTTGTGGTGTGTGTACAGTGCGTGATGTGTGCAAAATGTGTGGTGTGTGGAATGTGTGTAGTGTGTGGTATGTGTATAATAGGTGCGCATATTCATCTGCGCAAGATGGAGTGTTAAATTCAGCTTTTAGTGCCCTCTTCCTGCTGCCACCCAGATTCCAAGCATAGTTAAAGTGTGTAAAGACATACACTTCTAGGCTGTCTTATATTCATATAGTACAAAAGAAAGAAGTCTGCAAAGAAAATGTAGTACGTATACACATTTAGTACTGTCACACACACACACATCTCAAATACACACACACAATATAGTTTCTTTGGAAAGAAATATTATTCTGCCTATAAAAAGGATGAATCTTTTCATCTGTGACAACATGGATGAATCTGGAGGACACTATGCTAAGGGACCGGAAAGCACACTGTGCATTATCTTATGTAAGGGTGCCATCAAGAACTTGAACCCAAGCCAGGCATGGTGGCGCACACCTTTAATCCCAGCACTCGGGAGGAAGACGCAGGTGGATCTTTGTGAGCTCGAGGCCAGCCTGGTCTACAAAGTGAGTCCAGCACAGCCAAGGATACCTAGAGAAATCGTCTCAAAAAACCAAAAAAGAGAAAAGATCAGCGGGTAGGATTAAGGTACAACACTGCAGTAGATTAGAGGGCATGTGGGTGTAGATTCAAAGCTCAAAGTTCCAGTTTCTCAAGGAGAAAAAATTCTGAAGATGTAAGGCACAACATGGGGCCACAGGTGAGAACTGTCCACCTTGGGCATCTGCAGTCCACAGAGTCAGCCAGCTGCACACTGAGAATATCAAAGAGAAATAGTTCCCAAACACCTACAGACTGTCCTCTCGTCAACATCCCCCGAATAGAGTGCAGCAACTGCTAACCCAGCATTTCCATCAGGCATCAAGAGCATTGGAGAACAGAGGAGGGCGAGCTCACTGACAGACGAAAGCTGCCACATTTCACACAGAGGGCCTGTGTATTCTTCAGTTCTGTTATCAGTGGGTCCAGGTCTACAAAGTGAGTCCAGGACAGCCAACACCTGGAACCAACACCTTTGAGAATACCACGGGAAAACTATATATGACATTTGTCAACACAATATGTCTCTCTATGTGTGTGCATGTGCATATGTGTGCAGGTGCGGCCAGAGGACAACCTCACATATTATACTTCAGGAGCGGATGACCTTATTTTTGAGACAGGGTCTCTCATCAGCCTGGAGCTCACCCACTAGGCTAGGCTGGCCAGTGAAGCCCAGAGATCTGTCTCTACCCCCTCAGCAATGGTTTCACAAGTGTCTGTCACCACACCCAACTTTATGTAGCTTCTGCGGGTTGAGCCCAGGTCCTTGAACATTCTACAGAGTAAGCATCTCCCAGTGGCAGGACAGCAGACCTTAAATACTCTTGCTATCCACACACCAGACGTAACTAAGTAGGACAATTGGTACTTTTGCTATCTGGCTTGTGTTAATCATTCGCACTGTATGCAAATATCAAAACAGCACAGTACAGACTACAATGAGTATTCATTTGTCAGTTACACTTCAAGAAAGCTAGAGTAGGGAAAAGACCACATTTTTAAAATTTTGAAAGTTTCCGCGAATCTGAAGGAAAGTAACGATGTAAAACATACTGTGGGCAAAAGCGTTTGTTGGCTGCCTTCTGTGAGCTAAAGGAGCTAAAACAGTCGGCACCTGAACCAGGCTCGCTGCTGCAAAAGGCGAGGGGCAGAGGGAAGTCCCCCACAGCACAGCGAATGGAGGTTTTGCCGTCAGCTCATCCAGGGAGGTGGAAGGAGGCAGCTGAACCCGGGCCACGTTATCTGCTGGTCTGACAGGGATCTGGGACATTCCATCCTCGCCACAGAAAAGGGAGTCCCCAGTGCAACGTGAGACTTGCCTTGGGTCAGAGTCCCTGGGAGTGGAAGGTAGGCAACAGCACATGCCACACCAGGGCAGGTGACTGCTGCTCTCACAGGAGACATGCAAGACAGGAGACATCTAAACTCAGCCCAGAGCACATACGGAAAGCTAGCACCACAGATAACAGCCAGCAATGTCAACATGGAACGAATCCACTGTAGATAAAAGGAAAACCCCGGGGCAAACTGAAATGGGTTTCTAAGTGGTACCTTCAAAACAAGGAGGTAGTTACTCACTTCTTCACCAAGTAATATTTTAACATGCCTCCAGTTCAGCCTGCAACTGTGGAAATCTTGCCGTTCTGAGCATCCTTTGGTGAGGCTGGAAATGCTCTACTTTGCCTTACTTAGCAACTGACAGAAGCGATGAGAACAGCTGAGCCCCCAAAGGGCCAGCAAGGGAGAGCCTCCAAGGCTCCTGAGACTGAAGCATCGCCCCAGCCAGTAGGTGAGGCAGACGACCACTAACTAATGACTAATAACGGAGGCATCGTGGATTGGACAGCTGTGCTAGCCTGGGACAGAACACTTGCCTTTGTCAGAAAATGGGACAGTGGGTGGGTAGACTCGAAAATAAACAGGGGTTTTATAACTAAACTCAGGCTAGTCGTGAAATCAGTATATTGAATTCTCTACTTTCTCTGTCACAGAGGAACTATAAACATTTACACTAATAAAGCATTCTAGCTTGTTTTCTTTTGCCGTGATCAATGCCAAAAGCAACTTGAGAAGGAAAGGGTTTATTGCGCTTTCTTGTCCTCATTACTGAAGGAAGTCAGGGTCTGGAGAAACGCTGTTTACTGGCTTGCTCCCCATAGTTTGATCAGCTTCTTTCCTCTAACATCCAGGAGCACCCATGCAGAGGTGGCACAGCCCACAGTGGGCTGGTCCCTCCTCATCAACCTGCAATCAAGTAAATGACCCACAGACACACCCACAGGCCAATCTGATGGATTCAATTCTGTATTGAGGCGCCTTCAGGCCAGGTGACTCATTTGGGTCAAGTTGACAAAAACCTGACTAGCACATGGAAGGTCTTACATATAAAAGATGACCATTTGATGGATGGCACAAAAAACAAACAAACAAACAAAAAAACCCTAAAAAATCTTGAAGCACTAGGTAGGCTCCTCTTGCTATTTTTATGGAAAATAGCATTGTGAAAACCAAACCAAACCAATCTTAATGAACTCACTGGACGAGTTCCTGTGGTAAGGATGGAATGACATGGCTCCTGTGGGAAGCAAAAGAGGACAGAACAAGAGACGCTGCTTGGAGTAGGTTGCTGGAGTGGGAGGACAAATCACACCCTCTACCCCAGTCCAAATCTGACTTCTGGCTGTAGGAGGCTGCCCAAGTGGGCAGGCACACTCACTCCCATGAGAGCAGATCTCTAGAGATGCATGGTGTGTTAGCATTAGCCAGTGATAAATTACACAGCCTGATTACAGTCCAGCATGGAGGGAAAACAAGGCAGGAACTGGAGCAAAACCTATGGAGGAATGCTGCTTACTGACTTGCTCCCTGTGGCTTGCTTGGTTTGTTTTCCGATAGGTGGTACTGCCTAGGACTGGTCCCTCCTACATCAAATATAATCAAAAATGTCCCCACTGACTTGCCAACATGCCAATGTGATGTTTTTCAGATGACCTGAGTTTGTGTCAGGTTGACAACAAAAAACAAAAAACTAGCCAACACACCAAACATACATGAAGATCTAAGTTCATCCTAGACAGGTCATAGCACAAGCATCTGAAATGTCAACATTCTTATAAGATGAGAGGCAGAGATAGGAGAGTTCCTGGGCCAGCTAGCCTGGTGTAAGCAACAGTGGAAAACAAACAAAAAACAATGAAGAAACTGTCTCAAATAAGGTGGAATGTGAAAATCCACACCTGAGATTGTCCTCCAACCTCCACATGTATATCATGACTCAGGCGCAGCCATATTCACAGACATGGACACATGTGCGTGCTCACACACATACACACACAAATAAATACTGGGGAAAAAAAACCCACACTCTTAACACTCAAAAGAGCTCCCTACAAGTCAAGCTCACAGTAAACGTTAATTTGCCCAAAATCGTGGACTTGTGGGTGGTAAGCTCCCTGAAACAAATGTTCAAACTAAGAGACACTTAGCTGAGTCACTATTGTGCAACGTTCCTGAGGTAGGCTGCTGCTTAATTATTGCTTCCAAATCTGGACAAAAGCAAATTCTTCGGCCAGAACTTCTCACAGGGCAAAGACAAAGCCCACAGAGCCAGTAAATACTGAATAGTTCCAAGGCCTCTTGGGTTGGAAATCTAGCTTTCTTGCATATCCCCAGCCCCTGGTTTGGTGAAACAGGACAGATCACAGTGATTAATATGCCCTTATTGTTACTGATTCGACCACATAAACAAAGCCATACTGGAAATGAAACCAACAAGCAAGCAGTGACCACTGACAGTTACTTGGGAGTTAATGATTCTACCCTCTGTTTTGCTGTTTTCTTTTTGTCATTTCCTCCTGTTTATTAGCTTCCCTCATCCCATAAGAAAAACAAAGTAGGTGAGACTTTAGCTACTCACAGGCCATCTGGAGATACATGCTTTCATCAAGTTTGGTGAACAGAAGGAAGTGGAAGTGGGTATTGTAATTAGTGGAAAAGTGATGGTTGCTTATTAATAGGGGATAGGGAAAGTTGGGAGGGGCTGGAGAGATGGCTCAGCAGTTAAGAGGACTTGTCACTCTTGCTGGGGACCTGGGTTCAGTTCCCAGAATTGTGGAATGGCAACTGGCAGCCAGCTCTAATAGTTCCAGGGGAATCTGTGCCATCTTCCAGCCTCTGAACCCACTACACACATGTATGTGGTGCACAGGCAAACCTGAAAAAAAACACTCGTGAACAGAAAATAAAAATAAGTAAATCTTTAAAAGAAGACAAGGTGGGCCCTGCGGCAAAAGAGGTGGAAAATGGAAAGGTTAGTGCTTGTCTTGGCAGACAGTTGCAACGGATGAGTAAAACAATACAAAGGGCCAAATGCAGTTCTCATCACGTGGGAGGAACAGGAATTGACTCTCTTCATGTAAGCAGGTATGGGGTCCCCCCAGTGAACACACCTCTGTTCAATTTGCACGTTAAGAGCAACATGAGTTAAATGTTACCTGCCGGCTTCCTTGCTTGGAGGAACAACTACTTGTGCTCCTTGAAGGCGAAGCCAATTTTTGGGACACGCTCAGGTTCTTCTCATCACTCATTATGAATTGCTGGTTGCTTAGGCTCAGTGTGGTCAGAATGTCATGAAAAAACAGGTGGCACTGAGAGTATGAAGTCCTCGGAGGCAGGTGTCAGCTCTTATCCAATGTGTTTAAAAACCATTTTGGATGTCACAGAGGAAATCTCTAAAACCGAAAGAAAAGTAATTAGAGAAGCTAAAGAATTACAGAAGTTAGACATCACCTCTACTTAGATACACAGTGGTGAGGCCACACCACGTATTACGGACTGGACGCCAGTGGTCAAAAGGCACTTTGCACCTCCCCCTGTGGGAAATTCTGTATATGTGGTTTTTCACGTAGCTTTGAAATGTGACAGGTTTAAGAACATTAATGTTAATTTGAACACAGATACATACAAAACCAGTACTATAAAACATTCCCAAACCACACCGAGACACTACTTGACATCACTACGACAACTGTAATAATAATAATAAGATCAACAACAACAAGAAAAAGTAACTGGCACTGGGGAGGACGTGAAGAAATCAGAACCTGCTGTTGGTACGAACACAAAATGTGTGTCCATGTCACAATGGAGTTTGGCAGTTTCTCAAAAAATATAAGCACGGAGTTGTCTTGAGTTGCATTTCTCTGATGATTAAGGAAGTTAAGCATTTCTTAAAATGTCTTACTGCCATTAGAGAGTCTTCCTTTGTGAATTCTCGGTTTAGCTCTGTTTCCCATTTTTCCATTGGAGTATTTGGCTTCTTGGTGTTTAATTTCTTGAGTTCTTTATAAATTATGGATATTGGCCCTCTGTCGGAAGTGGGGTTGGTAAAGATCTTTTCCCAATCTGTAGGTTGCCGTTTTGTTCGAATGACGGTGTCCTTTGCCTTACAGAAGCTTGTCAATTTCATGAGGTCCCATTTATTGATTGTTGGTCTTAGAACCTGAGCTATTGGTGTTCTGCTCAGGAAGTTATCTCCTGTGCCAGTGAGTTTGAGGCTTTTCCCCACTTTCTAAAAAAAAAAACTGTGGTACATTTACACAATGGAATACTACTCAGCTATCAGAAACAAGGAAATCATACAATTCGCAGCCAAATGGATGGAACTAGAAAAGCTCATCCTGAGTGAGCTAACCCAGACTCAGAAAGATACACATGGCATCTACTCACCTATAATTGGATTTTAGCCATATAGTATAGGATAACTATCCTACAACCAACACACCAAAAAGATCAGGAACATAGACTTTGTTGCCTATTAATGGGACAATTTTCCCTAGGGGTGCTACTATGTGCAAGAGTCAATATGACTGCTGAACTGAGAGGGGCTGATTTTTAGGGACGCTCCAAATCAGAGGAGTGGGATGGGTGGAAGAGGGAGGAGGGGGTGGGAGAGGAAGGAAGGGGTGGGAAGGTGGAACCGGGAGGGGTGGAAAGAGGGCACTATGATGGAGATGTAACTTGATGCAATAAATAAACATAATAAAAAATATTAATACTGGCAAAAAAGTGTAAGTACAGAATTATCACATAATATGCAATTTTCCTTCTGAAAGGATTGAAAACTGATGTTCAAAGTAAAAAGTTACAGGCTATTGCTCATATCAGCAGTATTTATAATAGCCAAAGGTAGAACCACTTTGATGAGTGTGCAGACTAAATCTAAGAAAACCAACAAAAGAAAATTATCCAAATATCAAACAGAACAAAGGACTCACCGCGTTTTAACATGGAGGAACCTTCAGATAACATGCTAAGTGAAAGAACCCAAACAGAAAAGGCCACATGATAACAGTGTGAATACAACAGGCATGGAGTCATCAGACCCATAGCCACATCCATCATGGCTGCCACATGATAACAGTGTGTGAATAAGACAGGCATGGAGTCATCAGACCCATAGCCACATCCATCATGGTTGCCAAGGGGTGGGGTCAGAGAGGGCTTGGATGTGACTGCTTAAACGGTTATGAGCCTGTTGGGGTGATAAAAATGTTCTGGAGCTAGACAGTGACAATGGTTGTACAACACTGTAAAGCTACTAAATGTCACTGAAACACACAGTTGAAATTATTGAAAAGATGAGATCAATGTGAATGATATTCTAATTATTTTTTAGTTCTCTGGGGATTTTGTTTGGTTTTGTTTTATTTTGGTTTGGTTTCTTATGGAAAGGCAGTGGGTTTGTTTTCTCAAAGGATTTTTTTAATTCCTTCTAAAGCCATCTGTAATTCGATGTAACAAAAACTGCAGGGGAAGGGGAACAACAGAATTTTCCACATCTGGTAGCATACTAGTAATTAAAACAGTGATCAGTGGGTAGGGTACATGATACTCACTGCCAAATGCTATATAACAAGGATTTCCATAAGGATTCCCACAGGTACTGTCTCATTCTTTAACAGTCTGATGGGTGGGTTTTATCTCTATTTTACAGAGAAGACCAGAGAACTTCTAGTAAGTTAAGTCTCTAGCCAGATCACACAGATAGCAAGAGAGGGGCACTATCTTAGCCCTTTAAATATGGAGCAGGAAATAGGTGTGCCCCTCGTGGCCAGATGCAGCAATAAGAACTATTAAGCTACCTCTGATGTATCAGACTCCAGCCTGGCAAAGTAGGTAGGGTGGGGAAAAACACTGACTAGGGCCTAGTGGGGCGGGCACCCCTGCTTCCAAGAAGCTAGTGAGGCCGCCCCCTGCCAGCTCAGAAGCTAGAGGGAGCCTCACACTGAAGGACAGCCCCTCAGACTGCATAGAGAAGTCCCAAGAAGCACCATCTTCATCCACAGTCCTGAGCTAATGGCAATGGATGTGCTTGGTTAGGGCTGCAGAAGGCCCAGGACCTTACTAAACACACCAAGTTCAATTAAATTCAACAACTTTCCCAGACATGCTGACAGTAAAATGTATTGTATTCAATCCACTCAGGTTCACTTGGTCTGCAGTGGGTGGCCCTGGTTTTGGAGGCTTAGGAGGTGTGGCCTTACTGAAGGGAGTATGTCACTGGGGGTGGGCTTTGAGAGCTTGAAGCCTTGTCCTCCTTGCTGTCCACGCTCTCTGCTTTCTGCTTCCAAGACGTGAGACCTCAGCATCCTGTTCCTTCAGCCATGCCTTCACTCTACCATCACAGAATCCTCCCTCTGGAACCATAAACCCAAACAAAGCTTCCCATCTATAAGCCACCGTAGCTGTGGTGTTTTATCACAGCCAGAGAAGAGAAATCAACACGTCATGTTACTCGAACATGCTCCCCATCTCTGGAATCATGACAAGTTGGCTCCAACCATGAATAAGCCTAAAAGCAAACAACACTGGCTCTTTATAAAGTTAGCTCTACTTACAGACATGACTAAGTATAGCTGAATTAGGAGCAAATTAGACTAGCTAAAAAGTGCCAAGAGACACTGTAAAAACATATTAATACTTTGTTTAGTTAACAGTGTTGTTTGTTGTCTAAGAAAGGGAAAAAAAAAACCAACGGTATCCCCAATAATTGAGACAGAGAGAGAGAACGTGTGTGTGTGTGTGTGTGTGTGTGTGTGTGTGTGTGTGTGTGTGTACATAGAGTCATCACTATGGCAACATGTCCACAGTGGACTAGGAATACAGGAATACTAACAAAGGATTTCTGATGAAGGAGATTATGGGAGGAAAGGTGTGTGTGAAATGTGAAGGAGGGAGAGTGCCTTGGGCAATTAAAATGAGTCATGGGAATTATGAAACCCTGCCAAACGAGAAGCTCATACCCCGCCTCGGGCAACTGGTGAAAGGGGTCACCTTTATCTCTTGACTGACAATCTCACTTTAGAGGGAACTTCCACATAGACCAAGGCTCTTAGCGAGCTAAAACCAATACTCATCGAATTGGCATTTAGGGTTAAGGCCTCTGCCAGCACCACACCCCTCTTCCTTTCCCCTGCCCACTCCCATACCCATTACTAAAGCGGCCTGGGGGTATGAGCCAGAGAAATATTGCTATTTTGTTCCCCAGGATCTTGCTGCCCTCTAAAAGACAAATGAAGCGCCGGGCGTTGGTGGCGCACGCCTTTAATTCCAGCACTTGGGAGGCAGAGGCAGGCGGATCTTTGTGAGTTCGAGGCCAGCCTGGTCTACAAAGTGAGTCCAGGACAGCCAAGGATACACAGAGAAACCCTGTCTCGAAAAACCAAAAAAAAAAAAAAAAAAAGACAAATGAAGCTCATTCTAGGAAGGGAATGTGTTTAATTCCCAGAGGAAAAAAAAAAAAAAAAAAAAACAATCAGTGCCCTGAGTCTAGGGTTCCCAGGCACCACCGATGGTCACTGTATAGGGACAACTCCACATTGTGCATCTACTCTCGGGGATTCTGCA
This sequence comes from Lophiomys imhausi, assembly GCA_907164525.1. NCBI lineage: Eukaryota > Metazoa > Chordata > Mammalia > Rodentia > Muridae > Lophiomys > Lophiomys imhausi. The sequence continues at coordinate 7,420,125 of CAJQZJ010032648.1, read as the reverse complement.
GGGTTTGGACAGGCCCACTGTGGTGAAGGGGTTAGCCTCAACTAAGGGATATCTACTTCAAATAGTTCTCTTGACTATACTGACCTAGGAAAGTTGTAACAATAAATTTCTTAGGAGGCATTTGGGACCAGGAGCCCAAGTTGCTGATTCAGGGATCTCTGGGAGGCTGAGATGTTGAGATGAGGACCAAGCCATGAAAGACATTCAGGTGTTCTCACCTCACCCAGTGACCCTTGGATGGAAAAACCTTTATCCAACTCAAGGAACATGCTGATTTGAACAAAATGTAATAGCTTCCCTGTCATACACAGAATGGGCATTTATATCCATTTTTCTTTTACTGTGGTTTTCTAAGAGTACATATAGAACAGTACTTACAAAGTCCATAACTACCACCTGGCTTCAGGAACAGAACATTCTACAGCTCCCAGAAGCTCCAGGGCCTCCTGAGACTGATACCCCTGTAAAGGAATGTGCTCATGAATCTCTACAAACTCTTGTACCAAGGAGAGTCCTCACATGTTTTTTTTGCAAGGGGGGGGATGCTTTTGTGCATCCTGTGTTTGAATGTTGGCAGAATTCAGTGTCAGGCCTGCTTTCAAGTCAGCCTCATCACCAAGTTAAGGAGGAAGAGACTCTTAACTCTCCTGGTCTTCTAAGGCGTGGAGCCTCCACATCCAAAAAGCCACATCCATTCAGGCCAACGCAAAGATGCTCTTTTGAGGCCTCAGCCCTGGGCTGGGGCCTTTCTTACCATTGTCCAGATTCTTCTAGAAAGCTGTCAGATCAAGCTGATAAAAAAACAGTTGTAGCTACAGGTCCAGTGGACATAATTTATGCAAACATATGCTATTTGGAAGCTTCTACTAGGGAAAATAAAACAGAGTCCTATCAAAAATTGGGGAAGAGAAGGGCTCATCAGTTAAGAGCATTTGCTGCTCTTGCAGAGAAGCTAGGTTGATTTCCATAGGGTGTCTCAGAACCACCTGTAACTCCAGTCCCAGACGCACTCACAACCTCTTCTGACTTCAATATGGGGCCACCAGGCCCATATGGGATGCACAGATATACATTCAGGCAAAATGCTCATACAGATAAAATAAATAAAACTTCTGAAAAAAAATGTTTTAAATGCATAAGAATAAAGACCAGTGTACATCCAAGATGATCCTAAGAAACATTTTTTTTTTGAAAACATCACATAAAAAAGGAGATACTATCTGGCAAAGAATGGGGGAGGGGGGGTGTACACCACAGCATGCCTGGGAGGGAGCCAGACCTGTTTGCACTGCTGCTGTCCTACTTCAGACTGGACCTTAAAGAACACAGTCATTTTTGTTTTGGTAGAGGGTTTTTCCTATGCCCTCTATGAGAAATAGTTCTGTCTCAGTACTCAGTACCTCTCAGGACACCATAAGAATGAAATGAAAAGATGAGGTTAAGGCGTCTGTTTTGGATACAATAGACAGATCTGAGTCCCATCCCCTCCTGTCCTGGCTTCTGCAACCCAAGACCTCCATGCCTCTTTCAACTCAAAGAAACTCTAAAGAACTCTCCAACAGTTACCATGCCTCCAAACACACACACAGTTGAGGATGGACTACTTGTAAGTCATTAAAGCAATGTGCTTCCTCTAGAAGAAGATAGAGAAGGTCACACATTTCATAACCACTGGTTGTTCCCAAAAGCAGAAGAAGGGTGGGGGGGTGGTGGCGCATTTCACAATGTATTTGTTATGCAAGCAGGAAGACCTGAGTTCAGATCCCTAGCACCCACATAAAAGCTGGGTGAGGTGGTGCAGGCCTGTACTCCGGGCACTGGATAGATGAAGACAGGCAGATCCCTAGGGCTCTTGAGCAGGTAGTCTAGCTAGCTAAATTAGCAAGCTACAGATTCCGTGAGAGACCTTGTTTCAAACTCTAGGTGGGGAGTGGTTGGGGAAGTCACCCGACCTCAATCTCTGGCCTCTACACACACACATATTACAAGCACACGTATACGCGCATACTACATGCACACACACCACACATACACACTACACACACACACACACACACACACACACACACACACACACACACACTCACATACTAGGTTAAGGTCAACTTGTTGAGATGGGAAACAGTAGCACCATAGAACCCAGCTACTTGTTCAGCTGTTAGCAGGGCTGAGGTCTACACTCAGACACTTGGTCAGGTTTGGCTTGAGAAATAGGTTTTCCTTGCACCGATGGAAACAGCTCTCATGAAGACCAAAGGGCACACAGTTCTAGCTAATTTGCAATACCTCAGGAAAGCAGATAAATTATGCCTGGAATTGGCACCAGATAACCATAACAGGGTACCCATTTCTTCTATACTATGGTAAAAGAAACTACCCTGATTCACAGAACATCTCAAATCTCTTCTACTTCAGACATATTATGTGATCAGAAGTGGAGATTTGGTGATGTGACTTAAAAATTCCCTAGAACAGAAACTCAGGATCACAAGTTTCTAGAAGCAGGTTTGACCCCCAATAACCTGATATTGATAAACGGCCTTGAACCTCATGTGACGTACTTGCTGATCTTTCAGACCATAGGTCTGGCATGAACAACAGAATCTGACTATCCCAGCGGGACAAGCGCTGAAGCTCAGATTCAAAATAAAGTCTCTAGTCTAGTACCCAAAGGGCAGCTCCCAGGAGAGTGCATTTCACTGTAGCCTCTCCCTCCAGGGAAGATAAGGGTGAAGAGTCTACTGATCAAAATGCTAACCCCATGTGGCATATCCAAACAGAATGCCACTTCTACCACCAGCTTTTTCTTGGTCCTTCAGAAGCCATGTCAGCAAGGCCCATGGGTGCAGCTGGGCAAAGGGGTCCAGTGCAGTGGTGCCCAAGCATGTGCCTGAACCATTCATTCGCCACTATTGACTAAACAAAAAGTACAAGGCCACCAGCAGTCACTCACAGAATTGTGGAACGCAGGGTGGATTTTCACCCAAACCAATCATTCTTTCTACAAGACCTCCCCACTTTATCACTATTCGCCCACTCCTGTGATAGGAATGACATTCTGCCCTATTTGCTAAAATATAGTTTTCCATTGCTTAGAAGTAAAGTTTATCTCACTGTAACTTCCATACACTGCTTCTAATTTCCTCTCTGTAACTAGAGAGGGAAGGATAACCGCCTTCCCACCATAACCCACATCATGATTACTTACCACTTTCACTTCCCACCCAGAACAGTCACATCTTTTAAATACAGATGCATTTATTCCATGTGTGTATATGTGCACCTGAATGTACGCATGTGAGCCATATGCATGCATGTATGCAGATGTCCATGAAGGCTAGAAGATAGTGCTGGAACCCCTAGAACTGGAGCTACAGGTAGTTGTGAGATGCCTAAGTGGGTGCTGGGAAGTGAACCCTGGTCCTCTGAAAGACCAGCAAGCCCTCTTAACCAATGAGCTCTGTCTCCAGCCCCTACGCAGCCACATTTTTGTCAGTCATCTTTCATGGGTCATCTCCAGCCTTTATGAGTACAAATGTGAAAGTCACGATCTCTTTGTGCTTCCCTTACTAAAAGACAAGGTTCACACATGTTCCAGAGAGAATATAAGGCTCCAGTCACCGTTCTCTCCCTGAGCACACTAAAACTATTACTGCTGATTATTTGTTTGCATGCTTGTTTATTTCTTAAAACAGGATCACTATATACAGCTCAGGCTGTTCTGAAACTCTCGATCCTCCTGATGTAGGATTCTAAGCATGGGCCACTATACAGCTACTGCAATTATTAACTCAACTTTGGGCCTTGTCTTTAGAGATGTTTACATCCCTCTCTGCCTCCATTGTCCTTAGAGTTCACTAGGATGGGCAAGCCATAGAAAATGCTGGGAAGCTGGGCTTGCATCTCCTGAACAAGACTCTTCCACTTCCTTTAACTCTCATCCAGGAATTGATCATTTTCTCTCAGTCATTGCTGTTAAATTCCATTGTGCTAATGTTGACCCAAATCTGGATAATTCTGAGAGTCGTGGTCATTGTTTAACATGTTCCCAGGGTGACTTGTGTACGCACTGTTTGAGACATGTAGCTATTATTCTTACAACCTCTTCTCTTACTCTAGACTAATACTTTCATTTGTGGGCTGTGACATGGCAGACGTTCTTGTGTTCTACCAGATGTGTGCTCTTCAAAAGGTGGTCCGGGCACCAGAACTATCAGTCTCACTTTGGACCTTATTTGAAGTGTGCAGCCCCAGACTTCGACACAGATTACAGAATCTCAAAGTAGAACTCCTTGCCTGTTCCAACTTGTCCTCCAGGTGATTTTGACACATGAGTCTCAGCGCCACTTGCGCAGATTAATATTTTATGCTCAGCATAGAATCCCAAATCTCTGGTATTTACTTCTCAGGAGGCTGGAGGAGAGCCTCACCACCCTTCCAAGGCACATTCTGGCTGGCTGGCTGGCTGTTTATCTACTCTTTAAGCAGTGGGTAGCAAATATCAATTTCCAATCCCATTCCCACCGTAAATCATGAGACAAAACTTTGTGTGCCACTCTACGGGAAAACCAAAATGCAGATGGGCCAGGGTGGCTACCTCAAAGTCCACCCTAGTAGCACACTTACTGTAACAGGGCCACCTACTTCAAGAAGGCCACACCTTCTAATCCTTCTCAAATAGTGCCACCCTCTGATAACTAAGCATTCAAATATATTGCCCTATGGAGAGACATTCTTATTCAAACCACCACAGTACCCAATCACCTCTATGGTATTGAGAAATCTTTCCTTCCTAACTCTGAGACAGGTCTCCCCCTCCAATCCTCAGGCTTAAGTTTGAAGAAATAAGAGTATTGTGTCTGTGGTATTTTGATGATCCAGTAACATAACCACAAAAGGACACTAAAGTGACTGACTGTGTGTGCACATCTTAATCAGCAGATCCCAAGCTGATTCCTTTCCTAAGCATGAGCTGTTGATCTGCTGAATGATAGTCACTCAAGCATTCTGGAGTGGACAGATAGAATTCTGTGCAGAGCTAGGATTAACCCCTGGATGCCAGTCAGTATGCTTGGGAGCTTGAGTCACACCAACTGTAACTCCAGAGTGAAGTGTCTTCTTGTAAAATCTGGTATGGAGATCCTAGTGCACAGCCAGGGTTGAGAATACTTAGTCTAGAATTTTCAGAAAGTCCCTTTCTCTAACACTCTTCCTGCTGCCACCCACTCTGGGGTACCTAGTACCAATTTCAATCACCATTATCCAATAATTCTTCATCCAACTCCCAAGAAGGCTGAGGGAATCTCATCTTCTGCTGTATGTTGGGGCCAAACTAACACTGGATCCCTGACTTAGCTGGGCACCCATCTCCTATGCCTCACCACTGTGGCTCATCTTAACAATCCCCATGTTCACCCTGTGCTGTCCAGTTAGCTCTCCTTAGAAAAATGATGGATGAAGAGAGAGATTGGAACAACCTGACTTGCTGTCTTGTGAAGAAAAAGAACCAAGCCTGGAAGCTTCTTTTGTTGTGTCCTGGGTCTGGGATCCAGGCTTGTAGAATGGCTTCAGGCTCTTCAGCTTCTCTTGTGAGCCCAGCTCACTGTAAACATTAGCTCTGCAGACATGAGTCTAAAATGCTTGTGCAACAATTCTGGGGTTTTCCCAGATCATGTGCTGGATAATGTGTTTTCTGCTTCCTGTTAAGCACATATTTGCATATATAACATCTAATGTGTTTTGTGTAGTTACTTTTCTTTTCTTGTGGCCAGAATACTTAATGTGAAATTAGCAGACTTCAGATGTACCACAAAAGCTTATGAACTACAGGCACAAGGTTGAACAAAAGGTCTCCAAAACTTACCTTGCAAAAACACAACTCTGTAGTCACCACAGTAACTTCCTGTTCTTTCCCGCCTCCTGGGCCCTGGGAAACAACATTGCTTCTGAGTGTAACTACTTTAGACATCTTACGTAAGTGGGATCGCCCAGTGTTCTTCCTTCTGTAACTGACCAGTTTCACTTAAAACACGATCCACACTTTTGTCTGCAGTAAGACTGTTCTGTTTGTATGACAGCCCACACTAGCTCTGTGTTCTTGACACATTCACTGGTCCCTGGGCCTTATGCTGTTTCTATGCCTCTGCTAGTGTGCAATAGTGCTGGGAAGGAGAAGTTCTACCATGGCGGTTCTTCCTGCTTTTCTTATCCAGTCACATAGGCATTTACTGAAGCTTTGTCCTCATGCATTCTTTCTAGAAGATTCCACTCTTAGCAATCTTACCTGCGCCCAGAGTTTCAATAAGGCAGCTGTGACCCAGCTCTTTCCCTCCAGCCCACTGCCTGAGGGGCCCAGCGTCGATCCTCCAACATCAAGCCTCTCAGTAACTCCCTTCCTTGGAGGTCAAGCTGACACCTGCTTCTGATCTCCCAACCAACAATCCCTCCTCATCCAAAACAACTCCTTCTTCCAGATCCCCAAACACCACCAAGCGTGGATCTCCCTGACTCTCATCACCTCCAACTGGCTTTATAATCTTTTCTTCTCAAAACCACTAATCCATTTTTGGCCCTCATGAGGCTGTGTGATTGGCTCAACTTTTTCTCTCATTGCTTCAGGTCATCTAATAGTCCCTTGTCCTAGTCACTTTCCAGGCTTTCTGTCCTGCTCTCATTCCCAAGGTACAGAGGGTAAGTAGAAGCTGTAAGGCCAGCACGAAACACTCGCCACAACACAGTTATACTGAGGTCTTTGGACTCCGGCTCTTGACTACTTAATGCACATTACTAAATGTTTGAGTTGTTTTCCCTCCAACAGGCGTTGATGATACGAAAGCATCACAGGGGTCTACAATGATTGAAACACTCAGCATGGTCCTTGGCAGGTGTCAATCAACTATATTTTAGCTACTGTTACCCAAACTCCATCTCCAAAAGCTCACACTCACAAAAGTTCATGGTACCCTGTCCTCTTGCCATTATATCCCTTTATCCTTACTCATCTATCTTCAAGGAACCCCTCTTCTCACCATTTTATCCTCCATCTGCAGAAATGTCCTCCATCTTCCTCAAACCATTTTAGCTACCACCTTCTCCATGAAACCTTTCATCCACCTCCCCTATCCCCAAACAGCTCTGCTTCCCTTTTAGACTCCAGTTTTACTTTTGGTCTATAAAAGTATTAGTCATGTTTCCTGTAGTCAGTCTTTGTATCCTGACTGTTAGAGGCTGGTATACATCCCACTTATTGACTGTATTTTATTTGTCTTTGCACTCTGTAGAAAAGTTACTTAAAAAGAGCAGTAGCAAGAATTGTCAAGCTGGGACCACATCCTCTGTGTGAGCACCACAGGCACACACCCCACTTCCTGTCCACTGAAATCATTTGGGGTACACTGAGGATTAGAGAACCTTATGGACATGTCTTCCTTTTCATGTCTCCTATCTTTTTTTCTGTGACCTCTCTGAAGTGTCTGCAGAGTACTCAGCCATGTCTAAAGCATATTTCTTTTTTTGAGTTCATCATCTCTCCCCTCCATTTTACATCTCTGGTCAGTGCTTCTCTGTTGGGTTGGAGGAAAATGCAAGAAGGCAGCCCCTGTGTTATTTTCTCAGGGTTCTTCAGACAGTTATTAGCAAAAGAAGGTAAGTTTATCAGGAATTAGTAGAATAAAACCTGCAGTGGGAAATTAGCTATTGATGCTCCTTCTAGCAACACATTTGGCATCCATTGGAGATCTGCAGTCTCTGAGAAAGCTCTGTCTACACCCTGCTAGAGATACATAACACTAGCCCTGCTGACTCTCAGGACATCTGCAATACACTCCTTAACTTTGTCATACTCCTGGTCACACTCAATCATGTTTAAAGGTTCTTTTTTTCCTTCTTAACAATGTTCCACTCAATGCTTCTGATCAGATTAACAAATCTCTTGGCAAACTCCCTTACCCTGAGATTCTAACTGCCTGTCAAATGGAATGGACTATAGTAACTCACCCACCCTCCAGAGCAGTTTCCACTGCAGAGTGTACTGTTCCCAATGGTAGAAACATCACTCAGTGCCTCTGGTCCATCAGTTTCCTACAAGGACACAGAACTAGGCCTAGAAATGAAAGCCATTATTTCTGGTTACCATCCTAGCACAGAAGTAACTTTATGTGGACAGTTAATAAGAGAAAAACAGAATTCAAACCTATTAAAGACACTTAAGTTTTGAGTCTCACAGACCGCATAAATGATGTCAGCCCTACAAAGTAAAGCATGTCTTAAAATTAGGACTCTTGGGTTACCTCTGGAAGTGCCAGACACTTCCTTCCTGATTGGCTTCTAGGCCAGAAACAGGATGCCCTGGGGATAAGAATCTTTCTCCTTGTTTCAAAAAGGAAAGTGTTCAGCTCTAGGTGTGTATCATGCTTGCATGAAATAATCCCTTATTTTCTGAATATTGTTGACAATAGAGAACCAATGCTCAGTCAACAGTAGAGATCCATTCCTCCAATCAGACATTTTCTCCAGTAGACTAGCACCTTTTTTTCCTGCATGGATTGCCCATGTGGTACCAAGAGCCAAAACAGATCAGGATGACTAAATATTCTGATTGGAGAAGAGGAGTTCCCAGGTTGAATGACTGTAACTCTACCACCAGAATGGAAATTCAAGAGCGGGCCATTCTCCTCTTCTTCCTGCAGTTTTGGTTATTATTAATTGTTTTTCCATATCACAAAGGAAACATTTATGAGGCCGGGTGGGATGGCACAGCCTGTAAGCTCAGGCTTCTGGAAGGTATACCAGGAGGATGGCTAGTTTGAAGCCATGCTGGGCTTCTCAGTGAGACTATCTCAAAAAACAAAAGCAAGGATCAGGGGAGATACCAAAATAGGCAAAGTGCTTACCCTTCAGGAATAAGCCTTAGCTTAGTCCCCAGCGCCTACATAAAGAATTGGGCATAGCATCCCACATCTGTAAGTCTAGCACTGGGGAGGCAGAGAGAGAAGAATCCCTGGGTCTTGAGAACTCCAAGTTTTGTGACAGACTCTGTCTCAAAACAACAAGGTGTGGAGAGCTTGAGGAAGACACTCAACACGGCCATCTGGGCTTTACATGCATTTGCACGCATGTACCTGCACACACACAAACACATAACACATATGCACATAAACAAAAAAGGCACTTCCGGGGCAACATGAAATAATAAAGGATGCCACAGAAAAGTAAAAGAGACCAACTATGGTGGGAAAACTTCTATCTATTGTGCATCCAGAAAGCACCCCCACTTTGTGCATGCTGCTGTTCTCAGCCCTTGGCAAAGGAAACTGCAATGCAAGCTCAATTCCAGGATGAAAGCACACTGATTGATAAAGAAAGAAAGTTACACATGAGTGAAAGGAAGCAGAACACACCAGCAGCTGGCAGGTGTTCTAGGTGGGAGTCTAGACGATGGGGTAGGGGCCTAGCTAAATAGAAAAGAACCTGCAGAGCAAAGAAGGGAGCTGAGCCAAGCAGGCTACTTCCTGTGACATTTCTCAATCTTGGCTTCAAGATAGGGTCACCACAGTAAACTACAAGACCCCTCAAGCCTGGCCCCACTTTATACTAATTCCTCCAGGGCCTCTGGGAATCAAGGGCAAGATGAGCTTGACAAGCTCCCTGGTGGTTTCTGGGGTTCCCAGAGGGTTGAGCTGCAGGCTCACATGGTCTTCCACAAAGAGGGATAGGTTTACTAACAGAGCTGCCTTCTCTTCTTGGGGTGTTTAATTTCACTCGAGTGCCTAATGCCCGACCTAAGCCCGTGGCATCTAATTTATAGCAAATTAAAATGCAAAGCAGGATGTGACTTAGCAGTTTAAAGGATAAGAAGAGAGAGCAACCACCCAAGAACCTAAAATAGCATCTGGTGGCTTGAATTCTCTCAGTGGGTGGCGTTACCCTCCCTTAACTGATGACTGCTTTGGGGAAACAGGATAGAGTCTTAACAATTGGCAACTGCATGCTTTTTTATTATTAAACGTACAAGACTATCAATGGACTCACAAAAGAATGAAAATACATTTTTTAAAAACTTCTCCATTGTCTATAAAAATGTACTTATTGTCTTTTTGGAAGTGTTTAAAAAAAAAAAACCTCAATGAGTAATCCTCTATAAACACATTAACTAGCCACTCAAACAAGAAACTAAATATTCCAGTGAGTCTTGTATCAGATATACACACTTCAATTTTGTTCTCCACCTAACTGAGACTCTAAGCTCAAAGCAAACTCTGTACAATGAAGCTCCTGAGATGTCTTGAGGATGTATTGTCCCGATATCACCAGGACAATAATACCTTGTGAGGAAACCCAACTTTGGTGAATGTAGGTGGCGAAAGAGGGTCACACAGCAAGTTTTATACGTAACAGAAGGACAGCAGCGAAGAAATGAACAAGAGACACTTTAAAGTGTTCAAGCTGAAAAAAAAGTGAAAGGAAATAGAAATAGAAGGAATAAGGTAGAACAAAGCAAAAGAAAAAACTGGGGTGGATTTTGGCAGCTAAGAGTCAGTTAAGAAAAATCTAGAAGCACCTCCGTTTCCAGGGTCGCCAATACGATTGTTACTCACTCTCTCCGCTACATTAAACTGTGTAAGGGGCAAGATGCAGATTTTCTTACTTCCTTTTCATTTCGCCTTGAATTCCCATAACCACTACCCAGGTTTGGTAGCCAGAGAGTTGTTTGGGTAGCAACCAAAACACACTGTGGTTTTGTTTTGTTTGAGATAGCCTCATGTAATCCAGGCTGGCCTTGACCCTACAATCCTGTCTCCTACGTTCTGATGACAGAGACATGCCACCTCACTCTTAAGATGTCCCCCTGCTCCTCATGCTGCTAGAAAAGCGGGAGTGATACCCAGTGACCTCCAACATGATGCTAGGAATGGCAATACAGCTGCTATCTTAGATAAAGATGCTCAGCCTTCGACGTGGTTACTGTATTAGTTTTGTTCATTCTTTGCTACCAAATATCTGCTGGTGTAGGGTAGGGAATCTAAAGGGTGCTAAGTTTACTTTGGCCCATGATTTCTGTAAGATTTCAGCCTATCATAGTGGGAAAAGAATAGTGGAAGAAGTTACTGTCCACACTGCACAGAGCAAGGACAGGAAGTGGGTGGTTGTCACATTCAAAGGCCCACCTTTCATATCCTACCTACTTCCACCAGCCAGACCACAACTCATGCTAGAGACCAAGTGGTCAAAGCAGAAAACCATGGGGGACACTTCTGATTCCAGCCACTATGTGCAAGGTAGCCAATTCAAAGGCATCACATGGGAAGGCAGCTGAGAACAACCTGAGACGGCCCCAGCTCATGCCAGCATCAACCCCCACACACATATGAACATGTATGGATGATCAGGTCTTCAAATAATACAGCACATAGCCTTCCCAAAGTACCAGCTGATGCTGAACAGGACAGAATGAAGAATCCTGTCAATTTGTAGAAGTGAGGGCTAAGTAAATTTTATCACTCTTGTAGTTTGCCAACCTATGGGAACTAAACACACAAAGGAGAATATTCATTCTGTCATACCCATCCAAAGGAGTAACAAAGGGTCATAGACAAAATGAGTTACTAACAACTGTTCCGGGAACTGCCCTGCTACCCCAATCCAACACAACAAACTGGGGTTGTTTTGTTTGAGGTAGAGTCTCATTATATGACCCAGGCTGGCCTTGAATCCTTCTGCCTCACACATGCTAAGTTACAGGAATCTGCCACCACATTCAGCTTTATCTGGGGACTAAGTTTTTACTGATCGTGTAGGTGCATGCCTATAATCCCAGCAATCAGGAGCCCGAGACCAGCCTGAGCTAAGTAAAGAAATCTGTCTTGAAAAAGGACTCTTGTTTTCTCAGCAGCTGATAATGGAACTGCCAATTATGATGCTAAAACAGCTTTACATACCGACTGTCACCACCCGCCAGGCACGCCAGGCACAGTTTACCAGCTCCTCAGGCTTGGGAGGTACATATGAACTTCCTTTCTAACTAATGCACTTAGCTTCCTCTGTCCTAATAAAGACTTAGAATTGTAAAGACTCACTATTGCTGAACTAAACACCTGACAAGAAGCGACTCCAAGGAGGAAGGGTTTATTTTGACTTTCACAGTTTGAGAGTGCAGTCCGTCAAGATGGGGAAGGGATGACAGCTAAAGTGGCTGGGTCCCCAGGGGCAGGGGGTCTGAGGCTGCGCTGGGTCCCCAGGGGCAGGGGTCTGAGGCTGCGCTGGATCCCCAGGGGCAGGGGTCTGAGGCTGCTTGCATGCTCACATTTCAGAGACCTGGCTCAGCGGGCAGCAAAGGGGCAGGCTGGAAGTCAAGATTGGCTACAGCTCTCAAGGCCTAAGCCCAAGAGACCTACTTCCTCCGGCCAGGCCCTACCTCCTAACGTTCTACAACTTTCCAAAGTGGTGGCATTGGCTAGGACCAATCGTAAGGCATAAGCCTGTCGGGGCATTTCACAATCACATGGTAGCACCCTGCATCGTGCCTTTGTTCCCTAGACATGCCAGAGGCCTCCCTGACCTCTACGTGTGTCGATGAGTGCAATTCTTAGTCTTATCTATATTCCCAGATAAAACTTGTTTGGAGAGTCATCTCTGGTTAGCTTTGCCAAAGTTTTGGGATGCTTGTTACAGAACACTGACTAACCTGCATCCCTAGCAAGTCTCTCGGCTGGGCAAGTGGAGATCTTGAGAATATGGGACCACAAAGCTCCCTTAGGTGGAGCAGACACAGTCACAGTCTAGGACATGGACCTATTGGCTGATCAAAATGAGCATGTTCTGATAGTGACTGACAGACCACCAATGTGACATTGAAATTCAAGTCTGGGCACAATGAAGATATGGAAAGCAAGTCCTTTAGTCTAATTTTTGACTAGATCTCATGGGAAATGACTAAATCCCATGACTAAACATGGGAATGTGTTACCTGCTGATACCTGCACAATGGTTTATGTACCGAGTTGAGAGCACATTCTCAACTGGCTACTAGACCTTAAAGAAAATGTCTAAGACATTAGGATCAGTTAGTAAGGGGACAAGAAAGAAGAGAACCCAGTTCTGTCCTTCCCAGCAAGGACATAGAGCCACTGGGAAATAAGGAGCTGACAGGTTCTAAGTGATGAGTGCATTTAAATAATTGTAAAGAACAAATCTATTGTGAATTACAGCCAAAATCCCCATTTCACTCTCTGGTAAGAACATGCAAACATGTAGGTCTTAGCTGGGGGTTATCTAGTAAATCCTGTACTGCAATGATCTAATCCCACCCCCTCTCAGGATACTCTGAAGGCTTTTTGTGCCCTGGAACCGGAGGGTGCCAACAGGGCCACAGGGAAAGCAGAGCTTCATAGTTTCACCTGGGTGGAACAACAGAAGCCACGTGAATGAAGAAGTTGATGGAGAGCCATTCATCAGAACAAAGACAACACAAAGCAGTCAGGGAAGGGGAAGCCCTATATGTGGACCAGAGCTACTTTAGTGGTACTGATACTCCTGCCTGAAGACACCCTGGCCATCCACTGAGCACTGGATATGGGGCCTATGCAATAAACTAAATTTATGTTTAATTTAATTTGAAATCATTTCAGACAGTTTTAGAACATAGCACTCTAAGTCACTTACCTCCTCTCCTTTTCTTGTTAGTACAAATGAGAACACCAGGACACCCTGCACACTTATACCTATCTCCCTCTGACACAGCCAATGGCCAGCTACAATGGCTCAATCTTCAAGTGTTAATTCATACCCAGGCAATTTTCGTTCTCACTAACTTTACTGGATAGTTAAAATGAAGTAAAAAATTTCCTGGTGGCAGCAAGAGATTTTTAGTAATAATAAGCCCTCTAAAAATTTACCAAGAGAGAAAGAAAGAAAAGAAGGAAAGAAGGAAGGAAGGAAGGAAGGAAGGAAGGAAGGAAGGAGTTCACAGACCATTTCAGAATGTTCTCTCTAAAGACTTCTCATTATTAAGACAACAGCTTGTGATCCAAAGTGAAAGACTGTCTTCCAGAACAATGACAACAACAAAAATGTCAGTTGACATAATTCCGTCTGCCAATTTGTGGGTAGAGGAAAATATTTATCCCTTTCCAGTATCATCAGATGGCAACAAACACCTGCCCTGACCGGCCAAGAGTCTTCACAGCAGGGAGAAGGAAAGTCGAGGAGCCAGCCAAGAACCTCCAGACATTCATAAAGCTGCCCAACAGCTATCATTCGATGTGGCAAACACATGAGAAATTCACCAAGAAAACATCTCCCGTTTCCCAACATGCAAATTTATCCATAATGGATGTCCAATTTCCAACTTAACTTTAGCCTCTGCTCAATCTATATTCCACTACTGATTCGTAGATGTTTCCTCATTCAATGGACTAGGGATGTAGCTCAGTTGGTAGAGATCATACCTCCCACACACAAGGTCCTGGGTCTGGTCTACCCAGTGCATACATATTCCAGGCTATATCAAGCATGGTGGCTCATGTCTGCAAGTCTAACACTCCACTGGAAGTGGAAACAGGAGGATCAGAGGTTCAAAGTCACCCTCAGTTACATAGTTCAAGACCAGCCTGGAATACATGAAATACTGTCTTAAAAAAAAAAAAAAAAACCCATTCAGAACAGAAATCCTATAAATAACAGTATAAATGGTCTTTAGAAGACAATCTGACAGAAAAAAATGTTGTCTTTCAAAATATGGTCAATAAAGGATGGCAATGTAAGGACTGGAAAGATGATGGCTCGCCCAGTGGCTGTTCTCCCAGTGGCTGGGTTAAATCCCAGCATCCACATGGCACTTTGAAACTGTTGGTAATGGCTGGGTGTGCCTTTAATCCCAGCACTCAGGAGGCAGAAGCAGGCGGATCTCTGAGTTCGAGGCCAGCCCGGTCTACAAAGTGAGTTCCAGGACAGCCAGGGCTACACTGAAAAAAAAAAACCCTGTCTCCAAAAACCTTAAATAAATAATTTTTAAAAAGGATGGCAATGCAGCAGCTCAGTGGTAGAGTTCACGCCCGAGGCCTGTGGGTTCCACCCCTACACTAAACAAACATGAGTGACAGTCCTGAAGAGTGAAGAATTCACAAGCTCAGGGAGTAACAAACCCAAAAGTTATTTCAAAAAGTAAAATCCACCAAACATCAAATCACTGAAATAATAATCCATGGTAAAAAGACCACTGGTTAACAGCTCATCGATTAGGAGGTAAGAAGTAGAAAGTATCTACTGCTAGATACCTTAGAGTCACAGATATCAGAAAGACATTCAATCCTAACAGCATTAAAACAAGGCAAGCAGCAAGCAGGAGAAAACAGGGTAGGAGCGGCCACGAGGAGACTTGATGGTTGTGCCCTCCCGCTGCTGCCTCCAGCTGAACCCAGGAGAAGGAAGTCCTATAATAAAGAATTACTTCATAGAATTAAGCCATTCCTTCCCCTTTGTTAAGGTCCAGTAAAAAGTGTTTCATTTTATAATACAGACTTTGTCTGAACCCAGCCTAACACAGTTATCTCTCCGTTCATCTCTCTGTACTATAGAGAACCTGTGCCTAAGATAAATATTCACTGTGGGGAATTTCTGGCTGAGATTTGGGGTGATATTTTACTTTCTCCTTTAAACTTTTTCTTCTGATTGATCTTTCAAAATTAAGGACCACTAAAGTAAAAATAAAATGGACATCATTTTTTTGGAGCTGTGTGGCCTCTGCTCCTAAAATTCTCTGATCTCTCCCACTTGTTTCACCCACCACTTACCAGCCTCAGGTTCTCAGCCATCCCACCAGTCTCTCCACTTACTCACCCTCTGTTCTGACTGTGTCTCAGTTATTAGAGAAATGTCACAGGCCACGTGACAAGAGGAGAGAGGGCGCCTAGTATTGCTTGTGTGGCCAGCCATCAAATGCAGCATGCAAAAACCTCAAGAGAGTGTTGATAAGAAACGCAGTGGAAGTGGACTCTTTTGACTGAAAGCGTGAACGCAAACTGCACCCCTGGGAATCCCAACCACACGCTGTCATGTCACGATAGTGAAGCACACCACCGCAGGCTACTAGATTTACTGGAAGTGGGGCAGCTAGACCACTAAGGTGCCTTGTTGTCATTTCCTTCCCTCCCTCTGTTCCTTCCCACCTCCTTCCTCCTCTTAGCCTTCTGTCTAGTGTATTAGTCATGGTTCTCAGGAGTCATAGAACCTATGATTGGTTCTGTATATATGGAAGTTATTGGAATTACTTATTGGCTACAGTCCAACTAATCCAACAATGGCTGGCTGTGAATGGACAGTCCAAGAATCTAGTAGTATATATATGATCAGTCTCAAAAGGCTGGGTGTCTCAGGTGGCCTTCCGAATATGGTGGAATCCCGAAGATGTAGACTCCAATGCCAGGGAAGGAATGGATGTGCTAGCGAGGTGAGAGCAAGCAGGCAAAGAGCAGCACCTTCCTTCTTCTGTTGTCCTTATATTGGCTTCCAGCAGAAGGTGTGGCCCAGATTAAAGGTGTCTTCCCAGCTCAAGATCCAGATTAAAGACATGTGTCTTCCCATCTCAAGATCCAGATTAAAGGTGTGTGTCCTCCAGCCTTAAGATCTGGATCAAAGACATGCTGCCTTCCTGCCTCAAGATCTGGATGACAGGTGTGCCCTCCATTTCTGGATTGTAGTTCATTTCAGATATAGTCAAGATGACAACTAAGTACAGCCATCACATGTCTTAGTTAGGGTTTCTGTTGTTGCAAAGAGACACTATGACCATGGCAACTTTTTTTTTTTTCAAGACAGGGTCTCTCTGTGTGACAGCCCTGGCTGTCCTGGACTCACTCTATAGGCCAGGCTAGCCTTGAACTCACAGAGATCCACTTGCCTCTGCCTCCCGAGTGCTGGGATTAAAGTCATGTCCCACCACGCCCGGCCTCAGCAACTCTTATAAGGGAAAACATTTAACTGGGGCTGGCTTACAGTTTGAGAAGTTTAGTCCATCATCATTGTGACAAGAAGCATGGCAGCATGCAGGCAGACATGGTGCTGGAGAAGGAGTTGAGAGTTCTACATCTTGATCTGCAGGCAGCAGAAGGAGACTGTGTGCCACACTAGGCCCAACTTGAGTATATGAGACCTCAAAGCCTGCAGTGACACATTTCCTCCAACAAGGCCACACCTCCAAGTAATGCCACTCCCTATGGGCCAAACAGTCACACACATGAGTCTATGGGGGCCATTCTTATTCAAACCACCACATCCAGTTAAGTAAATAGCTCCTAAATAGTTGTTAGAGAGTGGGTGTGTATAAAGAGGAGGAAGTGGAGGAGTTCTCAAGAATACAGAGCAGTCTATCTGTACCTGCACTTGAACTGGACATAGTTTTCTCTGGGGTAGAACTCCAGGATGCATTCCAGTCATATCAAGTTTCTCTGTCCCCACACCATC
Source organism: Lophiomys imhausi (assembly GCA_907164525.1). Lineage (NCBI taxonomy): Eukaryota > Metazoa > Chordata > Mammalia > Rodentia > Muridae > Lophiomys > Lophiomys imhausi. The sequence continues at coordinate 7,402,668 of CAJQZJ010032648.1, read as the reverse complement.
GCTGATTGTCCATGTTATAATATTCCATGGCAGAAGTCATCACTTTGCTTCTCATGTGTCCAGCTCTACACCTGGTTGCTCTGTCCCCTGCACTCTTTAGTAGTACCAGGACAAATGTCATAGAAACTGAACTTTCAAATGCATTACACTGACAATTGTCAGACAGCAAACAGAACAGGCTTCCCAATAAGAGCTCAATACCAACAGTAAAGATAAAAGTCTTCCTGAATGCCCATAATCCCAGCACTCGGGAAGAGGAAGCAGGAGGATTGCTATGAATGCAAGGTCATTCTAGGTTATAAAGGGAACACCAGACTCTGAGCTACAGAGTGATACCATGTCTCAATGAACAAAAACAAAACCCTCCATAACAAAACCACAATAAACCCAAGTATTTATAGCCTGGAAGTTAAGAGCATTTTACAAGTGTTATGTACATATACACATAGTTAGATCAGTTTGGTTGCAACTCCTAATTTAAGTTCTTAGTGAGACAGCAGACACATCAACTTCAATAAACGTACACTCACAAATGACCAAGTCTAAAAACAACAGCCCCAAAAGAACAAGAAATCAGACTCCTTACTCAAAAGCAAAAGTCCTACCCTGCACTGTGACTCTTTAAGACATTCCCCGCTAACTCCCAGTACTGATGGGCTTTGGGCTAGTGTGGTATCCTGCTAATTTCCAGTACTGAAGGGCTTTGGGTTCAGTGGGTAAACAAGATCCCCAATGGCACCCTTTGGGGCTGCTGCTCCTACCTGCCCTCTTGAGGACAGTGTGTAACCGATTTTGACACACTAAAGGCTCTCAGAAACCTATAGGAGAAACAGCAATTATAATAATCACAAAACCAAAACTGCTAACTTGGATGAACTCATTCCTAAGCTATTTGATGATGCAATCCACTCTTCAAGGTAGCACCCATTTCTCAACATGCCTTCAGTCTAACAGTTCAGTCTAGCTTTCAAATGCAATTGTCCTGAGTCCACAAAACAACTTGGTCTCTTTAAAGGTGGGTGGTTTGCCCATGATGACCATAATGGCTCAGCAAGTACAGGCACCACTATTTGGTCATGAGTCAGGCTCACCTCAGCCAGCAGTAACTCTGAGGTAATCTTTGTTCATAGTTTCATGTCTAGACTTGGAGGTATGGAGAATCAAGGAAAACCATGACTACTGCAAAGTCTATTGGCAATGTTTGGAGATGGGGGCATGCTTCCCTACACCCTATCCTCCCTGAGCATCCTCCCTCACATCTTTGTCCCTACCCAACGTCTCTTCTTCCCCTTCTCCCTTATATTTTAAAATTTATTACTCAGAACCAATCCTTTCTAGTTGTCTCAAATTGCCTTAAAAAGAAAGTATCTGGAGGTCATAAATACAATGCCAGTTGGGGAAAAGCTGTGCCACTCAAGAAAGCTAAAAATGTAAGTCAGATGGAAAATTATTCCACCAAATCTTGTGAAAAATAACCTTGTACTTCAACATTCATACAAATGTTAGAGGGTTCAACTTAGAACATGTACAAGTAATCAGCATTATATTTCTGCAAGGAGTAAGATAACAGGATCAGCATCTGGGACTCACTTAACAAATGTCTATTCAGTGAGCACTTACTATAGGCCAAGCATGGTGTGATAGCTAACCAATCCTGACTGCCACTTTAGCAGGATTTAGAGCCACTTCCAGAGACAAGCCTCTAATGTGGCAACCTGGATGCTTCCAGAGAGGTTTAACTGAGGTGGGAAGACCTACTGTAGTGGGTAGCACCATTCTTTATCCCAGACTGAATAAAAGGGAACATAAGTGGAGCACCAGCATGTACCTCTCTCCTGCTTCCTGAGCAAAGATGGGATGTGATCATTTGCCTGTGAGCATGTTCCTGAAGAGAAGGCCATCATGCCTTCTCTGCCACGATAGACCGTTCCCTCAAACCATGAGCCAAAATAAACCCACCTTTCTTTAAGTTACCTTTGTCAGGTATTTTGTCGCAGGAATGAGCAAAGGGGCTAATGTATTCAGACACTTGCTGATAAAGTGCTGAGGTGACACTCCATCACAGGAGATGTTCAAGATTCCTTAAGACCTAGCTATATAATGACCTTGGAAAAATCAGCTTTTTAGTGGAAAAAGTCTGATGTGAAGCACCAATTCAGAGCTGTATATCAAGGCCTTACAAGGAAAGCTTACCCATGAGAGTGGAATGGGAGAGGCACCAGATGCATGTTTTGCGCCTGGCATGTCTGGGTACCATGCTAGGTGCTCTCGTGTAATATTTATCTGCCAGGATTACCCTTTGACCTGTGCTTACACTTTATTTGAAGGTCAAGGACCCAACAGTCAACATTTTAGAAGACATCCACTCCGTCTACATCCATACCATTTACAGAATAGTGATGTCCGACCTGAAATGGAATTCATGATCACTTCAAAGCAACATTTCTAGTATGACTCACAGCGACAAAAATGGAAAAGCCTCAAAGCATGTGGTGTAGAAGAGTGGATATCAAAAAGTTATCCTTCTCAAATTTAAAGGGCTCACAATTTTGATTTTGAAGCTACTGCAAAGCTACAGGACTTGGTGGTAACCAGCACTGTGTATTGGTATACAGTTGCATATATAGATCAGTAAGACTGACAAACCATCATATTTCTGATCCAGATACTTCTTTAGGAGGAGAGAAAAGGTTTGTTAATATGCATAGGTGTGGAAGTACAAGGCAGAGGCACACATCTGATGGTGGCTTTTTTTGGTGACCTTGAAGAACACATGGCAAGAGATGAGAGAGTACCTGTCCTGTGTTAATTCAAGACAATTCAACAAATGATGACTGGACAGTGTAAAATCTACAGTCAGAAGGATGAAGTCAAATGGAGTTAAAATTTTATATAATATAATACAAAAAATTAACTCAAAATGGACCAAAGACTTAAAACTAAGAGTTGAAACTGTAAGACACTTTCTGATCTTGGATGATGTCTTAGTAACCGTTCTATTGCTGTGAGGAGACACTGTCCAAAGCAACTCTTAGGAAAGAAAACACTTAACTGGAAACCTCCTTGCAGTTTCAGAGGTTTACTTCCTTATCGTCATGGCAGGGAACATGGTGGCCTTCATGCAAGCACTGGGGCTGAGCCATAAGCAGAGGCACTCTAAATTAGGCATAGGCTTTTGAAACGTCAAAGCCCATTTCCAGTGACATACTTCCTCCGACAAGGCCACACCTCCTAATCCTTTTAATATTTTCAAATGGTGCCATTCCCTGGTGACTACACATTCAAATATATGAGCCTATGGGGGCCATCCTTATTCAAACCACCACAGATGAAGTAAGGTTTCCCTTACTAGGACACCTAAACAACAAGCAACAAAAGGGGAGATAATAAATTAGATATCATTGAAATTAAAGACCTCAATTTTTCAAAGAACATCAAGTTGAATCTATTCCCAAGAATGGGGGCAATTGTAGCTCATGTGCTTCATAAAGTTCTGGTTTCCAGAACATATTAATATAAACCATATTCACAACTGAGTATTAGAAGGGAAACTTTTAAAAACTGTGAGATAATTATAGTAGACGATTTCTCTAAAGATGATACAAAAATGGCTGCTAGACACATAAATGAATGTTCAGTATTATTAGCTCCAAGGAATGTAACTCAAAACCACTAAGATATAGTGTGTAAAACTCTCTAAAGTTGTTATAGCTTATATTTCTTAGTACTTAATAAACAGTGTTATGGAGGATATGGAACAATGGGAAGCTTTCTGACATTCTGGTGGGACTGTATGCTTTGGATAGCAATCTGACAGTCCATCAAAATATTGAAAATGGAGTTAAACAGGACCCTGCAATTCTGTTTCTAGACCCATCCTCAATCACATGAAAACATGTCCACTCAAAATCTTGTCCAAGAACAATTACAGCAACACAATAATTCACAGTACCCCCAAAGTAGAAACTGCATGTTTTTAAAATCTGTTGAGAGCTTCAAGAAAGTTTTTTTTAAAGTCCCACCAACATTGTTTTGAAGGAACATGCTTAACTTAAAAAAGAATGAACTTAAAATCAACACAGAATCCGAAAATTTCAGATAAGTCTGTACAAAGCGCAACAAATCCATACCATCTGGGAGTTCATGGAGAGCAAAGATGAAAAAGCCCCAGTCACAGTCCAAATCAACTTGAACACAGGAGAACACCCATACAAATTACCGGGCAACACAGTCACCCTGAGACTCTCCAACACATCTTCTCCTGAGAAGAAGTTAGATACTCGCACAGAAAAACTGGGTTTCCATGATGTCAAAGGCTTTCTTCTATCTTGGGAGGGGCACCTGCTTAGATCTCTGCAAGTCTATTTGCACGCCATCAGGGGCCCAATTGAAACCCTTACAGAATGACTAAAAGCCAAATTTGGAAGGAATATTAAAATTATCTGCCCACTCTGCAAACAATTGGCTGATCTCTGATCTGAACATTTGGTTTACATTCACCAGTGATGTTAGCCAACATTTAAAAAGGGGAGGGGGGGTAGTGACAACTAAAATTCTCAGAAATACCACCATGTAGGTTAAAACAGACACACAGATGCACACAGACCAACCCGTCACTGGTGAGTAAATACACAATACAACTTCATGAACTCTGAAGGCCTATCATCTCCAGTCAAAAGCCCCAAATAAACAGAGCAAGCACACACAAGTCCAACTTTTGAGAATCAAGTCTTTGAAAACACTTATTCATAGTACAGTTTTTCACAGGTGTCCACTGGCTTGTAGTCACGTGCCCAGGCCAAGGAAGACCCGAGAAGCTGCTGAAATGTACTTACAATGGTGAGATGGTGATATGTTTTAGGGGGAAAAACCACTGTCAAGCTCAACTCCACACTGCTCAGAAGTGGCAGCATTCTGACCACAGCTTCAGGAGACAGAAAGAGCACACACCCTCGCTGGTCCCCCCTCTGGTCCCAAGAACTCTGGGCTGGAGGGCAAGTACGAGGCACAGTGAGTGTAGCTGGAAGCTACAAATTCCTGTTCAACCTAGAAAACCTCCACCAAGGATCGTCGCCTGCAAGGGCTCACGGCTTTGTACTGCTATCACAGTTCTAATTTCGGCCTACTTGGAAATGAAAAGAAACGAGAGTTAACATTTTGGGACTTTAAACTACAACAGTCACACAGAAGGTCAAACTGCTGGATTTCTCAAAACTTGTGACGTAGAGTTCGTGTGGCCCTTTGTCAGCAGTGTCTAGGACTGAGTGCATTAGTTAAATATTTTCTCCTTCCTGTGACAAAGTGCCCGACAACGGTAACGCAGAGAAAGAAAAGGACAATCAGGAAGGAAGGAGAGACAAGCAGGAGATGGGGTGATGGATCTTTCTGATAAATCCTTTTTTAGCTGGACTGCTACAAGCAGGTGCCACCCGCAATGCTCCCATTGGTGGGTTTTTCCCAATCAATTAAGGAAACCAGGTGAAGTGCCCTACAAGGTGGTTCTAATGTATGGCAAACTGAGATTAAAATGGCCAAACTTAGTGGTGTAACAGTATCTGTACATGCTCTACAATGTTATGAGCCATTCCACAGACACAACAAAGTTCCCCTGTGATAGAACAGTCCACACACAGTAGGTTGCATGGTAGAGAGCTCAAACTTTGGTGTCCCAAAGTCAGGCCTGCCCTGGCCAGCAATGTGACCTGAAGCATATCTGTCTCCTGGCGCCCTGGTTTTCTCAACCAGAGATCAATTCCCTCGACAGGGTATCGTACAGCTAAGTAACCAGGGTGGGCAGGAGCTTACTTTTTTAAGGGGACACTGTGGACTTTTGGAGTTTGTTTCTATCAACATACAGGAAACAAAATTCGTCCTATCTAACACCAAGGGAAGGTTTGGAGTGGTTGCCAGCCATGCCAGCCTCTCCCCCATCTCCTATTCCCCCACTTCCAGTGAGCCACCAGCTCTGCCCCAGCCTCAGTCTGGCATGCTCTCAGCCTGACCACCTGCTTCTGACTCACAGCCTCACTGCCAACCCTAATATCTGCTCCAAAATCCCCAGCCTGGCTTCAGTTTCCAGGTCAAGGATTTTTCTATCCACCCCTCTCCTCTATACCACCCCTGGAGTAATAGGAATAATAAAACACCCACCTTAGGAGAACCACAGGGCTCGTGTGGATTCAAAAACCAGACTCGTACCCTAGGCTAATGCTGAAGAAGAAAAAGAGGAAAGCAAATAGTGGAGAACTTGAAGTAGAACCTTCACCTCATCTCACATGAGAAATGAGAACAACAAAGCAAAACTTCCTCACCTAGGAAGAAGAGGTATCCCACTCACTGTGGAGCTTACCAGGTGACTCAGGTGTCCCTGAGCTCTCCTGGAAGCATGAGAAGCAAAGCTGCCCCAAGTCCATGGTGCCCAGGACAGCCTTCTGCCCTTGTTCCTAGAGACTCTTTTAGCTCCTACCCTCTTCCCTAGCTCCTAGTGTCTCCCCTAGCTAACCTCCCCTACTCTCTCCATAGCCCTGCACTCTAGGTGGCCCCTGCCCCTAAGTTGACTAGATCTCCTTTCTCAGGCTCTAAGAGCTGGACATGGTGGACCTAGTCAGGTTCTGATGACTGCTGAACTTAAGTGACAGTAGGAACTTGAGGGGTTAGCTATTACAACCCAAGTGTGGAGAAAGTAGTGTTGGGCAATGGCAGAGAGGGAGGCACACTGAGAGGGTCAGGAGGAAAAGAAGATGGATGAACCACCGAAAGAACTATAGTCAGGAAGACAGAATGACGTGCGTGCGTGCGTGCGTGCGTGCGTGCGTGCGTGCGTGCGTGCGTGTGTGTGTGTGTGTGTGTGTGTGTGTATACAAAGCAGCAAAGACAGAAAGACAAGCTGGGGTACCCAAAGGTGGATGAGTGGTTTGGTGGCAAGGGGAAGAAGTTGCTAGTCTTTCTGCCTCCAGGAGGTCAGAGTGAGCCCCACATGTCACAGTTGCTTGCCCAGGGAACTGAGCTACCATTGAATCATTTCAACAAAACCCTCCCATATCTGATCCCCTTCCAGACACTATTTAGAAAAACAATTTTAAGTTCCAGTGCCCAGTGAAGAAACAGTTGGGAACAGTATTTGCAAAATACCTGGAGACATCAGAGTTTATAAAAAACAGTCTTACCTTTGACTCAGTATTTGTAATAGAAGAAAAAGTGTATATACAATCTCAAGGAGCAGAGGCAGAAGCAAATTAAACAAAGACCAGACTATATCAATTCATACAGCAAATAATGAAACCTCTAAAATAAATGTTTATGGCTAAGAACAGGACATTAAAAATATAAAAATAACTCTTGCCCTGCTTTTCCTATTACCCTTTCACAGCACCTCAATTGCATGAAACTATGAAAAACACATGTAAAAAAAACAAACAAAAACACATGCTACTTGGTTTTGCTGTTTGGTTGGTTTTTTGTTTTGTTTTGTTTTGTTTTGTTTTGTTTTGTCAATTCAACACAAACTATTCTGGGAAGAAGGAACTTCCACTGAGAAAAAAAAAATGCCCCATCAGATTAGCCTGTAGGCAAATCTATGAAGCATTTTTAAATTAATGATTGATGTGCCAGGGTTCAGGTCACTGTGGGTAGTGCCACACCAGGATACATGATCCTGAAGCCTATAAACAAGCAAGATGCACAAGCCATGGGGAGCAAGGCAGTGGGCAGTCTCTGCTTCAGGTCCTACCCTTGCTTCCCTGGATGATGGGTTGGGATCTGGAAGAGCAATCCAAATAACACCACCCACGTTGCATTTGAGGATGGTGTTTTATCACAGCAATAGAAAGCAGACTAGGAAGACACAAGAAAACATCCAAAGACATGAAAGGAGGCTACACCTCATTTCTCCCCTTTCTTGTCTCCATTTTCAGTATTTGTATAATAACAGCTTTTTCCCAAATATGTAAAAATAAAATGAAGGGAGAAAACTGTGAAAATCTATCTCTTACATGCTTTTGGGTGCTGGAGATTGAACCCAGGATCTCAGGTATTCCAAACACACTCTCTTAGTACTGAGTGATGCTTGAGTCTCATGTAGCCTAGGCTGGCCTTTGAGCTTGCTGTGTAGCCAAGGATAACCTTGAATTAGTGATCTCCTCTACCTCCCAAGAGCTGGGATTGCATGCATGGACCACCATTCTTGATTCCCATATACATTTGTATTTGTTTTTATGAAGTTGGGATTTTCCTAGCTCAGTGGTACCAGGATGGGTTTCTTTTTTTTTTTTTTTTTTTGTTTTTTTTTTTTGTTTTTTCGAGACAGGGTTTCTCTGTGTAGCTCTGGCTGTCCTGGACTCGCTTTGTAGACCAGGCTGGCCTCGAACTCACAGAGATCCGCCTGCCTCTGCCTCCCGAGTGCTGGGATTAAAGGCGTGCGCCACCACCGCCCGGCCAGGATGGGTTTCTACACAGAATTTACTGACTCTGGAAACAGCAGGCACTCAATGGAATTTATTCCCCACCTTCTCATGGTGACATTATTTATTAAACATTTTTCATACCTGCCCCTATGTGCCAGGCTAAGTTTACTCTCTGCTGGGTAATGGTTCATTTCTGGGGAGCTAATTCCATTTTTTAATGTTTTATTAATTTCAATTATCTTCAATCAATCAGCTCTCCTAAGACCCAAAGGAGCCACTGGTCAACCTGACTCTGGCCAGGTGGCCCTGAGATGCCACAGACTCCCGTCCTCCTGAGCTCTGGAGGCCTGGAACTGCTCACACTGCTGTCCTGGAATGAGTGTGCCCAGGTTCTGAGCTGACATGGATGTGCATACCTGACTTGGTTATTTATAGTCCAATCCCTGGAGCATGGAGGATCATGCCTACCTGTAGTTATGCAGACTGGTGTCTTGTGTAGCACAGAAGCAACACCCAAATTCCAGCCTCAACACCCAAAGACTGAATGAAGCAACCCCAGCCTTCCTGGCCTTCTCAGTCAAAGGTAAAAATCCACCTTCCTTTCAATGGCCAGTGGGGAGGCCTGATGGGTCACAAGTGAACACAACAAAGATAGCTTTTCTTCCATGTTAAACCAGGGAGAAAATCATTTAGGCACAGTCTCAGCTCCTAGGGGCTTAAAATGCATCTGGCATTTCCTGCTCTGGCTGGCACATTTCACTGACTGTCTCCTTCTCTAAACTGCACCAAATAGAGTCCTGGGTCCGCAGTAGAGACGAAAACAGGAAGTGAAATGGATTTTCCTGTTTGACTGAACAGGCTTTCTTCTTCACATTTTAATGTTGTAATGTTAAGAGACCAGCTAGCTTCACATCTCTATTTCCAAGGCCACTGTTTTAGCATTTTTGAACATGATGTGAATACATATCTTGGTTTTCACAGCTTACTTCTTCTGAAGCAAGATAGTTTACCTGAGGCTGAAAAGATAAAGCTCATTGCTTCATTCAGATGGGCCTTGAAAAACTAGAAGGAAGCCTTCCCAGCCTTCTGCAGAGGTGTGATGGACACAGCGGAACAACCAGCTCATGGGTGGGCTCCCAGAACAAGCTATGTTGCAGTAACCAAAACCAATTAGTGTGTGTGTGTGTGTGTGTGTGTGTGTGTGTGTGTGTACGTGCGTGCACTTATGTGTACAGGTATGTGTCACACAGGCATGTGAAAGCCAGAAGAGAACATCAGGAACACTCAGCTATTGATATATATTTCCTTGTAATTGTTCCCCTCCCCCACCGGAACCTGCCTTTATTTTTTTCTTCCCCCATAGTAGAGTGATAGGCATGGGCAGGATCAGGCCTGGCTTTTATGTGGACCCCGGGGATTCAAACTCAGGCGTCCTGCTTATATAGCAAGCGATCTCAGATTGAACCATCTCCAGGCCCTGTAACAATGGTCTACTTGGTATTCTGAATTCACGGCCACAGGGCACTGTTGGTCAGGTAGTTGGCGCTTCACACAAAGCTCGCCCAGCTCCAGTTTGAGCATGCCCGGTCATGGCCTAACACGCTCAGATTTCTTTCATGGACATTCATTGCACCCAAGCAATAGCAGGTGACCTGGCTGTACACGAGAAGCATCGACGGGCCAAAAAAAAAAAAAAAAAAGAGCCTGCTCTATGTCCACTCTCTGAGGATTCCAGCTCAATGGTACAGGGATCTCCAGACAAACTTTCTCATAAGAACTTCTTAGCCGACGAAGGGCACCAGGTCTGAGGAGGGGTCCAGAGTCCTCTCCACCAGACATGCGTCTCAGTTCCTAGAACTACAAATCTCAAACTTCACCTTCTACAACACTGATCCACCAACAGTGCCCAAGCCTGTTTTAGAGCCTCTGAAGCAGCCAGTCTCCACCCTCAAGGGGGGCACAGAACAATGTCCTCCGTCCAGAGTGCAGCTAGTCGGGTGAGGGGTTTACGCTCACCTCCCAGCACCCCTAGGCTGAAGCCCACCAGGCCCTCTCACATACACTAAGTTCTAGCAACCACTTGCTACAGTAAGAAACACTGTATGTTTCTTATTATAACAATTAAGAAACACCTTTTCAGGTCTTAGAGGACAGACCTGTTGGTTTTTACCTCTGCATCCTGCTGCCTGGCCAGAGGCCTTCCATGAAATGAGACGTGCTCACAACACTTCTGATTCGTTCATATGAAAGCAGTGTGGGAACAGGGGCAGCCATTGCTTTCTCTTAGCTAAGCATTAAAAAGGGTTGAGCAGATATGGGCACTAATGGGCACTAAATTAGCTTTTCCATGATAAGTCCCTGGTTCCAAGAGGGTCTCTCAGCCTCCTCAGGCTCAGGGCAGGGGAGCACTCTTGGGGGAACAATGCCCCATTCTCTCCATCTTGGAGTCCCACCTGCAGGGACTCACATGCCTTCAGCTTGAGTCCTAGACATCTCTGAGATAGTTCTGAAGCAAGGAGCTGGCAGGGGAGTTGGCAGGAGGCAGACATATATTTTATGTGCAGTTTAGAGGTTTCTGAATAGCATTTTTTCTAAGCTCCAGGCTTACGGGATTTACATTTTATGACTCAGAACACTATGATTGCCAACGTTCTTATTTTTAGATTTTTTAGCAGAGAATATGACAATAAATTCTACCTACTCTTTCTACACACCCTCTCCACTTCCTCCAGGGAACAAAAAAGCACTTGGCATTTTCTGGGTGTTATTCTATTTGCATATACAGGTATGCAATAAAAATTTTTGTTAACTAAGGAATGAATAGCTGGATTTCAAACTGATTCCTACTATTGCTGCATAAGTTGGCAAAATATCCAAGCGGCACAGAAATAACTTGTGTGCATGGGTGGACTGTTCAGTTTCCTCACAGAATGCTGGCTCCTAAGTGTCTGTCTGCTCAGACAAGTGGCAAGGGGACGAGAGAAGGACCCCAGTTTTAGACAGAAAAGGGGATCGAGATGAATCAATGAGATCACAAAGTTTTTTATGCTTCAGACCAGCAATGTTTTGCTCTCCAGTGATTTAGCTGAAATAATCTTTATTAAGGTACAATTTATATACAATCAAATACAGTCCTTTTAAGTGTCAGTTTGATGAGTTTACAACAAATATATCCACCCACGTAACTACCACTTCAGTCAAACAGGGAATGTGTCTCATTCAAAGAACTCCCTCACATTCTGTGCTGTGCCAGCAGCTCTGTACCTCGGTCCTCTGATTTCTACTTCTGCTCTTATGTGACGTGTTCTAGGACTCCAAGTTCCTGTGTTTAATGCAATGTATAAAGCTTGGGTCTAGCTTCTTTCTCTCAGTAAGTGTCTATAAGCGTCAGTCAGACTCCCTGTGTTAATGGCTCCTCACTGTCCATTGCTAAGTAGTATTCCAGAGCAATTTATCTGGTCCCAGATGATGAACACGTGAGGGTTTAATTGTCAACACTAACCTGCTACTATGAACATCTGCATAAAGGTCCTTCTCCACAGCAAATGTGAATGTGTAGGCACAGAATGTGGCCACTTGGTGTGTTTATCTTTACCAACTGCAACTTACTTTCCCAAGTGGCTACACCTGTTGCTGCTCCCATCACCGAGGCCAACACTTGCAATGACAGGCATCAATTAGTCACGTGAATGAGTGTGTAAGTGAACTTCTCTGAGTTCCATTTACGCAACTTAAAAGTTTAAAGTACGAAATCTGTTTTGTTCAGCCTCATGAAGAAAGCTGCATCCTTAGGGAACATGGGCAAATTACGTATAGTGAAGAACAGTGGGTCAGGGCCTAGGGTCTTGAATATCATCACCAACTTTCTCACAAAGAGTTCTGAGGTGTCAGAAAAACAAACTATCTCATCGCATTTATTCTTCCTGTTAGTAGTAAATAATTAAGTAAGGAGCCAGCTAGATGGCTCAGTGGAAGAAAGGGCCTGCTACCACGCCTGATGACCTAAGTCAGACTCTCCAAAATCCATGTGGCTGAAGGGAGAAACTGAGTCTCACAGCTGTCCTCTGACCTCCAGATGCATACGCAGGCACAAGCATACCCCCTCCCATCAATAAACAAATGTAAACTAAATAGGCAAGTTGCACCAAATGATGCTGAAGTTCTTGTAATAAATCAGTTTTGTTGAGAGTACCACAGTCCTTTCATATCCTAGCATTATTTGCATAACGCCCCATGGTTTGCAAAGAGAGTTTGCACACACCCTAGTCAACGAGCAGGGACTAACTCCCCCAATGCATGTGCATGGACTAAAAATCCATCAAGCAAAGGAACTTCATTTGACCGCCCCTCTTCCTGGAGCTTCAAGCTGCACTGTTGATCCCTAAACATTAATGTCCTCTCTGTTGTGGTCATCTGAACTTAATTTCAAATTATACCTACTTCCAAAGCCCTCTCAGAGTCAAACAGCATAAGCACCTTCCGGCCGTTCACATTTTCCTTCCAACACTTTAAACTGCACAGACTGCGTCCTGTATTCACCTTCTTTTGTGCTGTGTTTCTCTGTAGATGGGTAACCCTAGTAGCTTGCAGTGCAAGAAACTAAGCAAATACCTGAAGTTATGCTCATCTTTTGGATCCCATAAGGTGAGGGTAACGAGCAGGCAGAGTTGAGGAGAAGTACAGGAGCCATGAATTCTTTACAAAGGAACATAAAAAGTTGAAGGATGGACAAGGTAAGGGGTGGGCAAAGGTGGGAGCAGATGCATGGCAGAACACCAAAGGAAACGAGGTTCTTGTTTTTGCTTTTAAGTTCCAAAGAAGTATGTACTAAAGAAAAAAAATTTTCAATGAAAGCATCTGGTGTTTGGGGATAGTGGAGAAGAAACCTTGACTTTTTTTTATCTTCAATTCTTATCTAAGCAAATCATATATTGCCTATCCAAGACTCAGACTTCACTAACAAAGGTTCCCCATAGCTTGTTGTAAAGATGGCTTACACTATGCCAGTGGGAAATGAACAAGCCTTTTATCTCTGACAGCAAAAGACAAGCACTTCAGTGGGAGGTCTATTTCACATGAATGAGGAAGCTCACTTGCTGCTAAAAGATAATGTATTAAAAAGAAATATGCATATACTTCCAGGGGCCTTTTCCCAAGGAAAAATGGAAAATAATCTACCTGCTGCCAAACCCTGGAGACCATTAACTTTTCTCGGATCAATAACTTCCTGAAGATCCAATGGAAGTCAGGGTCCGTTCTTTCCAAGATGTCGGGGTCCCCATCTCCAGAGTTTAACGGACCTGGCTCTGTTTACTCTGAAATGTCATCTCTCTGTGTTGCCTAGGCTGTCCTCAAATACACAATCACCCTGCCTCAGTCTCCCTGTAGCTAGGACTGACTCCAGGCCTGTGCCACTTTGCCAGTCTTAGAACCCATGTTTAAATTATGGGCCCCTTCATTAACTGAATTCGCCAGTATGATTTCACTGACAATATTTCAAACATAGGCAATATCTGGAAACAAGAAAACAAACTTTCCTCCAGTCCAAATGCCAAATTCAAGTATGGCACAATATGGAGATGACTTTATTTTTAATTCCAAAAATTACTTAACATTCTCACAGGAAGTACATGTTCTGAGACAGAAAAAGACCTGTGGGAAGACAGACTGCCCCCAGACGTCCATTCCCCCGTCATCCCCCTTTGACATCAGGGTGAGCTGGCTCATCTGCAGTCACTGAGTATAGGCCATCAGAGTCTTTAGAATAAGCCTGTTCTGAAGGGGGCATTCGCTGTGGGACACCAGGAAGAAAACGTCTGGCTCGAAAAATGTACAAGAACAGACTGCAAACTGTGACTGAATTTGGAAAAAAAAATCAGAATGGAAGGCGACAGAGAGAATTTGAGAATTCTGGATTGGGAGGTAGGGGCCTATTTGTGGTCTGCAGACTAATATCACCAAATATGTCTGGGTCTCGGTCCCACAGAAGTTACCTTAGTGGCAACAGGGACGTGGCAGGCACGGTGAAGCTAAAGCCTGCAGGTGGGAAGATTTTTCCAGACTATCCAGTTGGTCCCTCCCTAAGCAAAAGGGCCCTTTAACAGGCAAACAGGACGAGCATTAGACACTGTAATCACAGAAGCAGAGGAATAAAAATTGGAGTGAGAATGAAGCCATTAACCAAGAACTGCAACAGCTTACCCAAGATGAAGAGGACAGGGAGTGTGGTCCCCACCAGAACCTCTGGAAGACATCGCCTTGCCAGCATCTGGTTTTAGGCATCTGACTTTCAAACTATACAAGAACAGTGCTGTGGGGTTGGTCCATTAATGCATCAGTAGGAAATGAATATATTGCCTACATCGTGTTTCAAGGGGGTAAGTGAAGAAAAGTGTCCAACAGCATATGGAAAAGTAACTTCTGCTAAACAGCAAATACTCCCATCAACCAGGTGAAGTAGCACACACCTACAAGGCCAGTGCTCGGGATGATGAGGCCAACTTGGCCTACACAGTAAAACCTTACCTCAAAAGAAATGAGCCTAGGATAACTCAACTATGGGTCTGTGTGAGCATCCCGGACAGGGAGAGCTACAGGACTGAATGATGACATTCTGGGAATTAGAAAGCTTAGGTTTGGTCCTTAGTCTGCCATGCACAGAGATGTATCTCGAAGTAAGCGTGACCTGCAGCTCTCAGTGACTAATCAGTATTTACAGCCAATGCACTCTAATGCCTGCGGACAAGGAGAGCAGTCTTCCTCTACAGTCTAGGTCTAAGTCATGGTCAGTTGGTGTCATCAACCAATGCCAGCATGTCTTCTCTCAGACCTTAATGCCACAGTGCTACTTGTGAGAAATTATATATTTTCAGAACACCAAAGAAGACAAGGCGAGCCCAGATGGCCCAGCTTCACAGACTGTTCCAGCCAGAAGTTCAGTAAAGCCCTGAACTTTCCCACCCAAAGTTCAACTTCGGACTACAAACTGCTCAGGACATTCAAATTGCTAAGCACATAGAGACTGGACAACAAATGTTATTATTAACTTGCTTAACCATTTTTTCCATTTTATTTGGGCCCCCAAACAGGTTTTCTATGACCCAATTCAGCAGGAAGCAATTTTAAGAGAATGACGTCCCATTCCCAAAAGGTGGGGTGAAGGGGCTGATAGATTAATATAAGTTAGATTTAGTGAATATC
>CAJQZJ010032648.1:7364063-7386666 GCA_907164525.1 Lophiomys imhausi | reverse complement strand
AGTAAATAAATAAGTGTTAAATAATAATTTAAAAGTTCGGTTTCAGTGGGGTGGATGATTTTTTTGGTCATTTGATATGTTATAAATGTTGCTTAGGGGATTGGTTACAAATTGTTAAATGGTCTTGTTAAGCAAGGTATTGGAGATTAGACTCAGGGACTTTTCTCTATCCTTCTTTCTCTCTTATATAGGGGGAGAAGACTTGAAAAGAAAAGAGGGGGCTGGAGAGATGGCTCAGCGGTTAAGAGCACTGGCTGCTCTTCCAGAGGTCATGAGTTCAATTCCCAGCAACCACATGGTGGCTCACAACCATCCATAATGAAATCTGGTGCCCTCTTCTGGCCTGCAGATATACCTGCAGACAGAACACTGTATACATAATAAATAAATCTTTAAAAAAAAAAAAGAAAGAACAGAGGGGGAATATATGTATATAATATAGAAATTATAAGATATAAGCATAAGTACTGAATCTGCTCTGAAACTTAAAACTATTGTTATTCTCAAAATAAGGTTATCTTTTGATACATTGGTATAGAATCTTATATATTGATAAAAATAAGATTAATTTTGGTTAATTAGTATAGAATTTTATATTTTGACACATTATATATATATTTCAACTCTTATATAAGGTATTGTGCCTATACAACTCATTTAAAAGTACAGGCCTACTTCAGGCTTACTTCCAATCCTTTTATGGGTTGCTATTGCAATCTATTTGGGAGTCTGGTTAATACAGGTTGATTGCTGGCCAGTCAAGCTCCTGGCCATATCAAATACTAGGTTAAACAGATAATAAATGGATAAAAATATACAGCTTACTTGCTCAAAGATAGATGATAGACAGATTTATAAAGTAGATGTCTTCAAAACCCTCAGAGGCATACAGAAAATGGTATTTAAAGATGTTTTTATTATTTTCAGAAATGTTTGACTTAACACAGTCAGCTCCTGACAGCTCCCATTTGACTTGGAAGAAGACAATGAGCATCAAAAAGAAATCTCCCATCAGGGGATAATTCCTACTGGGCAAAAAAGCCCCTGCTCTCTCAACAGACTATATACAGTCCAAAGATGAACCAGAGCTTAAATGCAGGTAAGTCGATGTCCTGATTCTGCAGAGACAGATGTGAAAATCCTTCTTATTTCCTGCTGCACAATTTAGTCTATGAGAAATGCTTGGCCAGAAGGCTGAATACCGATGACGCTCCAACGGTATTGAGAGATATTTGGGACTGTCTAGACAGCAAACTCATCTTTTCTTTTTGGAAGCTGCTCTTCTGTGCTTCCTACTGACTCAAATAATAACTTTATCCCTTCTTATGTCTTTGATGGGGTTGAAGGCATACTAGTTATAAATTTAAATTAAACTTGAGTTGTTTAGGATTTAAGAAGATATTTTCAAGTCTAAATAAAATTTTTAGGTTTATAAATACAGGATATGGTAGAAAAATTTAAGTTCAGAACTTTAGACACACCAAGATAGATGATTTTTTTCTTCTTCAAGATTCCCTGATACATATAGGCTAAACATTATGTATGTAACTTTTACTACATGAGTTAAAAAATTTAGCCTTTTTATCAGACAAAAGAAGGGAACTGATGGGGTGATGTTAAACATTCTAATGTTAATTAATTGGTCCTGCTTGTTGTCTGTTACTTACATTGTCTCTGATTGGTTGAATAAAATGCTGAGGTCTGAGATTGGACAAAGATGTAGGTAGGCAGGACTAAGGTGTGTGGGCCTCAGAGACAGAGAGAATCTTGGGAAGCCAGGAGCAGGAAGAAGGAGGACATATGCCATGGGGTAGATTAAAGAAGATCATTCCACGTGGCCTGGAACATCAGCATAGCGTGGAGAATAGCAGTCCAAAGGGGTCATATTTGGGTAGTAGAATTAAGAGCTAGCTTAGATGGGATAGGATTGCACAATTCAGGTCAAGGCTTGTTAAAATCAATCCGATGTATGTGTGTGTTCATTTACAATGGCAGGTTAAGGATTAACAGCCATCAAACCAATTAGCAATATAAATACTGTTAAACAATTTACTACACATTTTTTCCACACTACAGTGTGAAACTGGGCACACTGTTCCCAATTTAATGCTCTGGCCATTGAACTTAATGAGATTTTTGTCACTACCTCCATGATGGGACTTAAAGACAGGCCACCTTCTCATAACTAAGTCCTACACTTTCTTTCCTGGAAAGGCCACACTGTGGGCCATGGACATGAGGTAGGCTTGCATGCATGAGTGAGCAAACAGCAACACACACGAGGACCATGACTATGTGAAGAAAAATGAAAGGAAAAAAGGAGGTGCTGTGGTTTCAATGCCTCTCTTCCCCTAATTTTCATAAGGTAAAATCTTATCACCAATCTGATGACAATGGGAGGTAAGTAAAGGATCAATTATCTTAGGAAGGCAAAGCTCTTAAGGGTGAGATCAATACGTCCTGCCCCAAAAAGGGGGACCCAGAGTGCCACATGTCCCTTCTACCCCACAAGGACACTCCAAGAAGGTACCACCTATGAATCAAGAAACAACCTCTCAGGAGACCCCAATCTGGCTGGCATTTTGATCTTGGGCTTTGTAGTCCTTGGAACAAAGAGAAATAATTTTTTGTTCATTTTAAGCTAAGCAATTTGTGGTATTTTGTTGCAACAATCCAGCCTGACAAGTTGACGTACAGTTAGGTATTTGAGATGGCGTACATCAAGAATGGCATTTCTGACATTACTTTTCAAAACAAAAGAAAAATTTCAAACTCAAAGTGGTTCCAGCAGGCAGTTCAGAGGTGAGATACCCAGCTACAACCAGTCAATTGCCTTTCCTTCACATTCAAATTCCACACAGGACCAACAGATGCTGCTGCAGCAACTCCAGGCTTCACGGTTCATGGAAGGAGAATGGACAAGCTGCTCCCCAAAATAGTTTAATAAGGCCAACAATGACTCACAGAATGACAACAAGTCGAGCCAACAGATGCCAGCAAAGTACAGCCCAGCCGAGAGGGAGCCTCATGGCACAAGGTTAAAATGGAGACTCAAGAGGACAAGAATGTCCAGTCACAGCCCATGAGGACCACCAAAAACTCCAACAGAGTCAAACAGGCATTTCAGCTTCCTAATTCATTAAACTATTTTGAACAGACCCATGAGGGTCAAAAGCAACTATACAAGCATACTTAGGAATGTTCTTCCTCCCAGTGCACTCTGATTTGGTCCCCATGTTTACTTTGTAATTGTATGTGCATAACATTTTCCTTCGTGTATGAACAATTATGGAGAGAAAGAAAATAAGGACAAAACTCCCAGACATCAACAAGAACAGTGGCAGGCACATGCTACTCTAATTCCCAGAGCAGATTCACTCACAGTGTGAACACTTCGACTACTTATCATATTTCCCATTCTACTTCTACTCCAGAGAAACACGAGTCACTGTGTAACACTGTAAGCGTTTTAGAGAAAATGGAAGTTGTGGGCCAGTGAGACGTTCATCAGGTAAATGTGCTTGCTACCAAGTCACATAACCTGACCTCAATTCCTGGACCACACACAGTAGAAGCAGAAAGAGAAAACTGGGTCCCACAAGTTGTCCTCTGACTTCCACGTGTGTGTACTATGCATGGCACGTCACACATACACACACACACACACACAGAATGTAAAAATAATTTGTAAAGAAAATTTGCTTTTCCACAATTTATTAACTTTAAATTACAGGTGAAACAGGTAATTCTCTTATGTTTCCAGTTCTGATCAGAAGTTGGTATTAATGTCATTAGTTATGACAAACACAAACCAGTGGCTTGGGTTGTCAAACTTCAGCATGTCAACTGAATGTGTCATGAAACGTATCTACATAAGATTTCATGAGCATTATGGATGCAATAAATAGAAAGCCTACAACAATAAATAGTGGAATTGTTGGCACAACAGCAGCTTGTTCTATAAATAACCCCATGGATAAGAGGAGGAAGGCAAAGCTTGGGAAAAGAACAGGACAGAATGTGACGAGCTTTAAAGGACGCACGCATACACACACACACACACACACACACACACACACACACACATATGCATGCACGCACAATTAGACCTGATGTATAATAGCAATCTGTGAGAAAGTAATTTTCTCAGCTGGAACCAAACAGGATCAGAAGTAACGGAACACAAGGTTGTTCAAGAGTGCTGTTTTTCTATCAAAGTCAAATCTCACACCTCAGGACAGACCTCATTTGAAAAACACCTCTATCAATCATCTTAGTAGATCTTTATTTTGAAAATATCACAGATAAACACAGCATGCTCAACACTGATCTTTCTGGCGAGTATAAGTCTGCTTTGCTGGGTGTCTTGAAAGCAATAATCTTTCCATTATAATCCTCTCATGTGTCTGAGTTATAAGCTTTAATGACAAACAATCAAATTCCTTGGCTCAGACAGAATTTTTTGTAAAAGAGTAGAAGTGAAGGACTTGTCAACAAAATAAAACACCTTCAACACCTTCTAGAGAAGAAGGTGCCTGCTGTGCCCAGACAGAAGACAACTCTCATATATCACATAATTTACCAAAAGCATCTCTGTCTCTTTACTTTCAAACACTGAGGAGGAAAGACAAAGTTCACGACAGTCTCAGTGGCGCCCAGACTGGTCTCAATATTAAGCTGGAAATCACAGAGATCAATACCAGGGAGACTTGGCTAACTGTTCAAAAGGCTTTATTCTCTAGGGACTGTAAACCTGAGCTTGCCAGACAGCTTCCATTGAGTGGATAGCTCCTAGGTGTTTGTCACCCTTGAAAAGCAATGTTAATGGTGTGTGGTTGAATTAAGTCCAAATTAAGTCAGCTCTCATCTGTCATCTATTCCTTGCCCATCATTCAACACTTAGACTTTTTGAAACCAGCACATGGGAAATCCATAAAAGACCACTTTTCTGGCTTTATCTCAGGTGTACAGGTTCGTTTCATTTCATGTAATCCATGGTCTTCAAAACTGTGTGTAACCATGAGGGGTGGGGGGGGCAGTCACAAGGACCTTACAGGGCTCTGCTCTCTTTTAAGACTTCTTTGAAAAATATGGCCAAGGGTGCTTATGGCTTGTGGTGGTAAAAAATAAAATAACTACAGAAAAGTAGTTAAATGATTGATGGTCGTCGATGGTACACTTACACCACAGTCTATACAATACCCACTAAAATAATAAAACAGGCATGAGAGGTTTTTTTTAAAATAATTACATATTCACAAGTATTAGGTCTCAAGTCCAGGACGAATGGCTGAGATGCCCACTCACATATCAAAGTGGATGTTGGCTGTCAGTTCTCACAACATCCCTCTCAGTCTCTACCAGTTAAAGGACCTTTATAGCTGGCATACCCTGCCCCCTACCTTGAACTCTCCAGTCCAGCTATTAGGCTGGACTTCCTGTCCCCCAGCTACTCTGGCACCTATAAAACTCAACCACTTTAGTTATGCCAGTCTCTTGGCCCAAGCCACCCCCTTGGTCAGTGGCTACTCTCCCCTCTCCTCACATGGCCCAACCCAACTCAGTCAGGTCATGTTCACTCTGGACTCCCCCATGCCTCTGCCTCTACTACACTCTCCATTTTATCTATACCTAGAAGCAGTCATGTCCTTCCTTTTTCATGAAGTTGTGAAAATAGTACAGAAGAAACCAACGTACCCTTTATCCAACCCATGCCAATGGCAATGTCTTATATGTAACTATAGCTCTAAATAGAAGATTAGCAACAGGTACAAATTAGCAACAGCTAGCAATACAAGATGATTGCATGGTTCTGAGCTTCAGAAACCCTCAGTGTTTTACATGCACTGACAACTGTCTCGTGTGTGTTGTGTACAGTTCAGGACATTGTATAGCACACTCAGACTGTGTGATTGTCAATTCAACTACGACACTGTTTCATCACCACGAAGAAACCACACAGAACCTTTTGGGGTGCTAAAATTGATCGACATTTTAATCTGGAGGTCACTAGGTTGTATACCTAAGAGTTAGACAAGTTATCATCCTGTATGAACTTAAAAAGAATGGCAGCTATTGATTGACACAATATATAGGTTTTATTTTGTTGGAGCATTTATAGAATGACCTCTTTTTCATGCAAGGCATTAATGTATTTGAGAACGCCCCTGCCCTCTATCAAAAAAAAATTGACATTTAATTTTCTTCCTTAAATTTTTTCTTATATTTTCTGATATTTATCTTGTAATGAGCAAAAATAGCATTAGTAAAGGGGGGAGGGGGGAAGGAAGACAAGGAAAGGAAAGGAGAGGGTATGGTAGCCAGACCTATATCCCTCTACTGGGGAGGATTCAGTAGGAAGATCCCATGTTCAAAGGCTGCGTGAGCTACAGAGGGAGGAGAAGGGCCTTGGCAAGGTTGCAAGACACTTTCTCAAAAGGTATAAACTGCAAAGAGGGACTAGGTGATAGCTCAGTTTTGAGTACCTATCTAGCATGTCTCCAGAACTGGGTTCAAACCACAGCATGGTGTCAGCATGGTCTCGTAGAAGCAATCCCTTTGTGTCTACTTAATTCATTTTCAGATTCCTCCTGGTTGAAGAGTCACAATCATGATTATTTCCACTGCCCCTTAAGACACAACCAACCCCTGCCAACTTTGTGAAGAAGTAGTTTCTTCAAAAACGAACTTGAAAAGTCCTCCTCATGAGGCTCAGTGTCTGCAGGAAATTTTCAACCAGAGCCCAGATAGGGAAAGAAAACTGTTCATTTAGGGATGATATTCCTCTCACAACCTGTAAGAAATGAATACAGTCTTGCAATGCAACCCTTAGTGGACAGTGGGCAATCACCCCACAAAGAGTCTCAGGGCCTGAGGATGCCCTTAACAACAAGATCAAACACCCAGAGCCACGTTCTTACACCTCCAGCGAGAATGAAGTTCTGCACATCTGTGCGAAAGTAAACAACCAAGTCTGACCGAAATGGGAAAGTTCCAGAAAAAAGAACCCTGGCTTTGGGCTTTAAAGATTTCCGTGTAGGCTTCTGTCAGATGAGTAAGACAAAGTAAAGTGAAGAGCAGCCAGTCCAGGCAGATGACTCTGCCTGCGGGCACAGGCACTCCAGGGACCTGCTGGAGACAGGTGGACACAGCCTCAGAAAGATGACTCCAGCAAACATGTTGAATGCCATTGATGTCAACCTGCACTGACCCACCTGCAGGAAGAAACCAGGCTGGTGCTACAGTGAAAAGTGAGTTAAAACAGAAAGACTGGAACAGAGGATAAATTGTTGAGGTCCTAACAGCACATCCAGCGAAAGTTAAAGAGGTCTTTGGTAGGGGTGGGACCAGCAGCTGTAAGACATCTGTGAATAATTTTCATCTTAACTAATGACTTCATACTATATATATATATATATATATACACACACACATACATACATATATGTATATGTGTATATATTTAACAATCAATACATATAATTTTTCTGTATATTATTCTTCAGTTTTGCCCATAATGACACATGTAATCCTGGTTGTTTCTTTTTAGCTGTTCTACAGAATTGTATTGGTGAAATATAGTTACTAACCCACTTTGCTCCTAGACATTTAAGGTTGCTTCCAGTTTTTTTGCTCAAACAATGCAGCAGGGAACAGATCATACAGACAGAAATATCCACACACTTGTGTGACGCTCTATGCATCTAGAAGCAGACTGCTAGGTTTATAGTGCTCCAGGCTATGAAAGCATCTCCCACCAATTACTTACCTGCCACATGATTCTCTAAACTAGTTGGAGAATATGGTATTTTTACTAAGAAAATATGAGCTTCTGTTTCACCTGTCAGCCCTGCCATTAAATAGCCGTACTATTTAATGTGAACAAACCTGTGGATATCAAATAGTATGCTTGGGTTTGTTTGCTTTTTTGTTCATTTTTAACACTTCTAAGATCAAAAGATAGAGCCAAAAAGTATATCCCATGAAATAGGCTATAGATGTGAAAAGAGGGTAGGATGGGGCATGGGTACTTTAGAACTATGTTCTGCTTATGTAACAAGAGCAGAAATATCTGGGAGGAGATTCTGAAACTAACAGAGATACCATCTACCCTCAAAGGATGGACTAAAGAAGAGCTTAGTTTGAATTCTCATGGTCTGAATGTCTGTGCCCCCATCCTTACCTCCAAGTTCACGGGATGACACCTAATCAGCACTGTGATGGATTAGGCAAGATCTCTCAGCGGCAATTAGTCCATGAGCAGGATTAGTCTGATTTTAAAGGGGCCCCATATGCTGTCCAGCCCTGCTGTCCTGTGTAGAAACAGAGGAATCACCATCTGTGGACCAGAGCGTCTTCACCAGACACCAAACCAGAAAAACACCTTGACAGTGGACTGGTCAGCCTCCAAAATTATAAGTAACAAACTTTTGTCATATATAAATTGCCCAGTTTGGGATAATCTGCTATAGCATCCTGAATTAAACCACCTGTCACATAAAAAGCCACAGATAGACTTCCCACAACTAACTGCTCAGCTCTGTGGGTACAAAGTACCCAGCATCCTTCTACCAAGATCCCTACAGGGTTCAAGACGAGCTGCTAAAACTCTGCCATCTTCAATATTAAGGTAAGATGGAGGGAAAGAACCCAGTGAGGCTAGGTTCTCAGCTGAACAGTTGTCTTTCATTAGATGTCCTGGAAGGCTCCTAAGTCAGTCTATCTCTGTCTCTGTGGCTCTTACTCTCTCTCCCTCCTCTTCTCTTTCTTGCACATCCATGGACTCAGGTACACACAAACACATAGGCATATGTGTGTGCCAGCTTGTAGTCATATGACAGCACCTAGCCGCAAGAAAAACTGCATAAGCTGCTTGCACTGTAACCAGCCCAGAAGTCATTCTTGAGGGCATCATCATTCCCACTATATGCAGTCACTGGAAATATACATTATTTCCCATTATGCTGGAAAGTTACGTGCCTGTGGGAAGCCTCAGTTCACTCTCAACCCCAGGCTGTAAACCTGGATGATTTTAAACCTCTGAGGTAAGCCCATGCCTCTTGCCATGAAGGGGCCTAGGCAAGCTCATGAAATACAATCCTGGCCAATGAGCCTCTAGGTAATGCTTGGAGGAATGACAACAACAGCAGGGACTAAAGACTAAATAAATTTGGCCCTTCAAGACAATGAATAGAGCCACTGAGAAACTCCCAAGCTTCTAGACTTCCTCATGTAGTCATTTATATTTGGGTTTTCTGATACTTGCATCCAAACAGGAGGCCTTGGGAGACTGGAGATTTAGGATGTAATGGCCTGGTCCAATTGTTCAGAGTTTGAAAGACAATAGAGAGCAATTCTAAGGGCTGGAGATAAACAAACAAAGCTTGGATGGTTTCTCATAGTAACTCTATATCGAGAAGAAAAAAAAATGAAGACAAAGGCCAAGGCTGAGAAGGAGATCGGGAAGAAGCGTGGACTGTTGAAGATAACTATGCAGGTGTAGAGAACAGGAGGGGTGGGAACTTGGGATCTGCAAAAAGATTTTAAATATTGTCAAGGAGTCTTGTTAAAATCAACTGTTGAAAAAGGAGCCAAAAATCAGTTAATGAATAAATTCAGGGACAGAAGTAAACAACTGGGCTGCATTTGAACTGGAAAGACATGAGATAAATTCAGAGGGGAAAGACATTATTGGTACCCATGACAGGTCATCAGAATGGCTGACTGTACAAACCAACCACATCAGAGAAGATAACAGGATTAAGATCAAGGCAATCAATTACAGTGAGTCCAAAGAAGGTTTTGATGAGAGAAAGAGATAGGCAGAGAAGAAATCTGGGGCTATCTGACAGAGAGGGGTATTTCAGAGGTCACTATCACAGAAGGGAGTACTAAACTGTAGTCACTGAATGGGCAGCTAAGATGGTAGGAGGTTACTGAACCAGGCAGATGGGGAATAGGAGATGAGTCCTCAGCAAGGTCACATCAGAGAACAGCCATCAAGAGGATGAAGGTAAGCAGGGCCTGGCAGCTGGGAACTAGAACCCTTCCCACGCTAATCTTCTTAACACTTCTTTAGGGAGAATAATAATGGAACAGCCAAGCATCTCTAGCAATAGGCAGACAGCATTATCTTAAACCCTAAAAAACCCAGCCTGGGGTTGTAGGCAGAGCCTCCTCACCCGGCCCTCCTTCTTCCTAGTTGAGCAGTATCCACAAGGAATAAGACACACAGGGGGAACTTCATTGTATCTAACATGCCTCTCGTGTCTCTGCCACTGGCATTTGCTTTGTTCCTGTTCTGGCTTACCACCTGGTTCAGGGTACAGTGATTGTTTTAGCTGAGATAACTGCAATTGCCCCAACCTCACTTGCACACTCAAAGCATATCATATCCTACCAAATGTCCTCCCAGAGTCATGCCCGCTCACATCATGCCCTTCTGCAGTGATCCATACCCAGCTCTCTCAACCCCTCAGCCCAGGAGATAGCCCACCATGCTCCACCACTGAACCACTTCATGGAAAACTATTCTCAAATGTCACACAAGCTTTTCCTCCACTTAATATTCGCTCCTTTGAATTTTCTCAGCCTCCAGCACCTACTTCCATTTGTCAACAACAGCATCTTGGTTGAAAAGATAGCTAGTATAGCCTAAAATAATGCATTCAGTTACTTGGCATATAGCACATCACAGCATGGGATTCTTCATGTAAAACTTACAGGTAAATAAATACATGCATAAAACTGGGTATGGTGGTGCATGCCTTTAATTCCAGCACTGGGGAGGCAAAGGCAGGAGGATCACTGTGAGTTTGAGGCTAGCCTGGTCAACAAAGCGTGTCTAGGACAGCAGGACTACACAAAGAAATCCTGTCTTAAACACCCCCCCCCCAATAAAAGATGTATAAAAAACAGTCCTGACCTGGTGATTGTTAAGTTTCAACTCTGGGACAAATGGCTAAGCAGATCTGCCCACCAAGCTCCCCCTGCATCCCTCAGTTCCTCCTGGCTGCATTGCCCTGTCCTAAACTTCTCTAGTCCAGGGACTGGACCGCCCTTCCCCTAACTGCCCTTCCCTATATAATTCAACCGTTTTGGTTACCTGGCCTTTTCTTCTACTCTCTTTTGGGCCTCCTGTCTGCTGCACCTGGTCCCCTCTCCCCCTTCTCCTATAATGGCTCAGGGTCATGTCCACTCTGGACTCTCCCAGATGTCCCTGCCTCTGGCTATCCTCACCCACATGTCTATAATAAGCTTTCTTCTCCACCACGGAGCAGTCATTTCTTTTTCCTTTTATTCCTCTTTTCATTCATCTGGGCTGAAACTCTGGACCAGTCATGTTCCTTTCTCTTTGATTTCTTTTTTTCATTCAGGGATATTGCTAGTGGTGGAATGGATGCTTAAGTGTGCCCAAGACCCTGGACTGATTTCCAGCACCCTACAAAGGTTTAAAAATTTAAATGAAAATAAATAAATTTAAGAGTCAAACTATGTAATCATATCATTCAAAGTCCTACAAAATTGTGACTCAGCTTTTCCTTTCTCCATTTTTCTCTACTTTGAAATTCAGTTTAAGTTCCACAGTATCTGCCCTGTCTTTCCCAGGAGATAGAAGGCTAAACTTGCTCACAGTTTTCCACATACCGTGGGATGTAACAAGAACAAACAGGCTTTGTTCCAGGAGGTTGCTATGTATCCATACTACCTACTGTGGGCAGCAAAAAAAACAAAAAACAAAAAAAAAAAAAAAACAAAACAAAACACACACACACACACACACAAAACCCCTAAGTCAGGTCCAGCCGACCCAAACAGCCTTTCCTCCACACTAGCTCTAACAAAAGGTGTGAAGGTGTATCCGTTTGTTTGTGTGTTTGTTTGACAGAGGGCACAACAATTTCTGGGTTGCTCTGTTGCAAACATTTTACTTCCTGTTAGGTACAAGGTTTCAATCTCTTTTCTGAAACATTAGAAGCTAGAAACATCTAACATTGTTTTCTTTAGACTTTAAAGAGATGGTATGACATGCATCGTGTGTTCCCGGAGCAGTGTTCTCAGTCAGACATGCTAATATCCCGTTACATATGAGCACCCTGATTAAGTGGAATAAAGACCCAACAGAGCCTTGTGTTGGAGCACAGCAGATTTTAAATGAGCTCAAATAAGTAAATATATAAATAGCAACAACAAACTCTTCCTATTCACAATTACGGTACAAAAGTATCCTGCAAGCTGGCTGTGCACACTGACTGTTAGAAAGCTGTCCTCTGTGTAGTCTCAAAGAAAATGTCAACCTGGAGCTAGAAGAAACATCCAGATAACGTGTAGGTTTTAATAAAGCTTCCTCCATTAAGTCACGCCACGTCACTCATTCCTTATAGTCTCCCAGGCTGTGGTCGCCCTGGGGACTTTGGGACTTATGATTCAACCGTTTACACGGCTTGCACGTTTCCCTGGTGCAGCACCACACCCATGGCCCACTGGCTGTGTTCAAGTTGAGACTCTGCCCTCTTTCTGTCCCCAGTACGCTAGGTCAGACCACAGTGGGTCTTGGGGGAGAAACAAGAGCACTCAACCTACAGAAGCAGCCTGCATATCTGCTTTTATCTCAGAGGTTTCGAGAAAGGAAAGAAAAATCAGACTGCTTGTTCAATCATTCAATTCCAGAAAAGAAAACACACAAGCGGTTTCCAGCTTATGGGCCAGGTCCTCTTCCAAGAGCTGTGGAAGCTGTAGAAGCTGTAGAAGATACCCCTTTCTAGACATTCAGCTCTCAGGTCCCTGGGTCTCTGGGAAGGCTGCACTGGGGGCCAGTTACCAGCAGGCTCATTGTCATAAAGTTAGAAAAACCAAAAGGAATCATATAAAAATAAAGTGACAGAAAATGGGGCATATGCCTCCCACAGATGTGAGCAAAGCAGGTTGAATCCACATTTGCTGAAACATACGACTAATGAAGGCAGCGGAAGACTAGAGAAGCAGTCACCCATGTTTGCATGAGATCCGCCAATCATTCCTACATGGTAACTGTCATTGTGTATGCCCACAGATGAGGTCTCTGCATTTAAGGGCACAACTGAACTGGATGTGGTTTGGAGGAAATGCAGATCCATATTTCAAGAAAAAGGGGGGTCATCTATGACAACACCTTTGTAAACAATGCTCTGGCTACACTTCCCTCAGGTCTTCAGGGTTTTACAACTGAAAATACAGAGTCCTTTTTCTCTTAATAATAAACAGCAAGTATCAGCCTATGCCGGTTCTCTTCAACAGCTTCATAAACTTGTGAAACTGCTGGCATCGGGATCAGGATTTTTCTCAGGTACACTGACCCACAGTCTCCTTTTGAAAACCACACCTGAAATGACTCTTGAAAGTGCCACCATTGCTTCTGTTCCCTCTGGCACCTTCAAAGTCAGTTCTGTAATAAAGTGGCATCCTCCCTGCCTGAGACAGATTGAAAGCTTTCCCTGCACAGTGACTATGTTCATTTCTGTGGGGTGCCTTAATAACTTAAAAAGGAAACTATCTTTCTAAGGGTTCCTCTGAACTACTTACCAGCAGGGTTAGCTCTCTGACTCAGTCTGCATGTATATGTCTCCGAGGAAACCTATCTAATATTAGTAGTGCTAAGGAACATTCAATTATGAAGCAAATCACACAAGTCAAATTTAATAAACAGGAAACATAGCTCTAGGAAAACACTTGTTTCCTGTGCCAATTATATCTTCACTAGAACACAATAAATCGGGGTGAATTGTTGACAATGTCACAGTTCTGAATAAACATCATAATCAAATGTAGATTGGGCTCGCTCATTCATTTCCATCCTACACCTCTTTTTCCCACTGCACTCCACCCACCCAGTCTCCCTGGAGTTTCAGAGTAAACACAACAAAACACAATGATTATCAGAATAACAACAGCAACAATTGAACTAAGAATCTGTTAGTTAATCATGGTTCCTAGTATGGACAGAAGACTGTAAGTACTCAAAACGTACTTTTAATGGATAAAGAAAATCAAGGAAGAAATGTAAAACTTCCTATTATAAAGGCAAGGATAGTTGACTGAGGAGAAGCCACAGATATAAAAAGTGATCTCAAAAAAAAAAAAAGGGGCTGGAGAAATGGCTCAGAGGTTAAGAGCACTGTCTGCTCTTCCAAAGGTCCTGAGTTCAATTCCCAGCAACCACATGGTGGCTCAGCCATCCACAATGTGATCTGATGCCCTCTTCTGGCCTGTAGGTATACCTGCAGACAGAACATTGTATACATAATAAATAAAACCTTAAAAAAAAAAAAAGTGATCTCGACTTTGTGATGGTGGGGTTCTTTGTATCCAGCTGTGTGGCAGGGAACCCTGGTTACAAAAGTGGTCCTAACACTGCACTCTATCCTCCCATTGCATCAGATGTAATCTCAGATACTGAGGCTACTGAAGGATGCTAACAAAAAGATGCCCTGGTGCAAAAACACTGTAACAACACAGAAAGACAAAACCCTCAACAACCCGACTCTTCCTCCTTAAGAGGAAGAATGCAGACACTCTTTTCCCTGCACTATTTTATCTAAAGTTTGTGCCACAAAACAGAATTTGTGTTTTTATTTGGCAAGGCTTAGAACTTCACCATTAGGTGCTTTTTATTCTCTTTCATGGTGAATGGAAACTCATTCATTCATTCATGTTTACTCTAATTTGCACTTAGTTCGTGTGGAATTTATTCCAGGGCCATAACTTTTGTCTCATCAGAAGCATCTTTCTGTGCAACCCACTCCTCTAACTTAGCAATAATTTGCTCCTTTTCAGTGAGGAACATCCCAGCATGGCCAGGGGAACTCACATCCGCACTTGTTTAACTATGGGCTCCGTAGGTGCCTGTGGGCCCTCCATCAGACTCTACTGCAGGGAACCCTCATCGGAACCCTAAGTTCAGCTGCACTTTCTGCACTTTGATGAATGGGCAGCAAAATCTGAACACTGTTTTTAGGCCACTGTCCTGTTTAGCTCACCTGTGGACTGGCCACACTACTGCCTCCAGCACCACACTGCCAAATGGCTCACATTGGTTCTTTAAGTGACGCCTGGCCTGTCACATACTTAGTGGCTTTTCAGATATGCACTCCTAGGCTAGAGCTCCCTGATCTGCGTGCCTTTGTAAGGTTTTCTGGGTTAGGAGAGTGGCTATTTTCTTCTTCTTCTCAGGCCACTTCCAGTAAGAGGATGGTGACATCTTAAATGAATGAATAACTCAGAATACTAGTCCAGAAAAAAAAAATAGAAACCACAAAGCAAGCAGCAATAATTCACACCCAAAGGGGTTAACATCTAACTTGTTTCTCCAGACAAATTCCAAGATTAGGTTTTTTTTTTTTTTTTTCTTGTACCCAAGTAAGTCCAAAACCAACTGCCAGGATGTTTGATGGCAAAGTCTGCCTAAGACTTGATTACTTTATTACAAAGACCAAATCAGGAGGAAAAACACTTTATTTCAAGTACCAGCCCTAATCCTTCACTGGCAACTCTTCCTTTTCCCAGGATGAATAAACACCATCATCAAACCTGGGAGTGGTGCCTCACGAATGAAATCCCAGCAACTTGGCAGGCTGAGGCAGGAGGATGGCTGTGAGTTGAAGGTCAGACTGTGCTATAGTGGTAGGTAAAGCCTGACCTGTAGTGTAAAACCTTGTCTCGAACTAATTAATTAATCTAAAAAAAAAAAATGAAAACAGAATGTCTCCAGGTAATTTTACCCATTCCCCCCACCCCCGCAATAGTTTCTGGGTGTTTCTCCACTCCAGTCAATCTTTTAAGCACAGAATCTATTTTGAGTTGTGCTCTGGTCACCTCGCACAGTATCCTGTGTTTCTTCATTCTACAAAGACCGAGCAAACACCAAATATTATTCTCAGAACTGGGGACACATGGGTGACAAAAACCACTGCTTGCTTGAAGCTGGGTCTCACCTAGCACCTTGAATAATGTCAGACACAAACCCTGCACCCACCAGCTACTTGCTGAGGCATTCTGCATGAGCTGGGCCTGACGGTCAGATGTGGTCTAACGTGTTAAAGTGGAGCATTCAGACACAATGAAGTGATCCCTGGCAGCCAGAGGAGAAAACAACCTGAAGCACATGTAGGGTCCCAGAGCTTGGAGAGTCTCTCTGCAAATCGCCTCATCCTTTGAAAACATAGCTATACTAACGAGAGGGCAGGATGCTCACTGTTGGGCTGAGATGTGGCCCAGTAACAGACACTGTGTAGTACACAGAGACCTGGATTCTAGCCCTAGTGCTGAAAAGGAGAGAATAACGTTCATTGCTCATGAGAGGTTCAAACAATATCTAGACTACTCAAAAACAAAGTAAAGCACAGAATAATCTTCGATGGGCAACACCATTGATTTCAAATACTTTTATTTCTTAGCATAATATGTCTTCCAGCAACTAGTTAGCAAAGTACTTTAAAGCATAATAGCTTGAAACAACCGTTTTACTTGGCCCATAACTTGAGGATCAAGAATTCAGAAACAGCTGGCTGGGCAGTGATGGGTCAGGGTTTCCCATGTGACTGCAATCCTTCTCCAGGTGTGGCTGGAGTCCTCTGCATGCTCCCGTGGGTGGGCGTCTGAGAGGACTCCCCTCAACCTGCTGCTTGATGATGGCTGTGAACCAAGGCCTTAGCAGAGCTATGGACCAAAGCACCTACAAGTGGCTCCTCCTATGTGGGGGGTCTATCTCAGTGAAGCCATACTTCTGTATGTCAGCTAGCATCACGAGAGCTAGGGTCCCAAAAGCAGTCAGCAGAATTCACAGAACCCATTACAAACCAGTCACGTGCAGCCATGGCTGCCTGGCTCCCTGTACCAACTCAGAAGCAACTGGAGTGTACACAGACTCCACCTATTCATGGGAGGGGACATCTGGGCTTGGGGGGGGGGGGGTTTTGTTTTGTTTCTGGATTAAACCTGGAGCCTAAACATGCTTAGTACATGTTCTTCTACTGGCCTGTACCCCTACCATGGCTATTAAAAAAATTAAATAAAATACCAATAGAGAATGTGAAGAGGTAAATTTTTATGAGTTTTAATATAAATATGGGGTTGGGTAAATTTTTAACTGTGAATCTTTATGAGAGAAATAGGCTATTTTGTTCTCTGCAAACTCCTTCTTTAATTAAATAAGCTAAGCTTAACTAATTGGTTTTCTTTTTTAAACAAAAGAATTAGAGAACAGTTGTTGAACTTTGGACTCTTAAGTAACAAAAGGCCTGGGCCACCTATAGAGGCTGCCTGTTGCCTGGGGAGCTTTTCGGGTATACAGGGCCCCTCTTTGCTCAGCACCTGGGTGCTCAAAGCTGCTCTGGGTTCAAGGGTTGTCAACAAGTGGGTAGGTGTGAGAGACAACAGAGAAAGGAATGGACTCGGTCTCCATGTTCAGATTTATGAAGATCCAAAATGTTTTTTCCTCTTTCCTATAACATCAAGCAACTATCCTCCAGAATGAGCTCTTTGGTTTGTTCTCAAGTTGAAATTGACAACTCTACTACAGACACCCCCGATCCTGTCTTATCTTTAAGTCACTACAGCAAAGGGAATAGTCCCACACCACACAACATTGCACTACTGAGACCTAGCAACTTGGAGATCTCCAGACACAAGCTGGAGATTGTCCAGCCCTGTGATGGCCAACCCATCTCAGAAGGGTAAGCACATCCACAGTTGCTGGACTGAAGATCCCACAGTCCCTTAAGAAGCTTCTGTGATTCTATGAAATGGAATTTAGAAAATAAAAAGCAAAACTGAGGCACTTGGGATGTATCTATTCACTATCTTCCTCCCAAAACCATATGAAAACAGAGAAAGAGCACAATGGAATTCTGAACAGTAAATTCCCAGATGAATCCCAGGTCCACAGAAGGATTCAGACCCCAGATCTGAGGGAGCTGACACTCACAGATCTTAGGGCTGCCTCCCCAGTTGATGCCTTTGCCGTCCCCTGATGTTCCCTGGACACTCCTCTGGGAAGGCACACACTCTAGCTTCACAGGAGTACCTTGCACTGTGACTCACAGGAAATGATTCTCAAAGTCAAATTTGACCTTACGTTTTATTTCTAACTGTCAGAATGCAGCCCAAGAATGGAATCGTGTGAGAATTTTGAGTGCTTATGAAAAAACTCCAAGATAGCAAGACAACAATCTTGTTACCTCCGTTTCTTCAAAACACAGAACTGAGATGTGGCAGATAGGAGTGAGTGCTCCAGCTGTTGCTACTCATATGCCTCGATGGAAAAACATGTTTTTGCCATGTGTAGCTTGTCCTTGTGATCGAACACCTTACTCATGTGATTCTTCTTAACCCTCAGAGTATAAAATGGCTGATGTCCTAAATATAGTTGGTCACTGCATGAGACTTCAGTCTGCCTCATTTCTAGGCCGCACTCTCCCAGGTTTACACCAACTTGAGCGGTAAACACCTAACCTACAACTTCCCTACCAATCCAAGCAAAGGAGAGGACAAATACTATCAGAAATATCCAGGGGTCACTATCTCTGAGTAGATACCACAACACTGCCTAAAAATTGAAAATAAGTTATATGGCCACTAGAGAGATGCCTCAGAGGTTAAGAGCACTTACTGCTCTTGTAGAGGTCCCAAGTTCAGGTCACGGCATCCATGCCAGGCAGCTCACAGCTCCAGGGGATATGATGCCCCCTTCTGGTCTCCATGGGTACACACACACACAAACAAAAGTAAAAATAAATCTTTTGTAAAAATAATATAAGCTATATATTAAACTGTCATGTGAACAGATGTATATGCATGTAAGTATAAATGTATATGTGTGTATATGCATACATATGTATACACATATGTATGTGTGCACATGTATATGTATATATCCATGTATGTGTTTCTATGTATGTTTCTATACACATACACATGTATATATGTCTATGTACATACATGTGTATGCATGTATTATGAACATGTGTATGTATACACATTTACTACATCATGTTTCTCTTGTGCCAGATTCTGGGATGGGTACTGAGGATTTCACAGCAGGCATACCATCACTGTGTATCAGGATTAGGAGATTATATCAGAAATTAAACACTAAGAATAGTTGTCTTTTAAACTCCAATGCTCAGTTCTAAATATTTTACTGGAAATAAGAACAAACAGGCTCCAAAGAGCATACAGCAAAGCCACAGACCCTCAGGGAAACCCTGACGGAATCGGACGGCAGCACAGATCACAGGTCCTAGCTCCCTCAGTGCTGAGGGCAGACACACACACAGCTTTCTCCTGGCTTCCTTTTTGGGAACCTTGACCTAAAAAAGAAAAAGAAATCTTGCTGGGTATGGTGGCGCTTGCATTTAATCCCAGCACTTGGGAGGCAGAATCAGGCGGATCTCTGTGAATTCAAGACCAGCCTGGTCTACAGAATGAGTTCCAGGACAGCAAGGACTACACAGTGAAAAGATGTCTCAAAATATAACACCCCCCCACACACCAAAAAAAGGCTTTAAAGAAGAGAAGCTAGAGTTGCTATTTGCAGATATTTGAAGTATTGCCGAACAAAAGACAACGACTTCCTCTACTTCAGAAGAACTGTTTGATGCATTTCTACAGAGAAGAAATTTGGCTTACTCTACTTCAGAAGGCAGGAAGAAGGCTTCCAGAAAAATGAAAGCCCCAGACTCACTAATAAAAAGATCCTTTTAACAATTCAAAAACCATAGTTGAGTCAGTCACTGAAGAACCTTTCAGAAACAAAATGATGGCTGCGTGGAAGCTGTGGCCTTCACAGCAGCAGAGGTGTGGTACTCTCAGTGACACTTATGGTCCCCTCTTCCAACCCCGAGGGACTATTTATTGTCTGTCCATTCTATGGGATGGGGCATCTCCATCTTTCCTTTGTGCAAACAACTTCCCAGGATCTTAATTTCACATCTGTACGTCACTACCCGCTCTGATGCTGAAGACAGTCTCACTAAGAACTACTACCTCAGTCCTCAAGGATCCATGAAGACACTAGAAGCGTTGTCATTGAAAGATTGGATGAGGGACTGCTGCAGGGAAAATACTTTCTGGGTATACTAAGTGTATGGCTGTGTGTGACTCATCAAAGGAAGCCAGCTGTCCTAATGACCTGTGTGCTGCTCGGGTCCACACAAACGCAAGGATCTGAAGAGCAGCCACCAGAATTAGGTTTGACCTATAGACACTGTCAATGATTCACTATAAGGCTTGATAAACCGTGATTTCTCCCAACCTCCACCAGGTCCTATCACCTACCCAATACCATGTTCCTCAGTTCTTGACTGTGATTTTTCCACATTCTAATATTTCTGATATAGGGTGTAGCACACCGTTAATAGCCACAGTGGCTTAATAATCAGCATATCCATCGTGTCTGGTTGTATGTTTTCCTTCTCAGTGGTACGTAAGTGGTGGCCTCCTAATAAATACAGTTCTGGTTCACTGAAGTGGCTGGGTGTACTGCACAGGGTCGACTTGACGGGGTTAGTGAGAGCAGATACTCAGGATGGCTCATTTTATCCCATCATCCCGGCTGATTTCAACTATAGCCAAAATGAAGGAATATGAGTAGAATCAACCACAGACATAGTGAAGGAATCCAAGTAGAATGGCCTCAGCTGAAAGAGGCCTCTCACCACAGACAGCACATGGTCTCTTTTTTCTTCTGTGGGACAGAGTTGCCAACTTGGATAGAAAGCAAACCCAATACAGAAGTATGGGAACATAAGTGGTCAAAAACACAGCCCAACTGTGGGCTATGGCGATTGTAAATGTTCTGGCTCTCATTGAGCAGCAAGAGGGATCCTGGGGCAGAATCAGACTGTCCACAGTATCAGTCTTCACAACCCACTCTGCTGTTTGCTGGAGAAAGGTCTTGTACATTGGTTCTCAGAGGCTGATTTCCAGAGATCTGGTTCTGCTCTTTCTAAGGGATTCTCTGATTGGTTAATAAAAGTCACTGATGGCCAATTAGCTGGGAAGAAAGAGTATAGGAAGGCGGAACTTCCTGGGGGGGATTTAGGAACCCTGGGATTACAGGGAGGAAGCTTTCTTCCCACCATGACTGAGAAGCAGAAGAAGGTCTTGGTATGAGCTCGGAAGGTACAGCAAGCCACTTGGCTGGTTGGGATTAGGTGGTCAGGTTAACTTAGATTAGCTAGTTGAGAGTCTCCCCAGCTAAGGCCTAAGCGCTGAAACATTAAAAGGTCTTGGTGTATTTAATTATTGGGAAAAGGCCCACCAAGCCTACAGCTAAGGCAAGCCTACAGGCCTCCTGCCAGGCTTCCACTGGGGCTGTTCTGCTGGCCTAACATAACAGTTTATAGTTATTAATATATTTGTTAACAGAGTTTTGGCTTCAGGTGGCGAAAGGCTGCTACAGGTTTCAGGCCTCCAGCTAAGGCAAGCCTACAGGACTTGCTCCATTGGCCCAATATAACACTTTATAGTTATTAATAAATATATTTGTTAACAAGGTTGCAGTTTCAGCTGTCAACTGTTCTGTCTCTGCTCCTTCCTGGGATCATTAAAAAAAAAAAAAAAAACAAAACAAAACAAAAAAATACCTGCACTCAGATCCTTGATTTGGGCACTGCTTTCATGAAACCAAACTAGGCCAAACTTGAGGGAACCAAAACAAAGCCCCAGCCTTGGTTGACTATGTAACAAGGAATGCTTTATGAGCCAAAGGTATGCTTGGAAATCAACTGCCTGTAATTTGAGATATACTTTCCACAGAAATTCTAATGTAAATTATTAGCTATACCTGGACATTAAATCATTTACTCTATAACAGTACAGAGAGTCAGTCAGCATAAAAGTTCCTAAAGAAATGGATAATAACTTTGTCGCACCTCACTTCTTTACCAGAAAAACAAAAAACAAATACCTTAAAACATGCGGGGGGGGGGGGGAAAAGATGGTTTCTATAGAATTAGAACTGTTTGTCAATATTCATTTAACTCCTTATAACAACTGAAATCCAAGACAGACAGGAAAAAAACTTAATTCACTAAAGCTCCCTGAAAGATAAAAGTAGAAACAAGTTAGCTCAGCAAGAAAGCATTAAATTACTTGGCTGGTGATGATAAGGGTACCGGGAAAGAGAGCGGGTAATTAAGAACAGGTCTGCTCTGCTGGCCTTAGCCCTGCTGGCCTTAGCCCTGCTGACCTTAGCAAGGCCATGGACTCTGCAACTCAGTCACCACAAAGCACAACTTGACATCTACGTGAAAGCTAAGAGCAAAGTCACAGACTCACAGGAGCCTGAGTTGAAAAATACTCTGAGCTTTATATTACAAAAAGCTAAGCCTTAAACTTCTACATGTGGGGAGAATGAACCCAGGGCCTGGCATACAGTAGGTATGTACAGCCCCAGTCCTCTTAGAACTTTATTAATAAAGCTGTATGTACACTACCCCACACTTACCATCTGCTGATTTAATATTCAAGTCAACAGTTTCTCCCTATGAAACCCCAGTTTAAAGATTTTATTATTTATTTGTGTGTGTGTGTGTGTGTGTGTGTGTGTGTGTGTGTGTGTGTGTGT
>CAJQZJ010032648.1:7348257-7364053 GCA_907164525.1 Lophiomys imhausi | reverse complement strand
GTGTGTGTGTGTGTGTGTGTGTGTGTGTGTGTGTGTGTGTGTGTGTGCGCGCGCGTGCTCGCATGCATACAGGTGCCCACAGGGGCCAGAAGAGGGTACTGAGGCTCCAAAACTCAATTTTCAAAAAAATCTCTTTAAATACTAATTTCCAATGCTTATGGCCCCAGGAGATAGAGTGCAGGGAAGATAGAGATGAAGACACCTGAGACTATGGAAAGAGGTCAAAACCTTATGTGGACATCCTCTGCAAGGGCCTTTGCAAACTCACCCACAGGTGGTTTCCTCAACGGGTTTCTGAACAAACATAAAGGCAAGTACTTGTTTGAGTAAAAAGCAAGTTACTTATATTGAATTTCATACATCCCTTCTAGGTAACTAATGAGTATGGACAGTAGAGGTGACCAAAAGCCTCACTAATGTCAAATACATGCATGTCAGTCCACGCCTATGAACGAAGCATAAAATACAAAGCCATCATGAAAGCTGGGAAAGAAGTTTGGTGTACAAAAGCAAAAGCTAGCATTTATTATTAAGGGTACGCATGAACGCTCTTTTGTCTTTTTCCCCAGAAAGAAAATATTCTTTACTTTTCTTCCAGGTAAAAACTGATGTGTTAAAAAAAAAAAAAAAAGCACCACGGAGCGACACCTGTGTGAACACCCTTTGCGGATTGGAAAAGAATCCTCCTCTTGATTTGGATCTAAACAAACACAAGAAAGCAGGGGCACACACTGTAGACACAGGCCTGCTGTGTAACCTCTAGATCAGGTAGGACACCCACAGCACAGTCTTGCTCCAGCAAACACACACTGCCACAGATCTCACGTGTTTTCATCTTTCCAAGCACAATAGTCTCATCTCATTCTGACAGGAATGAGAAGGGAAGGACTTTTGGAACCATTAATGGCAATACTTCCTCTGGGATGCTATTAAGAGGACTGTATCACAAAACAATGAAAAGGGAGGGCAGGAGAGAATGTGGAGGGCCCATCACTGGGCTACTTGCTCAAACTTTGAACAAGGAGCTCAACCAGGACTAGTGTTTGGAGAGACACTAGAACCACTCAGACAGTACACACACGGTTCTATTCAGAGAGGCTAGTAATGGATGAGGTAAGAAGTTTGGCAGAACCTAAGTACTCCCACCTTTGGTTTTAAGGATGGAGAAATTGAGTGAAGTCCACGAGGCTCAAGATTTAGCCAGTGTCAGCTAACCAGTAACCACAATAGCTTTTATCCAGTCTTGGGGTACTCAGTACACTGCACTGGCAACATCAGACAGTATAACCTAAGTTTTCATATCCAAACTAATTATTTTCATATCTTTGAAAAATAAGCTGGAATTGGACAATTGTTGGACTCCGCTGTTAAGCTAGAAGTCTGCAATTACCAGAAAGCCCCTGAGCTCAGTGCTAAATGATGGACTCCCTTTTCTCAACAGGGTTCCCTCTTCCCTGACCTGAGGAATCCTGAACCCCATACCCTCTATCTGAGGACTCTCTCATAGCCCTCAGAGAAACTGCAGGCCTAGGCCTTTCTCCAGAAAAGAAACCTGCCCTGTGAGTACCTGGGATTCCAAGAATACCCTCCCCATGCTAATGAGATCTCTTAGGGCCTTGACTTTCAGCCAATGGCCTTTTGTCCATGCCTCTAACCATGCCTGGAGTTCTTCCCCCACTCCCGCCGCCCATGGGATAGATAATTAGGTACTGTGTTCCCTTTCTTATGATATGACTGTAAATGAAGTATCCCTGGCACAATTAGCCCCATCAAATCAAACACATTCTCCTCCATAACCTCTCCCACTGCCCAAGATTTATAATGTCCCTTTTTATAAAACTCTCTCTCCATCCCTCTACCATGATCAATCATCTGAGACTCAGTTGTTTATTTTGGGCTTGGAAAGGAAGAATTCAGTAGTTGGATCTGCCTGTCTAGCCAGGTCTCCTACCGCAGCAGCTTCTGGGGCTCATCTCTGAGTATCCAGAGTGCCACTGCCACTGCTGCCTAGCCAGGATCTCATCTTGATCAATGCTCTTGGTCACCCCAATCACCACCAGTCACCCCAATCACCACCTCCAAAGCTCCCGTTTCTCCTGCATCTGCACCCCTTGCCATAGTGCTCATCTGTGGCAGTGGCAAGTTTCTGGTTGTTCCCAAAACAGCCACCATGTTTTCCCAGCCACTTGGCTCAGCTCAGGAGCGTCAAGCTCCTTGAAGCTGCCCAGTCCAGCACTGGCAGCTTAGCTAAAAGAGCTATAATCTTTCACTGCATGACAGAGAGTATTAGGGTTACCCTAAACATCCTTGTTTTAAGACTTGTAACATTTGACATTGGAGATAATCCTTCCTGCCACCCCTCTGGGATATCCTGTGTCACTGATCCCATCCCCTGTTCCATCCTTTTCTGCCTGGACGGCCATAGCCCTGACCTCCTATGGAGGAGTGTGCACTTTCAGTTTGGTGTCTGACAAGGCCTGAGCCCCACTGGAAGCCACAGAATAACAGATGATCACTGTTCTTACATAAGCCACCTGAGAGCACTAAGTGCTCAAATTATTTCCCCAGTGCAATGGACCAATCCAACAATGTTCTCAGTTCTGGGAATTGCATCTCCATGATGAAGAATAAGATTAGTTCCCATCAGGACTCCCTGGCCTGGACAATAGGCAGCCATTAGATGACACTGTAAACAAGAGCACATCAACCCCTCAACCCGTTCCCCAACCTCACATAAATGACTCTGGCCTTTCTAGACACCATACCTGTGGAGTGCTTCCCCCTCAGCACTCCATCTGTGACGATGTTGCTGAGATACAGCCATTGTCAGCTCTCCTGGGGAGTTAGTGCCTACCTCTCCAAACCAAATGACTCTTCCCAGACTACTATTTTAAAGGAAAATGATGCCAGCAGGCTCTGGTTTCCAGCTCTGCAGGAAATGTTGCTCTGAAGTTGAGTGTAAGCATCTATTAAAGTACTAAGTGTCTGCTGAATGATGGCCAAACTTCTAATATTCCTCGTAAGTAGACATTTCCTAGGCACGTGCTTGTTAGGCCTCTCAGTATGAAGACCAAATAGACTCTCAGAAGAAAATAAAAAAGAATTGAGCACATCAGGAAACAAAGAGCATGCATCCCAACTCAGCAGTTCAGAGACAAGGAATATACTTGGTGGAAGACTGCTCGGGACTGACCCCAGGATCTTGCACATGCTACATACTTGCTCCATCACTCAGCTACATCACCACGCATGGAAGGTCCCTTTAAACAGCTGAACATGTAGAGTCACTGTCATTTCAGGTCCTAACACAGTCCAAATACTTAATAAATGCTATATGAACAAACGCAAAGACAGATGGAGTAGATGAAACAAAGCACCAAATCGCTTTAGACCAAGCCATTGAGACTCAATTTAAAAAACAGCCAGTGCCATCTGACCCTCCCTCCCTTAAATGTTCCATGACATGACCTAGGGCATAGCATGTATCCAGGTTAGAGACAAAACCGTTCATGAAGAAAATAATCTTTATATTGATCAACTGATCAATGTGAGAGCGTCAGAGCCAAGAGAGAAAGACTGAAAGGAGGAGGGGACGACGTGACTTCCTCAGATGTTGAACACTCTCAGAGAAGGGGTGTGGGAATGGGAAGTCTCAGACATGGAGTTTCCTTCCATAAAACTCCTCTCTTCCTTTTTCACGGTATTTATTCCACTCTGCTTTATACCAAAAACTTAGATTTCATGGGAAACAAGCTAACAACAATGTTGAAACATACAATGACTCAGGTGAAGCACATTCCCAGCCCCAGGAGTCCACATGCTGCTTTGCTTAACAATCTGTCTACAAAAACACTTGGGATTATTATTATTATTATTATTATTATTATTATTATTACTCAAATTAAAGTATCTTTAGACTCAAAGTTATTATTCTCTTCATCAAAAGACAGTTACCTTTTAATCCTTTCTCCATAAGGACATCGAGTCCCAAGGTAAGTCATCAAACCAAAATTGCTCTAAAACGTCTCTGTAATGATAGAAGCTTTATAGCTACTCATATGCAAAGAACCACTTACATGCCTTGAGTGCACATAAACATCCACTAGAGACACACACTTAGCCTGGGCATATCAGCTGCAAAGAAAGTATTTAGACAAGCAAGTGCTCTCTCCACTCCAACTATAGGAAGTCAGTACTGTTGGCCAGAGGCTCGCATAGCTCAGCAAACAAGCCAACAAAACCTAAGAGGGTGTGTCATGTCGCATAGCTCAGCAAACAAGCCAACAAAACCTAAGAGGGTGTGTCATGGTTTGAATGAGAAATGTGTCCCAACAGGGTCAGAGTTTGAGCAGTTGGTCTCCCTTGTGGATACACTACCTCAGGAAGTCAGGGATCCCCTGGGATGTAGTAATGTAATCCACTAAGGGTCCAGGGAGAAGACTTTAAAGGTTATGCCTGCCTCTGAATTCAGGCTACTCTCCGATTCTTGGTTACACAAATGTGAGCAAGCCACTGTGCATGGCATACTTTGCCCACCACACCTTCTTCTCCGTGATGAACCCCCTCTAAAGCCAAGAACAAACCCTCCCTTACATTGATTCTGTCCAGTATTTTGTCACAGACATAGAAAAGACTGTGGTGATTTGAAAAGAAAGTAGTCCTAGGGTTCGGGCATTTGAACATTTGGTGCCCAGCTGGTGGAGCTATTTGGAGAAGTCTAGAAGGCACATAGCACATCAAGGGAGGTGGGCTCTTATGCCTTGGGCTGCTTCCAGTGTGCTCTCTCTGCTTCATGTTTGCAATAAAAGATGTGCTTTCTCAGCTCCCTGTTCTTCCCCTGTACCTGCCATTTGATGTCATGGCCATGATGAACACTCATTTCTATGAAACCAAAAGCCTAAATCAACTCTTCTTTAAGTTTCCTTGGTCATGGTGTTTTATCATAGCAACAGATACATGGGTAGTGATTCCTGCTCACCTCCATGTCCTACCTCCTACCAAAAAAACTTAAAGCAGTGCTTCTCAACCTGTGGGGTTTGACGCCTGGAAGTCAAACTATCATTTCACAGGAGTCACCTAAGACCATCAGAACACAGATATTTACATCATGATTCATAACAGTAGCAAAATTAGAGTTATGAAGTAGCAACAAAAATAATGTTATAGGGCCAGTCATGGTGTGCACTCCTTCAACTCCAGCACTCGGATGGCAGAAGCAAGTGATCTCTGTGAGTTCCAGGCCAGCCTGATCTATAAAACGAGTCCAAGACAGCCAGGGTTTTACAGAGAAACCCTCTCATAATAATAATAATAATAATAATAATAATAATAATGATGATGATGTTATGTTTGGAAGTCATCACAATATGAGGAACCATATTAAAGGGTCACAGCTTTAGGAAGGTTGAGAATCAATGCCTTAAAGTCTACCTAATAGCACAATAAAAAAGAGCCAAAAGCTAAGAGCTGGTTATAATTTGAATGTTCTGGGAACAATCTATAAATTCATGTCCCTACTCCTTAAAGATATGTGGGTTTGAGGAGGTAATAAGGGTTAGTATCAACGACTAGCATAAGAAAATGAGAGAACACACCTACTATGCTTGCCCTCTATGTGAAGCTCTCTGCAATGTTATGATGCAACAAGAAGGCCCTGTAAGAGATGCAGGGGACCTGGATTTGATTCCCAGGACCCACATGGTAGCTTACAACTGCCTGTAACTCTAGCTCCAAGGAGAGATCTGACACTTTCTTCTGGCTTTTGCAGGCACCAGACACACATATGGCCTACAGACATACATATAGGCAAAACTCCAGTGCATATTTTAAAGAAAAAGTCATTCTGTGTCTTAAAACTAGAATATTTTTGCAGGCGTATAATGACCAAACCATGTTTCTAAAATTTAAAAAGGCAGAGTCAGGCATGATAGCCCAATGCTTGACACTCGTGAGTTCAAGGCCAGCCTGGTCTACATAGAGAGTTCCAAGCTAGCAGGGCTATATAGTAAGACTCT
Organism: Lophiomys imhausi; assembly: GCA_907164525.1. Classification (NCBI taxonomy): domain Eukaryota; kingdom Metazoa; phylum Chordata; class Mammalia; order Rodentia; family Muridae; genus Lophiomys; species Lophiomys imhausi. The sequence continues at coordinate 7,358,039 of CAJQZJ010032648.1, read as the reverse complement.
GTCTCTAAATTAATAATGTTTAAAAAAAAATAAGACTTATAAGGGCGAACGACACTTTAAAGAGTCTTTGGCAAGAATTTAAGTGCAAGAGCTCTGGGCCTCACTAAGAGACCTTGATATGGTGCTAAGGGATGGATCCAAGGAGGGTGACTACGAAGCAGGTAAGGAAACATGACCTAAAGTTCTGCAATGTATCTTACACACTGAAAAGGATCATGAGAAACATGGTGGTGTGGACTGTGTGTACACTGCCAGCATTTAATACCTGGCACATAGTAAGGCTTTCAATAAGTTATTTTTAATTAACATATTGTTATAACTCTTATATTCAAAAATATTCTTAAAGCCAGTGGCAAATTTACCAGATGATAATCATCACCAATAAGGCAAAAAACTCGAATGTTCCCATGATGAGACTGCTATTCCTGTGTCATTTGAGGATTCTTGTATTTCATCAACAAAAATACACTAAGTCCTGAGATGTTACACTGGGAACACAGTGTTCATCATGTAGTTTATGTCCTTACAGACCTCCCTGGCTTTGGAGAGTGGCCTTGGGGCCTTTGCATTTTTATTCCCTCTACAGGATAATCAGGCATTTCTAAGACCTGTGACTGGTCTCTTCAGATCTCTGCTTAAATGGTGCTTAGTAGAGAGGCTTTCAACCATTCGAAATAAAACTGAATGTCAACCCTTGGTCCCCTATACACCCCCAAGTTTCTCATCTGCTCTTAACATCCTCCACAGCCTTTATGAGACCTGACACACTTAATTATTTATAATGTGCCGGTCACACACTCCTGTTACATTCATAGGACTTACAAGGTACTGAATTCACAGGCATACGATAAATACCTACAGAACGGATGTTCTTCTTTAAACATGCAACCTCAAGTTCATTTAACATGTTCGCTGCTGGGCAGGTTCACTGAAGCTAGCTCCTGACCCTACAAAGACACCCCTGCACCTGTAGCTATGATACCAGGCTGTTTCCCAACTGCCTACAACTTACCAACTGGTTTCACCGGCTGCAAATCAGAGTGTAAGTCTCACTCCACATTCCAGATCACTGATATGTATATGTCTTATCAAGACCAGGAACAGTCTCCATTGAAAACACTTTCTGACTCCCCCACCCCACCCCCAGGATAAGAGTAAACCACAGTCAATATCTGGATGTGAAGTCAGGGTGACTCCCACCACCACCCAGGAACCTACTTTGTGGTGCCACTCACTAGGTCTCAAGGCTTCAACGAAACCTCCCTGAGAAGCCTGCCGCAGGCTGGTCACCGCCCCGCCAGACCCCTAGCTAACGAATCCTTTTCTTCTCTCTCTAGGGGCAGTCACATCTGGGCAACATATAGCAGACAGACTTTGTTCACGAAACAAGCCAGTCAGACTGCCACACAGCTGAGCTTTAAAGTATAACCCTCTACGTCTTTCTCCACCCTGGCCTTCTTCCCCACCCGCTCATCTGATGTAGCCATGAAAACCGAGGGATAAAACTGCAGCCTCCCCTTGTTCGCATCTCACAACCACAAAGCCGAAGGAAGGTGCGAACATGCAAGCCCCCTCTGAAGCCAAGCCGTCAGTCTATGAGCAAGTCTCCTTGCTACACCTAAAAGGTTCAGATACTCTGCCTGCCCCTGCAATGTGAACTTTCCGTGCACTTTGCCCCTTAGCATCTGTCTTTAAACTACTTACACAGTTGCCTTACAGGAATAAAAATGCATTCTTTTCTCCAGATACACTATTTTGTTTCTTTGTAGGGAAGCATCTAGTTTTTTTCCTCTTAGCTCTTCCACGAGCATTCATTCAAGTATCACTTTCTCCTCGTAGTGTTCCTCTGGTTGGCTGAAATCCCTTTAGAAGAGGCTCTCTATGTTCCATTGCATTACCAGTTCCTGGTTCATGATCTGTTCCACCCGTGAAGGTGGTAAGTTCCTGAGTACCTCCTCCACCCCACCCCACCCCACCCCAGTTCTGCCTGCTCATTTGCATAATTTGTTCAAATTAGCATGTGATTTGAACACATTGTACTCTCTGCTTTAGCCAGTGCTGGCTGTCAAGGTCAAACACCAAATCAGCAGAACTGTCACCATCGCATTCTAGAAAGTTCCAGTGACTATACCTCAATAAGCTCTGAGCTCCTGAAAGAAGGGAGCAGTATTACCAAAGCTGCATTAATCTCTTCTCTTCGACTTTGCTGAGACGGGGCAGACCTGAAAAGGAAAAGTGAAAAACAAACTGCCACCACTCTAAGGTCTGGGAAAGAAACCCAACTGTCCCCTTCCCCCTCAACAAAGAAGACTGAAGTTCTAAAGAGATATCCCACCACAAACCATATACTACATTAACAAAACTAAACAAAACAAAACATGCATTCAAACACTTCTTAATGAATTCCAAATTTGCTGCTCAGTGCCTGTAAGTGTGAAACCAAGCTCTAATGTAGGCTGATGAGCTGAGAGTGAGTGGTGGTGATAATGTGAGCAGATATCAACCTAGAGAAAAACCGTTAACAAACCTCCGATCGTAACTATCCTTTGGTACGAGTTCATTTCATCTAAAAAGTGCTGGAGAGTTTTGTTTGCCCTTTATACTTTAATTTGTATGTGGCAGATGAAGCTGCTTCTTGAACAATCCACTTAATGTTCTCAATTATAGTATCAGCCACTGGGAGATTTCATGTAAATTATTTTTAAAACCGGATCTGAGCTTCTTCATCTGAAAAGCAGCAAAAATTACTGCTTCCTCTGATTACTGTGGGAAGATCAAGAGCCAGAACATGCTCTAGTGGGTGTTGTCAACTCTAACCATTTAATGGTTTCACTGTCACTCAAAGTCCACTGCAATTTCATCCCATCTTTGAAGAAAAGGTATGATTTCACTTACGTGTTCTAAAACTCTACAGCTGCAACAAGACAAAAACCAGAGTACAATTCCCATCCCATTCCTGTCCTCCAGACACATCTCTCCTCTCAGGAAAATATTAATATAACCAGTTTCGACAACCACCTATTTTCTTTCAGATAAAAAAAATGTACATTTCCCCTAATTTTTAAACAAATGATACCACACAATCTTAGGACTGACCATAAAGATAATCATGAGACAGGAAACTGTCTCAAGCAATTATGAGCTATAGGGGAAGCCATGAAAGGACTGGACCCTATTCCTTGTCATTCTCCCACGTTGGGTTATTTACAGTCTCTACTATCACAGCCTTTTGATGACATGAAGCACAGATGTGAGGGGCACAGATGTGAGGGGCATTTGCACAAGCAGAACTGCTGAGTCAGGAGGGTGCACATCTCCAACATAGAAAAAGATTTCCAGATTACCCTGCAGGAAGGCTTGTGATCCACTGCCAGTCCATGAAGGCTACCGCTGCACACTTTTTTCCTCACTGTCCAATCAGAATGGAGGCCAACTCTCAGCCAACAGGAGAATGAAAGGTTGTATATCCGTGGATCTTAATTACTTCTTCTAATGAGATTTTAAAATTCATTTTAATTCTACTTTTGAAATTATACAGACTGAGCAAGTTGTATTTACATATGTAATAACTAATGAAAAAAGAGGCCATGAATTTGAAAGGGTATATGGGAGATTTGGAGGGAGGAAAGAAAGGAGAGAAATGATGTAACTACATGATAATCTCAAAAATACTAGAAATTTCAAAATTAGTCTCTCAGGGTTACTGAGATGGCTAAGTGAAAAAGTGCCTGCCATGCAAGCGTGAGGATCCGAGTTCACAACCTCAGCACCCACACAAATGCCAGACAAGCACAGCGGCCCGCTTGTAACCCTAGAGGTAAAGACAGGGGATCCCCGGGCACTCTCTCTAGTCAGACGAGGCAAGGCAAAGAGCTCTGGGTTCAAGTTAAGAGACCCTGCCTCAGTATATACAATGTGTGTGGGGCGGGTGATGAGGAAGACAATCCACACACGCATTCACATACACACACACACATTCACATGCACACAGATACACACACGCACACACAGACACACACACGCATTCACATGCACACACACACATTCACATGCACATACTCACATGCACACACACCGTCACATACACACTCACATGAGCACACACTCACATGCACACAGACACTCATGAATCACAAGCACACAGACGCACACACACATGCACGCATACACACTCATGCACACACACTCACATGCACACAGACATGCACACACACACTCACATGCACATGCACACTCACACACACACACACACACACACACACACACACTAATATGCACACACCCTGCTGAGATGCCTTGGCAAGTAAAACGCCACAGAAGTCTAATAGTCTGAGTTCTTCCAGATACCCAAACCAAGGCAGAAATAGAACAGGCTCCACGAAGTTTTCCTCTGCCCTCCACACATACACCATGCACACAATTATAGCAAATAAATAATGCTTTTAAAGAAAACTCATGCCCAACTCGGCCACCTTCTTCCTCTAGATTCCCCTACACACAGGCGCCACACTGCTCTGAGAGGGTAAAACTTCAGGGAAAGTTCCCTCCTTCCCCCTTGCAAGTACAAAAGTGCTTGACAATCAGGTGCAAAGACACATCAGAAGTTATGAGATGCTCCTGAATCCTCCCTTTCCTGGGGTGCCCAAGGTACAACTACAAAGCTTCTTTACAGCATCATCAATGTTCCCTCTGGGCTTCCAGGACGTCTAGGCCTTTGCATCCTCCACTGTGTCCAGTATGAGATGAAAAATTTGTAGAAAGAATGAATCTGTATTGTATATATGTTCTTTTTTTAATATTTGTTTTATTCTTGTTCGCGTGCATGCATGTGTGCACACATGCCCTATGTGTGTGGGTATCTGAGGAAGACAAAAGAGAGTGTCAGATCACCAGGCGTGGTGGTGCACACCTTTAATCCCAGCACTCAGGAGGCAGAGGCAGGCGGATCTCTGTGACTTCACGGCTAGTGTGGTCAACAAAAGAGGACATCTAAGGTTACACAGAGAAACCCTATCTCAAACCCCCCCAAAAAATGGAGGGTGTCAGATTACTGGAGCTGGATGGAGTTAGCAGGCATTTGTGATCCACCTGACATGGGTGCTGGGAACTGATCTCAGATCCTCTGGAAGAAGAGTAAACATTCTGAATCACTGACCCGTCTCTGCAGAACTCATGTGTATGTGTTTTTAAATGTCCCAAACACTACAAATCTAATGACGAGAAAAATTAGATAAAGATCTAGAATCCTGTGGGCCTAGAAGTACATACCACAACTCCATAAATACTGACAAATCTTACCTCTAAGTTTGTTGGCCTCATGTTAGTTGTGACCTCAATGACTAAAAGGCGTAACCGGAGATCAAAATATTTTTTAAAACCACTGCACTAAAGCCCAGTAATTCTACAAAAGGATTGTGAACTTCTCTCCTAAAGCAAGGTCACACAGTTTAAAAATAACAAGTTATCGTTAGTGACTAGACAGGCTGAAAAGAAAACAGACAGGCATCAGCTATTACCGATGGGGAGCCACGGAAATACCTGTGTGCCACTGGGGAAAATGTGTGCCGTGCAATCACCTGTGAACCCTGTTTGGCGGAACTTATGCAAGCCTGTGGCTAACAACTCTATGTCTAGGTATGTCCTTCTGCAGTCACCAAAGCAATGTGTGCAAGAACTCTCACAGCAATACTAATCAGCAAGACAATACAATTCTAACAGCATCGGGACTGAACAAACGACACACTGAGATGGGAGCAAGCCTTCCAGACCCGAACAGTCCACAGACGATCCAGATTATAATCCCTGTGGCAAGACCAACCAAAGCTGATCCAAAGGCATTACAGTAGTGCTGGGGGAGTGGGGCTTCTAAAGTGTTGGTGATACTCTGTTTCTCAACCTGGATGCTGGTCACAGAGATGCATCTAGTTTATGAAAGTTTTTCCTACTGATGTTACAGTTCAATGAAAATTTTGCCTAAAATAAAAGGAAATGGGCTAACCTTCTAGAAGGGAGAATATGTTCTCTTTGAAGAGTCTTTCATGAAGAAATGTTTTTAAGATGCTGTGATGATTGTCACCCACTTGCAAAACCCAAATGGCTTATTCTGGTTCGACCGAGAGACTTACTACCATCAAGGGATGTCACAAAAGTGATTTTCTACTTCTGAAAAAAATGCAGGAGTCACAAATGACATTCAGTTTTTTTTTTTTTTTTTTTTTTTTTTAGGTTTTTCGAGACAGGGTTTCTCTGTGTATCCTTGACAGCCCTGGACTCTCTTTGTAGACCAGGCTGGCCTTGAACTCACAGAGATCCGCCTGCCTCTGCCCTCGAGTGCTGGGATTACAAAAAAAATTTTTATTAAGAAACATGACCAGCTGGGTGTGGAGCCCCACACCTTTAATCCCAGCACTTGAAAGGCAGAGGCAATTGGATCTCTGTTGAGTTCAAGACCAGCCTGGTTTACAGGGCAAGTTCCAGGACAGCCAGGGCTACACAGAGAAACTCTGTCTCAGGAGGGAACAAAAAGAAAACGAAAAAGGGGAGGGGAGAAACAAAGATGATCAAAGGAGATGAGCTACTGCGACCAGTTAAGGGTGGTAGAAGATGAAAAGAAAATACCAGCCTTAAAATGGTATTAAAATAGCTTTTATTCTTTGGAAGCATCTTCTATTGAGCTACCAGGAAAAAACAACTATTTTTCCAGCACAGATATATGCCTCCACACCCAGCTCTCGCCCAATATTATTTTAAAGCACTGCACAACAGACAGAAAGCAAGAATGTGCACCACAGGACTGGTGATTATTGGCAAGTGCAGGTGTCTGAACAGAGGGAAGCTAAGGGAAATGAAACACAAATCCTTCCGCCTCATTAGGTTTCTAAAAATATTCTCAAAATACAAAGGCATGGGTGCTGTATAAATGAATGAAAAATTTAATCAAAGGGGTTTTTGTGAATCTTGACCACAGCCCAGACACCATTATTTTGATGATTTAAAAAAAAGAAAAGAAATAAAGAAAACAAAACAAGAAGACATGATGCTATGAACCAGGCCAGTAGGACTTAAAATAAACAGAAATATTGAACAACCCAAAATCAATGAACAGTGATAGTGAGAACAGATTTTTTTAAATAAATTTATTTATTTGTTGCTTCAGGTTACATCTCCATCATATTGTCCTCCTTCCCCCCTTCCCAGGCCTGCCCTCCCACCCTCTACCCCCTAACCCTTCCCTCCCACTCCTCAATGGAGTGTCACTACCTATCAGTCCCTCACCCCAGTTCAGCAGTCATATGAGGGCCAAGAGCCTCCTCAGACAATGGGGGCCTACAAGGCAGTACCACCAGGAAAAACTGTTTCATTGCCAGGGAGAGAAAATCAAAAAACAAACAAACAAAAAGTCTATGTTCCTGTTCCCTTTGGTGCATTGGTTGTAGTATAGTTATCCTGTACTATATGGCTAAAATTCAACTATAAATGAATAGATGCCATGTGCATCCTTCTGAGTCTGGGTTAGCTCACTCAGGATGAGCTTCTCTAGTTCCATCCATTTGGCTGCAAATTGCATAATTTCGTTGTTTCTGATAGCTGAGTAGTATTCTATTGTGTAAATGTACCACAGTTTCTTCATCTATTATTCATAATTAGCTAGGAAATACAGGGAAAAAAATAGGTGCTCTGAGGCCATGGACAGACCTAAAGGCTTATTTCTTCTGAAGTAGGTATTAATTCATTTTGAATTTGATTCCCACAGGACTCAGAAGGGAGGAAATGAACAAAGCAAGTGCACCCAGGCAACCACCAAGAGGGGGTGACTGTCCACTTCCTGCAGTATTGGGAGAAGATAAGCCTGGGAATACCTGGAATTCACACAGTATTCCTTCCAGCTCCCATTGGTCAATGGACCAAACTGGCTCTGCATGGCTGCGTCCCCAAGTAGGTGTCGCTCCAGAGGGAAGAAGGAAGATAAGCCACAGTTTTAATTACATCCCTTGATGTCACCTTGTCTCTGTCACCAAGAGGCAGTGACATTTGCAGAAGGCAAGTAACAACAAGGAAAAGAAAGTATTCAAACAGCCCGGCATGGTGGCGCAAGCCTTTAATCCCAGTACTCAGGAGACAGAGGCAGGCAGATTCTCTTTAACGTGGGGATGGGGAACAAACAGATCTGTGATTGTCAACTTGATGAACCAGGACCACAGAAGATTCTAGGGCAGAAACAGTCAGGGCACAAGCTGAGCTCTGAGCACCTTGCAGTGCCAGAGAGTATACCAGCAAGGAAGGTCACGTGATGGACTTACGTCAAAGGCAAATGGGAGCCAGCTGATGAAGTTCCTTGTGACTAAAACTGGGACAACTGAGAGACAGCAAACCTAGGACTCCTGGATTACAACCGCAAGTAGAAAATAAACGCCCGTGTGTTCCCAGTAATGTGTAGTGAGTGAGTATTGAGTGGTGGAATGAATCAATGAATGAATAGGAAAGAGAGAGAAATCTTTCAACAAGACAAATACCACAACACTTAGCTAGATCCTCCACCCTCTAGGAGACAAAACAGGTCTCCACTCCTTGAGGATGCAGCAGGCACAGAAATGCAGGTCATGGTAGCACATACCCTCCACGGGGCATCATGGGAAAGCCATTTGACCTCTGTGAGTCTTTCTCCTCAGAGTATAAACCTCAGCAAATCCCAGTGGCAGCCATTCCATAAAACAGGGGCCATCCTTCTCAAAGCTTGAAAGGTGGGCTTTGGGAGTAGTTTGGTCATGGGAACAGAGCATTTCCAAATGGACTTTTGAAGAATTTCAAAGAGTAGATTCTCTGGCTTGCCCTTCTACTGTGTGAGGGTGCAGTTAAGAAGCCATACCAGATCTCAGTACCTAGATCCTGGCTAGCCCAACTGGTACAAGGATAAATTTCTCCTCTTTATAGGTAAGCTAATCTTTGTGTGTGCCCTACTTACAGTTTGCCCGCTCTTGTGTAGAGGTCTAGGATTGATTACTGATGTCTTCTTTGATTGCTCTCCATCTTATTTTTGAGATAAGGTATCTCACTGAACATGGAGCTCATGGATTCAGCTAGGCCGGATGGCCAATGACCCCCAGGGATCTGCCTGTCTGTTCTCCGAAGCTCTGGGACTACAGGCATGTATCGCTGCCTACAGCTTTCACATGGGTACCTGGGAACCAAATATAGGTCCTCATGTTTGCACAGCAAGCACGTCTGTAACCGAGCCACCTCCTCGGCCCCATACAAATAAGCTAACTTGAACTGGAGCTCTCTCTCAGCACTAGCTGCTCTTCCAGAGGGGATCCTGGTTCAATTCCCACCATAGGATTCAATGTCCTCTTTCTGCGTCTTTCACAGGTGCTCATCACACACATGATGCAAAGACAAGCACTCATACAGATAAAATGAAATTTAAATTAATAACACAAGGTTTTCAGTCATAGCATCACAAAACACACTAAGACATCCAAGAAACTGGCTCAGTCAAGAGGAGCCTGGGGGGTACAACCGTTTAACATAATATGAGAACCTGGTTATGACCCTGGAAGAGCAAAACCACATTCACGTTCAGTATTACTATGCCAGCCCAAGCTCGTCAGCTTGGTAAATGGAGCACACTCACAAGATATTAATACCAAGGAAAACTTGGTTGTGGCAGATCAGAGCTGTCTTACTATCTTACTATCTATTGTTCTTAACCCTTCTAAGGTTAAAAGTGATTTTGTGTGTGTGTGTGTGTGTGTGTGTGTGTGTGTGTGTGTGTGTGTGTGTGT
>CAJQZJ010032648.1:7317121-7348247 GCA_907164525.1 Lophiomys imhausi | reverse complement strand
TGTGTGTGTGTGTGTGTGTGTGTGTGTGTGTGTGTGTGTGTGTGTGTTGTAAGAGTGGGATTAAAGCACACAAATATGGGTATGGTCTGCATGTTCACAGAACAAGTGATTCCTACATCTTTTGAGTCTAGAGGGTCATGACCTCAAGCTCAGCACAGATATCTGCCCAGGCGAGTCACTCATGGGTCCTCAAGTCAATGTTCCTCACCTGTTCAACAGTTAACACCTGACCTGTCTCAGGGTTATTTTATTGTTCTGAGCAGCTGTGTGTCTTAATGCCGTGATATAACATGTGAAATATCACCAAAAGCAACTTGGGGAGAAAGGGGTTAATTCAGCTAACAGTTCCACATCACAGTCCATTATCAAAGGACATCAGGGAAGAAACTCAAAGCAGAAGCCTGGATGGAGGCAGGAGCCATGGAAGAGTGCTGCTTGCTAGCTTGCTTCCCATGGCTTGCTCAGCCTTTCTTATATCATCCAGGACTGCTGGTTCAGGGGTGGCAGGGCCCTCTCCATGGGCTGGGCCCGCTCAAATCAATCATTAATCAGGAAAATGCCCCCACAGGCTTGCCCACAGGCCAATCTGGTGGGAGCATTTCCTCACTCGAGGCAATTTGTTCCTGAATGCCTCTAGCCTGGGTCAGGTGGACATAAAACCAGCCAGCACACTGTTGGTCAGTTTCCCATTAATGGGGAAGGGGGGTGATAAGAGTAACTGAAAAGGCAGAAAAGTCTCCACAGCCACTCAGTACATGTACCTTTGAGCCCGTGGCAGCCCAACAGATCATAACAGTGCAAGTATGTGGCAGAGGAAGCCTGTCCACCTCACCGTGCCAGGAAGGAAAGGGAGCCAAAAAGCTGCCCTGCAGGATGAACTATTTCAATCTGGGAGGAAACTGTTACACCACACTCCACCTCTTCCTCCAGTCCTTACATTCTTTCTGCTCCAGCTTCTGCAATGATCCCCGAGCCTTGGAAGAGGTGACTATGGTGTCCACCTATGGCTAAGAAATAGGCCGCTATGCCACAGTAACAGTCACTTGATCTTAGGAGCGTCTCCCCATGGTTATGACAATATTGATCTACGGGCATAGACACACATTTAGAAGTCAGTTTGACAGGCATATCACATCCATCTAGTAAAACCACAGAAGCTGCCTCCCCATCGGGGCCTTTAACCTCCCCAACCACAGGCTTTGTTCTGACTTACAGTAAGTACTAGGCTTGAATCCTGTCTTGTGGAGCAGGCCTTAAATCCAGTTGGAAGGCTGCTGGTTTCACCAACAGCTGAGCCACTATTGCAGAAGCAGGCGCATCCTACTTTGTAGGTCAGTATTTTAGCCCAGAGTTCATAGCCAAGCAGGAATGTTGGTTACAGTTCACCAGCAGCCTGCATGACCCCCTCTGGCACTATGAAAGCCAGTCAGCAGGGTGGGCATTTCCAACTCGGCCCCAGCTAAATGTCTCCCTCCTCCAGTCAAACATGGACATGTAATGTCTTCAGCAATAAGGTCTAGCATACAACCAACAGCAGTAACAACAGCCTTTATGGTTTGTGGAACCTCAGGGACTTCCCTAGCCAACAACTCAGATGAAGATGTCTACCCCTGGCATTGAGGTTTTCAGTGACCTTATGGGAGTGTCCTTTCCCACCATGTAGGGTATACACCTTTTGGACTTAAACTTTGTAGCTACTGTTTTAACAACCCATTTTTCCTTTTAATTAACCCAGCCCCAGTAGGGTTGTAAGGTAGATGTAAGCACCATTGGACCTGTTTGTCTCTCCAATGGCTTTCCAAATCTGCAAAACACTCAGATATTAGCATTATGTCTTCAATATAACAGAACCTTTTCCATAGGATGGGCAGGACAAGGCAACATCCTGAACTACAGTCTCATAACACATAGTGGGGTTACAAAGATAGCCTTGGTGGAAACACTGAAAGCCTGTTGTCATCTGTTCTCAGCAAGTGTCGGTGATCCCACAGGTTCACAACTAGAACATACTAAAACCAAGTCTAAGCAAAGTCTAATACAGCAAGGCAAGGTTCCCTCCATTTGTATCACTTGCTTCCTCCACAGATCAAGGTAGGGTACAAAGCATGGATAGGAGGTGCTGACGTAATTAGCTTCCTGTAATCCTCAGTCCTTCCCTCTGAACCATTACACTTCCATATCCTGGAGCTCTTCCTGGAGCCTCCCTACATTTCTCCATGCCCTTTAAACTCAGTGGGCCTGACTTAGTCTGCTCAGACCTACTCAGGACCAAAGGTGAACGTGGCCCTGCTGCACCTGCTGCACCGGCTGGCTCCTGGGTCAGAGTGGCCCTGGGCTGGCACATGCCTCTTGCCTCCCCATTCACTCTACCTGGCTGTTGGGGGAGTTCCTAACTGAGCAAACAATCTCCACCCCTAGCATGATCTTTGGCTGGAGGGAAATGTGCCCTCCTTAATCTGGGGGGACTACCTATCCCCAGGACAAGCTTGATGGTCTTCAGCTGTGTTATCAGGAATATCTTCTGTGAACTGCTCCTCAGGCAGAAGCTCCTTAGCACAAACACAGTTGAACTTTTCATCAGATTTTTCCTTAGGAACTCCAGTGCAACACAAATCTTCTCATATTTGTCTTCAAGTAACTCAGACAGACCTCATCCTCTGCTTTACCTTGTAACCGTCTCCTCGGGGTTGCTCTTTTACTTTGTGGACACTCTTCAGATGCTGGTCTAAGTCACTGGGGTCTGCCACAGCTTTTCCTGCTCTATAAAGATCTTGTTCCACCAAAGGACTCAGCAAAGCCACTTAACTTCCAAACCAGCCTCCAGGTGCCTGCTGAATCAATCTTTTCTTTAACTCCTCTGTGAACAGAGTTCTATCTGGCCCAGTGGACTGGGGGTTCAAACACAGCCTCTCTTATTCCTAGTTCTCTCAATAGCACCCGCCCCTCCTCTACGGTCCTCCAGTTCCTGATATTTAAGGGGATTTCAGATGGAAATAACCAAAGTTCCTAATGGCTTTAATAAGCCAGTCCATTAGGCACTGATTTTTTTTTTCCATACTGTCTCAGGTTATACAGTCTTCGCCTTAAGGAGGGATGGGAAGTTATATTACTCAATTTTTCTGCCTCCAGACTTATCCCATCTGAACCTATGTCCCTCAGCAGCACAAGCCAGGCTCTTTCACTGCTTGTTTAAAAGCATTCCCTAGCTGGGTGTAGTGGTGCACACATTTAATCCTAGTACTCAGGAGGCAGAGACAGGTGAATCTCTGAGTTCGAGGCCAGGCTGGTATACAGAGAGAGTTCCAGGACAGCCAGAAATACAGGGAAACTCTGTCTTAAAAACCAAAGAAAAGCCGGGAGGTGGTGGCGCACGCCTTTAATCCCAGCACTTGGGAGGCAGAGGCAGGCGGATCTTTGTGAGTTCGAGGCCAGCCTGGTCTACAAAGTGAGTCCAGGACAGCCAAGCATACACAGAGAAACCCTGTCTCGAAAAACCAAAAAAAAAAAAAAAAAAGAAAAAAAAAAAAAACAAAGAAAAATTTTTTTCTTAAATAAAAATAAAAGTCTTCCCTAATTCTAGCAACTCAAGTACTGAATATTTCCTTACACAATAGTTAAAGCCCATCTGCATGCTGGATTATAAATTTTTCCTCTTTTTTTCTGTTAAAGGTTGGACTTGAGGGGGGTATCTTTTATTTCTTTTACTACGTCTCTCTCCTCCCATTTATCCAATTTAGTTGCCAAATCAGGAGCTAACTCAGAGGGCACTGGCCATGACTCCCTACATGTTGTAATTAGTCCTTTACACAAACAAGTTCCTGCTTGGTTGCCATCTTGGCCTCAGGTTCATTTCTAACTACACACAACAGTGGCCAGGCAGCCTCCCCCTCTGCTTGCCAACTGCTGACACTCTTAACTCCTGTCCACTAATCTCAAAGACTAAAATTTCCTTTAGATATTTAACCGTTTTCAGGTTCCATATTCAAACAGTGGACCCCATTCATTCACACCATGGGCTCCTCCCACAGCCACTCCTAATTCTGATGGCTCAGCCTTAGTTGCCTGTCTCACCACCCATAGCACGAACCGTGCAACCACTGTCATAGCACAAAGGCACAAGAACACACACCATGCAGGAAATGACAACTATACTAGAGTTTCATCCCTGGAATCTCCCACTTCAGGCTTCTCGGCCTCAGTAACATGCCTTCCTATCCTTGTCAAGGACCATGCACTCACTCCTCCCCAGCTCATCTTTGGTTCTATCAGGTCCCTATTCAGATACCAACTATGGTTCCTGCCCCACTAAATCTAACTCACAGGTCAGGAATGTTGTTTAAAACACACATGTTTAGTCACCCAAGTCAGGGATCCCATACCAGACCAAAGTGCAGATACCACCAAAGTCCAACTTGGTGAACTAATGAGTTTTATTGGAGTTACATATAGGAATATGGGTGAGGGTTACTTACAGGAGCAGAAATGACTCAAAGACATCTGCCTCACCAAGGCCCACTCCAGCACTGGCGGACAGCTCACAAAGTTAGGAACCTGGAGTTTACTGCCCAGTCTGCAGGCAGCTCAACAGATTGGAGAATGTCCTTTCCCAGTGACTCTGGCCTAAACCTTCTCCAGGCAGCCTGGCTGGATTCTGCTTCCTCCCGGCAGCTGGTCTGGTCTCAAAGTCTTCTTTGCAGCTTTTCTCCTCTGAAAATCTTCTTCGCAGCTCAGCTTTATTTTTGTCGGAGTGGGACTCTGAACTTTAATTGCCTACTCTGGCAGAGAGGGGCCTAGAGGATCTGGTCAGTTTCAGGAACTTCCTGAAGCTAGTTTGTGTTGTTGACCTTTCCACTTAAGGAGCTTTCCAGGAGGATGGAATGTCTAAATCTTGGAGGAACCTATTACACAACAGGGCTCCCCCCCCCCCACAATCAATCTTTGAACTGGACATTGCCGTGTTCCTAGGGCTTAGAAGCTTTGTACCCAAGAAACCTATCACTGTTTCCTAGTCACATGGTCCCCTCCTCTACTTGGCAGTCACCAGGCTCTTGTTTCCTATAACTCTTTCACATCTATCAACAGTTGGCTCAGGAGAAGCAATGCTTAATACCCTCAAGGATGTAGGCGGGGCCATGACTTGCTAAACCTCAGAGCCCGCTAACCTGCCACAGCAAGTCCCAGGACCTCGCTTCCCAGAACATGGACAGCCTGGGACACTGTGGCAGTGAAGGAGTGCCTGTTACACCCCACATCACTTTTTACAGAGGAAACCCAAACTCTGTCCCATGAGCCCGGCATTGCAAAGCAAAGGTGTCATCTGTGGACTAGAAAAGACAGCTAGCATCTTATGCAAGTGTCTACCTACATCCTATCAGCATTGTGAAAATGAGTCCGGCAGTTACAGGAGAAGCAAAGAGGGGCCTGAGTCCTAATCAGGGACCACAGAATGCAGAACTCAAAGTAACAGTCTACAATGCTCTTCTGGCCCTGAGACCAAAGACTAGAAAAACAGGAATTTCCAGCCAGCAGCAGCTACTTTCAAGAAGTCCTTGCACGCAGACCTTTTTCTGATCTTGCTTAGGCTACAGCCTTTGTCCTTCCCCTCTCTGATGACCCCTAAGTGACCCCTGTACAAGCTTAAGATCACACTAGGCTAGGGAGCCCAAGTGGGACACAGTTCACCATATGTGAGGATGCATGCTTGTAAGATAAAAGAATCACTAGAACCAACAACCCCTCCTCCAAGGACAGAGACAGTGACTGTAAGGTGACTGCAATGTACCTTACCAGAAACAATTCATAAACAAACCATGCACATAAATTTGTCAGGAAATCACCATTCACCAAACTGTGCTTATTCCCATGTAGAATGGTGTAGAGATAGAGTCTTCCTTCAATAAGTTACTCTCAAATAAAAACACAAGTAAGCCTGGTGGTGGTGGCACACACCTTTAATTCCAGCACTTGGGAGTCAGAGGTAGATGGATCTCTGTGAATTCGAGGATAGCCTGGGCTATGGAGCAAGTTCCAGGATAGCCAAGGATACACAGAGAAACCCTGTCTCAAAAAAAAAAAGACCAAATAATTAGTTTTTAACTAATTAATTAATTAACTCCAAATAAATATACTGCCACACAGACAAACAAAGCTTCCATCAAACACCAAGAGACTGTGCACATTTTTAATCCCCAGCACTCAGAAGGCAAGGGCAGGCAGGTCTCTGATTTCAGAGTCGGCCTGGTCTACATAATGAGTTCCAGGTCAGCCCAGGCTACATAGCAAGAGCTTGTCTCAAACAAAACAACACAACACCAAGAGACAAGATGTGTAAAAGCCATCTCAGGATCCTTGCTTCATGAGCATTACATCATCTAGCTCACTTTTTTATGGTGACTCTTCTGTCTCTACAGTCTCTCTCCCCCACAGTGGACACATAAGAAGTCCTCCAGGAACGGACTGTTTAACCTTGGCCTCTGACTGCCAGTCTTATTGGTGAACACATAATCCCTTGTTCAGAACATCTGGTGGGCCTCCAGCTGGCAGAGAACTGAACAGGCACGCACACCCCGGGGTTCCTATCAATTCCTACCTTCCCGCTAGAAAAGCTAACTTGCTTTCACTGAAGCTTATCACTCCCTTCACTTGAAATGTCTTTCTCCTTACTTCACCATTTTTCTGAAATTGCACCCTACTCCGGCACTCTGTTCTATTAGCACCCACTCCATTGGATCTGTACTGTTTAGAATTACCCTCCTTGACTGAAGGAGTATCCTGAAAACATAATCACATCTAGAAGGTGGTTGTCAGAATTCAATGTGGTCATGTTCTATCAGCAAATACAGAGAACAACTCCTTTATAATAGCTACTCCATAAAAGACATGACTATCATCATGCGGTTTTGGTCCTACCTGTGTGACTGGTTATCCTTCCCCTACCTACTTTTTGGCTTACTGTCCCCAGGGTACCATCATGCATCCTCCTTTCTCTCCTGGGACCTGCCTAAGGGTGGAACCTGCCCTTAGAAACCTCCTCAGCTCTCATAATATCCACTGAACTGCTGACCCAAATATCATCACGGGGTTTGCCTGTCTCCCAAGATGCTACTGGACATTCCCACCCTAACAAGGCCTCTAGTTAAGCACAATACAACCAGAAGCACTTTTCCCCTAAGAGCATCTCTTTCTGCTTTCGTTAAGAGGAACACCTCATCATAGCATATTAGTGGAACTGAAAGTCTGCAGTTACTTTCTGCTTACCTTGTATGCTTATTCAAAAATAAGTAACACATTTACTTGTAACAAAATTCAAAAGATATAATTCCAACCTCACCACTATCTTCCTGTTTCCTGCCTCCCCTTCCTGGAGGAATTGGGCATTATCAACCTCTTATGTGTCCTTCAAGGTATTTTATATTTGTATATACATAAGGAATAAAAGTAAATGTTTAGTAACCATCCCTCTGAAAGAACACCCTGAGATGGCTCAGAGGTTAAGAGCACTGGCTGTTCTTCCAAAGGTCCTGAGTTCAATTCCCAGCAGCCATTCTTGTTGATTTCTATGGTCCCACCATGATTGATTCGTACAGTAACATAGGTAATCAGCAAGGGCCTGGGAAGAGACACACATGTCCTGGAGGCTGATTTGGGCCACCAGTTTTGTGTATGTCCACATGTGTAAATGTATGCATAGACACATATGAAATATACTATATGGGGATGTATTTTTACATAATAACATACAATCCCTTTGTTGACAGTCTATGTATACCACACATCTATGTATTCTACGTGTGGCTCGTATTTTAACTTACTGATAAGTCTTACATATTATCAGTCCAATAAAATCCCTGATGGGGTGATCTGCTTGTATTCAATTGTTAATTGGTTATCTCCTGCCTTCCTATTTCTCCTGCCTTCCTATTTGTATGAGCCGGCAATCACATACCCTAAAATAACGTTTGTAACTCTTGCCTCTCCAAAACTTCCTGGTTGGTTTTAATAAAATGCTGAGGCCTGTAACTGAGGTAGAGAGAGAGGAAGATGGAGCTAAGGTTCTCAGACTTTTGAGGAAGGAAAAAGATTAGAAGAGAAGCTGTGAGGAAGAAGGAAGCAGGAGGAAGAGAAGGAGGAAGGACAGACGCCATGGGTTAGAAGATCAGAACTCCATGTGGCCTACAGCATTGGCATAGCATGGAGAGAAACAGTCCCAGGGGACGTATGTATATATTATGGGATTTTATTTGGGGAAATAACTAGAACTAGCATAGAGGGTTAAGATTGCACAGTACAGGCTAAGGCTTATTAAAAATCCACCAGGTGTCTGTGTGTTTATTTGTAAGTGGTGGGTTAAGGAATAACACCACTGTCCTAATAACTTCATATTTCTACTGGTAATTATTATAAATTTCTACCAATTCCTAGAATTGTAACTGCTGATTCAGAGGGTGCATATATTTGTGATTTTGACAGATCATAGAGAAGTTAAAACAGCTAAATTTCCATCCAGTATTTGAGCACCTATTTCCTCAAACCCTTGCCAGTACTACCATGCCATGGTGTGGGCCGATCTGGTAGGCAGAAGACAGCACCTTACTAAGGTTTTTCTCTTGCATATTGTTTGTGAAAATGATTAAAGTTTCATCATGTTTAAGGAGCCACCTCTGTTTGGCTTTATGAACTATATACTCACATTCTTTACCTCTGGAGTAACTACACTTTCTGTTATGGATCTGTCAAACTCTTTATATGCTGACAAAAGTACATCTGTGTAGTATACATTGATACTAATTTCCTAAAGTTTTTTCTGTCTTTTGACATAACTAAAAGATTTAGTCTTGCAAAAGATTATATGCACTCACATGAATCAGCCTTTTATTTGATAGCTTCTGGGTTTGTATCATATCTAAGAAGAACTTCCTGTCTCCATTAACTACTAAAGTGGGATTCTACCTCATTTTCCTAGCTGATTTAATGTTAAATTTTTGCTCCATCTGAAACTTATTTTGATGTAAGATAAGACATAGATCCCAGCTTTATTATCGCCCCATAGAATCATCTTTGCCTTCTCGCTCAACCCCCACTACCAGCCCCCATTCCTAGGAACTACCATACTAACTTTAAGGATACACTGATAGTATTTCTTCACTCTTCTCCTATTGTGACCACTGTGTACCTCTGGTCCTAGCCTTTGACCTCTTACCAGCACCAAATGCTTTCCTCTGACACACAGTCACTAGCTGGCCATTGTTGTCTGTTTTTTCTGGTCATCAGTACCTTTAATGACAACATGGGTCCTTCTCTAGTGACTCGCAAGCTCCAAAGGAACCACATCTGTTATGTCCACATAGCTAAGAAAGCAGCTTAAAACTGCTCTGAACCTGTGAGAAAGAAATTATCCAAGTAGACTTCCTCATTAGGCTTCCAGGCCTTCGAATAGCCCCTGATGTTCATCTTCATGGTCAACTTGATAGGATCTGGAGTCCCCCAAGAGGCACCTCTGACCGTGTCTGTGAGGGCACTTCCAGAGAGGTTTGAAGAGGAGGAAAAGACCTACCCTAAGTGTGGGCAACCCCATCTTATGGGCTGAGGTTCAGAACTAACTAAGGAGAGTGTGGGCTGAGCACAGTCATCCATGTTTCTCTGCCTCCGGACGGTGGACACAACATGACCAACATGCACCCACCACCATGCCTTCCCTTCCCCACCGTGATGGCCTGCATCCCTTAAACCATCAACCAAAATAAACCCTTCCTACCTTCACGTGCTTCTGGTCAGGCATTGTTGTCACCACAATGAGAAAATCAGCTAATACATACCCTGACTCATCTCAGACCCTGGACAAATGAGCTACATTTCAATGATAGCCAACAACTTATTTTAAGCTCGTCTGACAGACAGTTAGATCTTGTTCAGATTCAGATAGAAAGGTAACAGAAACTCAACTTTGGACTCAATCCCCATGGGCAAACAAACAAATTTGTGTGTAGCATCAGAGGGAGAAACTCGAGCCCTTCTCCCCTGTTCCATGTGGCCTCCTGCAACCTGAAGAACACAAAGGGGCAGAACTTTGCACATCTCCTACTCCCAGGAGGATCCCCAGCCACGTCTCTTTTCTCCTCTTCGTTCAGATCCCTGCAGCCTGAATCATGACCCACAGGAAACTAGAACTTTTTCTCCCCAGGGTCCCAATTAAAATCCAGACTCTTTCCCTTTGAGCTACATATCACCATGGTAATTAATGAATTCTCTGTTTAATGTCTACATCATCTTCTAGACTGTAAAGTCCTAAAGGTAGATTCTATCGCTAATTCCCCACCACATCCTGTTTCCAGCATGGTGCCTCTTACTTGGAATGGGATCAACAAATACTTATGAAGTAAATGAACATAAAATCTTACTTCGTGCTTTAATTCTAGAGAGGCATTTAGTTCAAGTTTATCGATATTGGTGAAATTAAAGTTACACAGGTTATTTAGTTTTTGCCTCTGGCACTACAGCTCATTGTCCAATACTGGTGATTCGGAGAGGAAAGCTTGTTTTAGAAGACTTAAACTTTAACTTAAAGTCTTATGAATCTTAAGAGTAATTGACAGCAACACAGGACACAGCACTGGAAGTCTTTACTGCGCCATGCTTTAACACATGAGGGGACAAATGGTCTGCTGAGAAAAGCCTTTGGCCTATATGACATTGAAAAAACTAATAAACTATGGAAACGGAGAGTCTGCGATCCTCTCCTGGCCCTTCAACTGGACTGGAAGCTGCAATTTTCCCATTCACGGCCATTCACACCAAGTGGGCGACTCCTTTAGGGGTATCCATCTGGCCCACGCCTGCTCCAAGAACTGAACATACCAGCTCCCCTGTCACCCTATGAGTAAACAGACATCTGAACAGTGTCAGAGTTTTCATCTAAATGAATTGTGCAGGAAAGGCGCCGACGTCCTGGCTTTAAGTCTGCACATCATTATCATGCAGCATCCCATTCCGCTTATGCTCAGTAGAAACCACTAGAAAGCAGGTCCAGAAAAAAACAAAACAATTCAGGAGTATAAGAACGATAAAATCAACAACTGCTTTCCTACATTCTTCCAAAACAAAGAAAACATTTCATCGGCTTCAAAAGAATCTGGTCAATAGCCAAAGAAGCAATCCTAGCCTCTCAGGCTGCTAGTCTAAGCATTGTAAAAGAATTTTCAAATATATTACTGGAAGGCCACACTGCCTGCTGGAGACCGCTGCAAAGTACTCTGAAATAAACTCATATTCCCCAAACTTTCCAAATATGAGAGATTTTTACAAAAAATATTCCAGTTTATGCTTTTTAAAATTTCAGATGCCTTCTGGGGTTTCTTTACATATTAATATGAAATGTTCAAACATAAAAAACGAGTAGGAGCATTGTCTAACAGACTACAGTCTAACAGCCCTATATGTAATGTTAACTTAAGTTATCAAATAAAAAGACTAAAAGAAAACAGACAAGAATGCTGTTGAAACTATGCCCTAATATGTCTGGAAAATTATCATTTTTAACATGTAATCAACAAAATTGTTTCTGAGACATTTTTACAGTCTTTTGTAGTCAGTCTTCAGAACTCAGAATGCATTTTATGCAAACAGCACATCTTGGTAAGGAATAGCCAAATTCGAGTGTCTAGTAGCCACACATGACCACTGGCTACCCAGAAGACAGTGGAGACACAAAAAAACAACCCCAGAAGCACACCACCCACCTTCAGTGGCCATCAACCATTCACTGAGTACCTCCGGTCCTCTACACTGCCTCCCTGCCCAAATGCTAAGACTTACAGTGAGTATTTCATCCACGGCCACAGCTTCCTGATTAGCTCTGACTTTTCACTGTTGGTTCTTCAAGTTGGTATCTAAATAATCAAGCTGGGGTTGGTAAGCTCATGCTTAGCGTCCCAAAGGTCATGGGTTAGATCCCCAGCACCACAGGAGGATACCAAGAAACTCTGAGGACCATTCGGATGCTTCCTACACATCCATCTTGCATCACACAGTGTAGCAGCAAGATGCAAAAAGGACTCAATCGCCACTGAGTCACTAGTGTGTGTGAGTGGAGCTCAGGGAAGTGTTACAAAAATCCACCAGCTCCGCCAACAGGCAAATGGGTAGTAAAACATGGTGTATACATATAATATGGTGGGGTTAATCTGTTTGAGAGAAGGTCTCACTATGTAACCCTAGATGGCTTGGAATTCACAGAAATCTGCCTGCCTCTGCCTCCTAAGTACTAGGATTAAAGGTGTTATGCCTAAATTCAATATGGTATATTTTTAAATAATGTAAAAAAAAAAAAAGAAGCTTTGATTCCTGCCATCTCAGGGATGAACATTGAAAACAAAATCCTAGATGAAAGACGTCCAACACAAAAGGTGACAGATTGTATGCCTGCCTTTACAGAAGAAGTGAGTTCATACAGACACAAAATAGGGGTAATAAAGTGTCGTAAAATCAATTACAGTGACAGTTGCACAACTATATCCATATACTAGGAGTCATTCATTACACTGTGCACCTTAAAAGGATGAATTAATTGCATGATGCATGAATTATGGTTGTATGATACATGACGTCTTAGCTAGGGTTTCCATTGATGTGAAGAGACACCATTATCACAGCAGCTCTTATATTTTTGGTTGTGAGCCTAGCCTTTAACAGCTGAGCCATCTCTCCAGCCCTACAGCAGCTCTTATAAAGGAAAGCATTTAACTGGAGCTGACTTACAGTTCAGAGGTTTAGTCCATTATCATTATGGCTGGAAGCATTGGGACACACAGGCAGACATGGTGCCGGAGAAGGAGCCATGAGTTCGATATCTGGACCGGCAGGCAGCAGGGAGAAAGGGACACTGGGCTTGGCTTGAGCTTCTGAAACCTCAAACCCCACCCCTTGTGACCCACTTCCTCCAAGGCCACACCTCCCTAACAGTGGCACTCCCTGTGAGCCTATAAAGGCCAATTTCATTCAAACCAGCACACATGAATTGTACCTCCACAGCTGTTGTTTTAAAAAGTAGTGGGCCAAATGTGCCACATACACAAGGTGTTTATACTATATTATCCAGATGCAATACAAAATGATAAAACTGCTTAACAAACAATCAACTCCAGTCACCAACTTTCCTCGCTCCAAGCTACAGGAGTCAGACACTTTAAGCAGAGAACTTTGTTTTGGGATCTCTAAGTCACTGTAACAAAAGCCAGATGAGGAACATGGCTTAGATCAAGATCTCAGACAAGTGACCAAATGTCACACAACAGGATGGTAATAGCTGTGTATGAAGTGCACAGCGACAGCACATGATGAGAAAGCAAGTATTCTCCAATTCCAACTTGGAGCAGGCAGAGGAAAGCTCTCTGGAAGCAGTGTCTACACTGAGGTGGGACCTGTGACTAGGCATGAGGCAGGTGAACACGGATGAGGAGGAACGACCATGAAGAATTCAAAAGACACCTATCCTGCGAGGCCCTACAGGTGGGGTGCTGTGACTCCGTAGTTCAAGTGATAACTGCTGGGCTGTAAGGTTGGACCGGGGCTGGACCTCATTCAGAGAGACCTCAGAAACTGTATTAAACTGTGAAATATTCACTGACAAATAGAAATGCACAAAAAGTTAATGAATTCCAGAATGGCTACAAAAATGTGTATATGTGCTCTCATATATCTGTGTGTGTGTATGTGTGTGTACAGTGCATGTATGTGTGCCAGTTCAAATGTATGTGTGTACATGAGTATGGAAGTCAGAAGACAACTTGGGATGTCATCGCTCAGCTGCTGCTCCCTCCTCTCTAGGCAGGGCTCCTTACTTGGAGTGCAACAAGGAAGGTAGGCTGGCCAGCAAGCCCCAGCATCCAATTGTCTCCACCTCCTGGTTGCTAGGACTGCAAGCCCCAGCCACAGCACCCAGGGTTCTCGGAACCACACAGAGGTCATCGTGGTTGCAAGGCCAGCACTCTGTGAAACAAGCATCTCACACCCCCTGTATTAGGCTTTTAATAACAATAGCATGAGCACAGACATGGGAAAATCACGGTGTTTGTTCTATGTAAGAATTTGCGATCCCCTCTGTGCTCTAAAAGAGGGAGTACTCAGAATAGGTGCTTCCCATGGATTTCACTAGATGTTCTGTTGCTTCACCATAAGCTTACAAAGGTTTTAGAGTATTATGGACCAAACACTAGACAACAGGGCTGGGCAGGATGGCTCATGCCCGTAATCCCAACACTTAGCAAGAAGACCCAGGAGAATGGTAAGTTAGTTCAGCCTGGAGCCACATAACAACTCTCTGTATTAAAAATAAAAATAAAAGAGCTAGGTGTGGTGGCACACGCCTTTAATCCCAGCACTTGGGAGTCAGAGACAGGAGGATCTCTGTGAATTTGAGGCCCTACAAAGCGAGTCCAGGACAGCCAAGGCTTGGTACACAGAGAAACCCAGTCTCAAAAAAACAAAACAAAACAAAACAAAAAACTCTAGGAAATGGGGCTGGGGAGACTGCACAGACCATAAAGTTCTCATACAAACATGAAGACATGAGTCTGAATCCCCGGAACTCACGGCAATCTCAACATCGGAGAGACAGATATGTATATGTTTGTATACCTACGTGAACATACACAAATACTGCACATATACATGCAATAATAATAATAATAATGTAAGTAAAATCTAGAAAGGAGCAACACATTTAAATGTAAAGAGTGGGCAAGAAAACGAGGATAAGAGGCTCAGGAGACATAAAAGGCACAGAGTGCAGAAAGGAAAGGAACCAACAGCATTCAGTGATCAGAACTGGGTGTTCAGTCACACTTTAAAAAACAAATGTTTTGACAAGGCCAGTCACAGTGGCACACGCTTTGATCCCAGCACTCAGCAGACAGAAGCAAGTGGAACACGGTGACTTTGAAGCCAAGCTGGTCTACACAAAGAGTTCTAGGCCAGCCAAAGATACACAGCTAGAGCCTGTCTTGTTTCTCAAATGCTCTGACAGTTTGGGTTCACAGAGGTTATGCTTGCGGAAGGGGTTTCCAAGCTCAACCTTGAAAGACTTAGGTTCTTATAGAGCAAGGCAGTGAGAGAGCACCGAAGGCAATGGGCACACATGGGCAAAGTCAGGTGTTCTGGTGACGAGGTTCAGGTTACCAGCGCACAGAAAGCTAAAGCTGATCCCAAATCCTGTGCTCGGCTAAGGAGTCTACACTAAGTGGGTAGAGAAAGGTCTGACTCTCAGCTCCAACGGTTATTAACAGCAAGCTGAACTGAGCATTTGCTAGACTACCTTGTCACCAAGGTATAAGTCACCTGCCCTGATGGGGCTTTTACGATAGACAGAGGTGATGCACGGCCAGCCCCCATGACAGTACTCTCTGCAGCTAAGTTCAAAGCTGCTGCTATGACTTACATCACTAATCACCATAAAGGCCACCCAAAACTTTTTAATACAATAATGACAGTTCTTGAAGAGTCTGCCTTCC
Organism: Lophiomys imhausi; assembly: GCA_907164525.1. NCBI lineage: Eukaryota > Metazoa > Chordata > Mammalia > Rodentia > Muridae > Lophiomys > Lophiomys imhausi. Next base: position 7,332,744 of record CAJQZJ010032648.1, on the reverse strand, counting down.
TGCACAAGGCAGCCAGGAGAACAGAAGGAAAATCCACTTGTAGGGAATGTTAGGGCAGAGTGAAATCCCTGAACTGAGGCCCTGCAGAGGCTAGTTACACCAAGACCAAGAAAGATCCTGAAACAAGGGTGGAGGAGAGCAGGAATGTGGTCTGAACAGTTGTAACTGAGAAGGCAAAACCGAAGTTCCTAGAAAAAGCCAGAAACCTGATGAATAAGTGGATTTAGGCAATATGGGAGTGTGCAGGAAACCGTACATTTCTCAACTATGCACAGAAAGCACTTTCAGCTAAACAGCCCCCACTGCACCTGATTTCTCGCACCCACCTCACTGCACATCGGGGCGTTCCAACGCAGCCCTCCCTGGAGCTCTTGAAATGGAAATGTCAATTAAGAAAAGGCAGTCCTGCCAAGAAGTACATTATAAATCAAAGGAGGCTGGAAGTGGAAGAGAGGGTGCCTGTGTCCCTCCTCCTCCCGTCTTTGCCACTAGCCCTTTAGGAGGCAATCGTACCATCTCTTTCCCAGCCTCTCCACGCCCTCAGTTTCTGGCAAGGATAGAAAGAGCTGGAAAGTTGCTGCAGCACCTTATGAGCTGAGAGCTTTCTGGGTCTGAGAAGAGAGGAACCACTCAGCTTTCCAGCACTCTCCTAACAAGATGGAAAACATCATAGCTCATTTACCACAGTGGGAAAAAGCAGCTTGATTTCTTTCTGGATCTGGATGAAAGACAGATATCTTTCCCTCCCTATTAAAAGCCCCCGATCAACCAAACCCACAAACTGTATACTCAAGCACAAAAATCAAGGGCAGTGAGAGCCTCGACCAATCAGAAACAAGCTTACAGCCCAGACTCAGATAGAATTAGCACATTTTACCACTGGGCTCCATCACTGGGTTAACATTGATTAAATAGTGGGACAAGAGACATCAGAGTATGGTGGAAGGAGCTAAGGGTTTAGAGTGAGAAAGATAATGAAGAGTTCTGGGAATTGCTTTTGACCCCAGGCAAATTCCTGAACCCAGCTGCAGTTTCCTGAGGTGGTGAAGTCTGTCAAGATGGTGAAGATTATGACAGACTACGTCCTGTGCAGTCTGGTAGTATTTGGCCTACAACTATTAGTCACTACTGAAAACGGATAAAACAGCAACTCTTCTAGCTGAACTTGGCCATTGGCTGTAAAAGTGAAAACCACATTTTCATCTCTTAAAAGCGGCCCACCACAAGAGGAAACGGGCTAGAGTCCTAGAGCTGCCCAGACAACCTTGAGACAATTAGTTAGCACCACATAAGCCTCAATTTCCAATTTGCTAAAAATGTCTAGCTTGGGTCAGAGAAATGGTTAGGTGAGTAAAGGCAGTTGTTATCAAGCCTGGTACAGTTTGATAATCTGGACCCCACAGAAGAGAGAAAAACCAACTCCTAAAGTCCTCTAACCACCACACACCTGCATGCACAAGTGCAGGCTTGTGAGTACACACAAATATATCTTTAAAAAAGATTTTTTAAAACCTAGCTAATTGGACTACTGTGATGTTAATAATCATCCATATGCATCTCTACAAAGGAGTACTGTGATGATAATGATCATCTGTATGCATCTATACAAAGCTTCACTCCAGGCAGCTTTAGGCAGTGTAGAGTTGACAGACAGGATGGACATTAAGTTGGAAGCACTGCAATCTGTCTAAAGGTCTCCGGCGGCCAAAAGAAGGTCCTCACCTTGAGGGTGGAGTGTGGGTGACCAAAAGTCAGACCTATGCTTACCTGTCTCTGAAATCAATCATCTTTTGCAGCTACAGCGTAAAATACAGTACCCAAAAGTCCAAATCCAGTAATCAGAACTCTAGGGGGGGCAGCGACATCCGAGGGGACTCCAATGCCCCAGTGCAGTACCCAGACTCAAGGTGAGAGACTTTACTTCCTTCTCAGCTCCATCAGTCAAGGAGGCCCGAGGCTGGTTAAGCGTCTGAAGGACACAAGACAATGCCACGGGCTACGCCAGAGGCAGTGAACGCCCGCTGAGTGCCTGAAGCCCCAAGGGGAGGGTGCTCTAGGTCCCGTGCACCTAGAGGCGGAAGAGCAAGGCGCCCGAACCGCCGGGCCCCAAGCTCGCGGGTGTGGTAAAGCCTCCCTCCTGGCCCAATTAAGCAGGTTTCCTATCCCTCCCGCCTCCTTACGGCGCCAAGCTGTGCCCAGGACAGCTCCTCCGCGCGGCATCCTCATGCACCCGCAAGGGGTTCCTTCTCCAGGGCCATCCAGGCCAGGTGGTCACTCAAGAGGAACACAGCTCCAGGGTGAGCAGCACCAAGGTGCTTCCTCCCAGAAAATTGGCGCCGATGCTGCAGGTGAGCTCCCAGTCTCAAGGCTGCCCCGTGGGCAGGAGCTTCCCGGAGCACTACAGACACACTCCGGACCGCAGAGACCGGCAGCGTTCCCCCACCCCCCCGAACCTTTCCCAGGCCCTCACCACACCTCAACCGCAGCCCCGCCAACACCCTACCACTCACCTGAGCGTTCCGCTGCTGGGGACGCTGCTTAGTTCCCCAGTGCGGCTTGAGACCGGGAAGAACGCAAACCTGGCTTCTCCGGTCCCTGCAAGGCTCAGCCGACGGCAGTTCCAGCACCAGCCACAGGAGACTGGGGCGCCGAGCGCCGCTTGCGGACAGATGGTGGGCGGAAGCCCGTGCTGCGCACCAGCTCTCCTGGCTCTGGGGTCCTTGGTGCCCTGCCACCGGCCGGGCGCGATGCCGGCGACCAGTTCTCAGTACTTTGCCCAGAACTTTAAGGCGCGCACCGCGGGGCGATTAGTTGAAGCGTCGGAGCGAGGGGAGGGAGCTAGGAGGAGCCCGAGTCCTCTTGGGGCGGAACAACATGAAAAGGGCGGGGGGGGGGGCAGCAGAATGGCTCCCACTCCCACCAATCAGGAGTCATCCGGGTAAAGGCGGTGGGACGACGAACTTGGAAGCTGCAGGCGGATTCCGTGACGCCACCCAGGGTTCAGGGCGTGTAGAGGGGCGGAGGGTGATGGTAGGTGTGGCTGGGCGGGGCGGCGGTTCTCCGCATCCCAGGGCAGTGTGCACCCCACAGTCTCTCAGTAAATGTTTATTGAATGACTAGGAGGAAAATGAGGTTCTCGTAGGAGGATCCGTTTTAAGAAGATTCCAGGGGACTCAAGCAGTCCAGCAGGCGATAATCACTTGACCACTGAAAAAGACTGAGATTAAATAAGGGGGAAATGTGTGGCGAGCTGAGGGGGTTAGGCACAAGAGGAGCAGAACTGGTGTGGGAGACTGAGTTCAGACACTGGGAGCCTGACCCCCAGAAGCAGTTGTGCAGATTGGTGGCGAGCAAAGATGAGGTGGGAGGGTAGAAGGGTTAGTTGTTGTTCTTATAGTCACCCCGTACAAGGGCCAGAAAAGAAGATGCAATGTAGTTGCGATTAAAACGCAGGAGCCTCTGGCTAGATAGCCAGGCTCATCCGACTTCACGGCCCACTTGTCAGAATCCTAGCTTGGATGCCAGCCACTGTTCATTCATTTGAGGTCAATTTGCGGACCGCACATGAGTCCAGCGCCGCAGGTGGCCTAGTGGAAAGGGAATGATGAATGCCAGAAACAGATGCGATCCTGCACCTGCGGTAAAGGCACACAAGGTTTCGCCCTTTAGAGAGGAAGAACACGATAAACCAAAGAGGATATACATATACGATCAGGAAAACGTTGGCGAACTGTTAGCATGGAGACAGGGCCATGCAGAGCGTTGGAAGGAATGAGTGAAGGGAGTAGTACAGACACCCCCCCCCCCGGGGGTCCCTAGGAGGAGGAAGCTCTCAAACAGGCTCCCAAAGCAGGAAGGGCACTCTTGGATTTAAGAAGCACTTTCTGGAGGCTGGAGAGATGGCTCAGCGGTTAAGAGCACTTGCTCCTCTTTTCCAAAGGACCCAGGTTCAAATCCCAGCACCCACATGGGAGAAGGAGAAAGAGAAGGAGAAAGAGAAGGAGAAGAAGAAAAAGACGGGAGAAGCAGCAGCAGCAGCAGCAGCAGCAGCAGCCGCGCTTCTTGGGCACTAGGACCCATCTGGCCCTGCTCCTTTAGCTCAGCTGCTAACACTCTCGATATTCAGGAACCTTGTCAGTCTGACCCCATATTATCTGAAGCTCTTTCCACATCTATATAAACCATGTTTCATTCACTAAACTTGTATATTTGCTTTCTGGAACCTTCCACCGACACACTCCCTGGGATTGTCTGGTTTGGCTCTGGTAGGTGGCCTGAGGAGGCTTGGATAGGACCACAGATTCCCTAGATGCTGTGAGCTCTAGCACTCAGTTGGCGATCTCAGTATGAATGACAAGGAGTTTTCTGATCTACCCGAAGCCAGAAGGAGCACCAGCTGAGCAGGCCTGAGAGCCACAGGGACCACCCAGAACCGAAGGCACCTTGCCCTCTTACCCAGCTCAATTCCTTGAGCCACTCTCACGTCACTTTGTAGGAACTCTTTCCCCAAGACATACTCTCTCTTTCTTTTTTCCTCTCCCCACTTCCAAATTATCTTTTTGCATCCAGGCTCGCTTTCCTACAGGAGACACGCCTTTTATCCCAACTGAATGTCTTTGCTGCAGGGGAATCCAACCTTTGGGATGTGCAAACTATGTTTATCATCTCCAAAGTTCACACTCAAGATTGCACAATCATACAACTATATTCATACACCTATATGCATGTATCCTGTCAAGCCTACTTCATAGCTACCCTGAACCCAATGAGGTTGTAGCCTGTACCAAATGGCTTGGTAGCCATAGGTTGGACAGACAGCTACGGTTTCACTGTTTAAACTGGCATCTTGTCCTTGGCTTTTTCTTCTGTTTCTTCTAAGCTGACTGCCATGTGTTTCTGTTGGTACCAAAGGCAGTTAATGAGACAGGATGAGAGATTTGTTCACACTTAAACTGCTTTGCCTCCAAGAAAGAGGAATTTCAGGGAGTCTCTTCAGTTCAACTTCCTCTTCTAAATAAACTTCCAGGAGCTCCCGCTCCTACAAATCAAGAGGGGAAAGATTAAAGTTGAAACCCACGCAGAGTTAATTATCTTGCAAAAGCTCGATACTATCCTAAAATTAGCTTTTTCCGCAGTCTTATTTTAGCGCAATGATCTGCATGTACTAGAGAAAGATCAATGGTTGCAGAGTAAGTGTCTAGAGCCCTCTTCTCTGAAGAGCTGAGCAGTGTTGATCTTTGTAGATGTTCCACCACCTTGGGGTGGGGCGGGTTCTGCAGTTGGCTCAGTGCTTTTCTGTTTTTACATTTATCGAGTGTCTGTGTGTGTGTGTGTGTGTGTGTGTGTGTGTGTGTGTGTACATGTGCCACTGCATAAACGTGGAGGTCAGAGAACAACTTTCAGGAGTTGGTTCTCTCCTTCCACCTTGTGGGTCCTAGGAATCAAACAGGGGTGTATTTACCCCCTGAGACATCTTGCTGGATGAGTGTTTTTAGGCTCTGCAATTCCTAGTGCTGCCTGAACTTGCGTGTTTTCATCTTAAAGGAAGCTGGCCATAATGGAGTGTAGGCAGGATCAAAATAGGCTTCTAGAATCAGAACCTCTGGCTTCTTGTCGTGTTGTGATGCCTCCTGCTTGACTGAATACCTTTCCCACGTTGTGAAATGAAAATGGACATTGTACTTACTGGGTTACATGAAGACTTTCACAATCTGAAAACAATTGCCATGTAGACTAAGAGTCCCCAACCTCAGTGTTATTGACATTTTTGGCCCAATAATTCCTTGCACATGAGGATGTCCAGTGCCTGTAAACTGAATCTCTACCTTCTCTACCCACCAGACACAAAGAACACTCTGTCCTACTCAGCTGTAGCAACCAAAAAGTCTCCAGACATTGTCAAAAGACCCCTGGAAGGTTCCTGACTGAAAATTACTGGCCTAGAACATAGCCAATGCCACGAATCAGGGGACAGCAAAAGTACATGTTTAAGGATAGAATTCTGGTCATGAACCTAGGGCAAATATTGCTTCCCTAATCCCATCTGCACAATGGGAATCCTAATAATACCATCTCTTAAGACAATTAAATATGATTATATAAGAGCAATTCATGCAGTCCCTTGGCATGTGTGCACTACAAAAAATAAAACTTCTGCTCTCGCTGTCTTCCTGCAGGGAACAACCATTGGCCTGCATGGGCTCACCATCTTCTCATGGGGAGCAGGCATAGGCCTGCACGCTTTGTTTGCTGCTACTCCCTTCCTGCCTGATTCATGGCAGACAACAGGAGTAGGGCAAAGTTGCTTTTATCACAAAGTTCAAATAGAGCTCAAAATTCTTAACACTGTACTCTAGGAAGCTATTTCTGACAGAACAATGTGAGCGTATAGGAGGGTGCTGAAGAACCTTAACACTCCAGGGCTGAAGGGTTCCTAAAAGTCCCAGTCTTCTGCAGTGGTGACTGTGTGTGAAAAGGAACAACAGATTCTCATGTCATCAACTTCGCCTCTTTTATATGAGGGAGACCTAGAGTTCCGGGATCCTGATCATAAGCACACAGCCCAGAGGCTGGATTACCTGTTCTCCTAAGTTCTTTTTGCCATATCCATCACAAGCTGAAACAAGCATTTGCCTGGCCCAACACTCAAGGCAGAGGCAGGTGGATCTCTGTGAATTTGAAGCCAACTTGGTCTACATAGTGAGTTCCAGTTCTAGGTCAGCCAGCTACATAGTAAAAACTTGTCTCAAAAAAAAAAAGGAGGAGGAGGAAAAGAAAAAAAAAGGATAAGAAAAATATATGTTTGAACCAGTGATGGCAACCCTATTCCTACTCATCTCCCTCCTTCATTTTTATGTGAAAAATGAATTAAAGTATTTTTGTTGCATAGGATCACCTTGGAAAATGTCATTCAAGAGTGTTAGTAAGCACATGACAAAGATTGTGCAATAATTCATCTATTCTTTGATCAAATATAGTCATGCACCACCTTTGTATAAGGGACCACTCTTAGCAGGCACTTTGTGATATACAAAGATGGATCAGAGGGTGTTCTCGCTTTCATTGCTTTTACAGTTTCCTCCATAGGTCAGATCAAACATGTATATAAATAACTACAATACAAGCTGCAAACTGGAAACTGTCCTGAGAGAGGCACAAAAATGTGTTCAGAAAAAAAGATGAAGGGAGAGAGGAGGGGAGGAGGAGGCACCGCGAATCCCTCTGGGGCTGTTCCCCGAAATGGGTCCTCTCCCAGGCGGGAACTCGCGGTCTCCCCAGGCCAGGGGTCTGGGTGGCGCTCAGCCCGCGTCTCCCCCGCAGAGGGTCGCCGCTTTATCTCCGACCAGAGCCGCAGGAAGGAGCTCGCAGACCAGCCGCCTCCAGAAAGAAGAAACTCAAATCTGCAACTGGTGACTCTTCAGAGGCTGCAGCCCTGTTTCTCACTTTGTTGCAAAAACCACAAAAAGGTGCGAGTGTGGTGACTTCTTTCTATTCTGGAGGAGGAGCTTTGCGCTCTGACTCCTCCCTCCTCACACCCACAGAGATGCTTGTTCAATAAAGGCCGATGGACTTCTCAGTAAAATGAGTTCCAAGAACACGAAATGAGTTCCTTGATGAGAATGGGGAATTGTATATGAATTCCATGAACCATAGCCTATTGTTACTAATAGGTATTTGTTTGTTTTTTAATGCAATGCCTTGTGTATCCCAGCCTGCCTTCAAGTTCCTTATGTAACAAAGGCTGGCCTTGAACTCTTAGCCTCCTGCCTCCACCAAATAGAACTTTTAAAACAGAAGGAGCTCCAATCTGCTTCATTGTTTTATAATTGAAAACACGGAAACCAAAAAATATGAAATAACCAAAATCCAATTGTTCACTACTCAAAATTAAACCAGATTAAAGTGCTGATTCCTGTAGGGAGTTAGAATAATTAAATTAGATTTAGAAAATATATAGGGGTATCTGATACAGTCTCTTAATTCGGGGCATGAAGATCAACTTGGCTGTGACCATTTAGTTTATCACCATGTGGACTAAAAACAGGAAACAAACAGGACACTTAATGGACTGAAAAACAAGGTTGAAGTCAAGAAAAAAGACTTAATGGACTGAAAAAACAAGGTTGAAGTCAGGAAAAACAGGAAAGACTTAATGGACTGAAAAACAAGGTTGAAGTCAGGAAAAACAGGAAAGACTTAATGGACTTAAAGAAACAAAGTATCTGGCCTGACATTGTTTTCAGCTGCTAAGTGGGTGGAGCCCAAAGTAAGCTGAAACAGAGTTCCTCCTGTTTAAGGACAATGCATGGAGCCCCATAAAAAAGAAAAAGAAGAGGCCCCTGATGCTAGAGAGCTGTGAGAGTCCTGCTGAAAAAAGTGCTGGCCATCATTTGATGGCCAGATCTCCCTGAGGCAGAAAGAAGCTGGTGAGCAAAGAAAGCCTGAGCAAGACACCAAAAGGCCAAGGACTAAACCCTGTGGCTCAGCTTTTGCCTAGAGGGGTTTGACCTGTCCGAACAGTGGCCTAAAGGAAACTGTGCCTGGCTTTAAGGACTCTGAAGTAGAGTGACAGAGTTGCTGATGCAAAGGGGCTGGGGTCTCCCAGAGAGAAGAAAGTATCAAACCTTATTTAAGGTGAGACTGCAATAACCAACTTACCCTGACGAACCTGCATCTGAAATATTCCAGAAAAAGGACCGCTAAGTTCATTAAAGAATCTACAACCAAGACTGTGTTCCTGACTACTGAGGACCTGCCCCAGAGACTGTATCCTTCTAAAAGGTTAGGAAAATAATTGTCAATGGGGTTAGTGGTTAGGTTAAAGGGATTGTAGGAATTTGTAGGATTAATAGTTAAGAAATTGTTGATGTTTGTTATAAGTTAATATAGTAATAAATAAATAAGTGTTAAATAATTTTTAAAAAAAGATGAATTATTTTGAGAATTAGAAGCAGAGAGTTACTTCTGGAATGGCTTTGTTGACATTTTTAACTTTTGATTTAAAATTGTGTTTATTACAGTAAAACTATCCTTGTAAAGGGAACTGCCACATTGTTGGAGTTCCTGGTTTAGATTCAATTCCTGCTTAATGTATAGAGATACTATCTGTGCAACTTAAGGTCAAAGTTTATTCAAATCCTAAATGAGTCATTTTTAAAATCAGATGTTTGACATGTCTGGAATGTTCTGGATTAATCACCTTTAGAAACAGTGAGATAGCTTTCAGCTTTGCCCAAGCATTTGGCAGGACCAGTTTTTAAAGTATGTTATATTTGTTCATATTGTTCTATGAACAAACACAAAAATGAACATTGCAGGGACAGAGGGACTTAAAGAGACAGAATTTCCTTCAGGACTGAACTACCATGAATTATCTCTAAGTACTAACTCTGAGAACACACATGGGATCATGTCATCTACTGTAAATACTAAGGAAGACCCACAGAAATTATAGTAAGCATTTGTTTGCCAGGCACTACCAACCTGAGCTGCCAAGACTGCTGCTACTCCTGCCACTATCAGAAGTCTGCCTATCAAATAAAGATTTGGCAGAAATGCCAGGACAGTCATTCTGTTACAAGCCACACCAACAGAATCTTTGTTTCAAATCCTGATGTTCCCCTTATAATACCATCTCTAAGCCCATGTTCTACAGGAATGCATCTGATATATACATTCCAAATCACATCTGCAAATCTAGCTGCAAGAGAGGCCAGGAAATGCAATTCTTATCTTTCTGGCCTCTGTTCTACCAAAGGCACATGAGAGGGAAACTGGATCAGAAACTGAGTGAGTTAGCTAGGATTGTAACTGTTGGAAAAGTGCTTCCTAGCATGTGTAAGGTCCTAGGTTCAGTCTCAGTGCTGCAACTTGAATGAACCAAGCCATATCATCTCTCATATCATACATATATGAAAGAGAGAGCAAGTGCTGGTGTGCATGTTCCATGTATGCATGTGGAGGTTAGAAGACAACTTTGAAGAGGTGGTTCTCACCTTCCACCTTGTTGAGGCAGGCCTTTCTTTGTGTTGTATACTCCAGGTTGGCTGATTCTTGAGCCAAGCTACCACCTTGTCTGTCTCTCATCTTGTTATAGAAGTGTTGGGATTATAAATACAGGACAGCACATCTACTTTTCCTGTGGATTCTGGGGCTGAAATCAGGTTGTCAGGTTTGAGCAGCAAGCACCTTTATCCCCTGAGTTAATGCCCAGGCTCAGCTTCCTTCCTTCCCTCAATCTGTCCTTCCTTTCTTCCCCCCCCCCTCTTCTTTTTCCAGGTCTACAGCAACTATAAACAATTTTTTAGTGCAATATATCCTCTTTGTGCGTTTTGATTTACACTAAGTAAGCCAGAGTGAATCATAAGGGTCTATAGCACTTTATGAGTCTCCTAAATTCTCATCTCCATATTCACCATTTATTTCCTGGAAGACTGTAACAGATCAGGAAGTGCCTTTATCCTCTTTGTGTTGGTGAGAATGAGAATGGCCCCCGTAGGCTTATATATTTGGACATTCGGTTCCCAGTTGGCAGACTGTTTGGGAAGGATTAGGAGGTGTGGCCTTGTTAGAGTAGGTTTGTTACTGAGGGTGAGATTTGAGGTTTCAAAAGACCATCTCCAGTCTCTCTCTCTCTCTCTCTCTCTCTCTCTCTTTTTCCTGTTTATAGATCAAGATGTAAGCTTTCTCAGATGCTGTTCCAGTACCATGCCTGCCTGCCTCCTGTCATACCTTATCATGATGGTCATAGACTCCCCCTCTAAAACTGTAAGTCCAAAATAAACTCTTCCTTCTATACTGCCTTGGTCTATATATTATGGTGTCTTATCACAGCAACAGAAAAGTATCCAAGACTCTCCTATAAACCATTCTCTACTATAAAACAAATAATTTTTAAAAGAGGTTGGGGGCACCTACAAAACCTCCAACCATAGAACTCTCTCACAGGATCCTATTGACTTCAGGGTGAAGCCACAAGCTCTGGGAGGTACTCAGGATTCCACATGGCCAAGCATCCTCCCACTTCAGGTGCCCCTCCTCCTCTTCTGTCCTCTACACCGGCCTGCTTCAGCCTTTTGTTCCTCCCTAACATGGGTCCTGGTGCACAGTGTTCCCTCTCTATTCCCAGTATGCACTGTTCCTTCTTCTTCCTTTAGTTGGTGGTGATTCATTCTTTAGGTCTCACTCAGATATCCCTTTTTTAAAGAAGTCCTCCCACACAGCCTGTCATTGCTCTAGTTGAGACAGGGAGGGTTGTTTTGTTTGGGTTCTGTTTGCTTATTTTGATAGCTCCTGCCACAGCTGAGATTATAGTCACCTTTTTTTTAAATATCAATTTCTGTCTCCTCATGGATAATACACACCAGTGAGAAGAATATGTGTTCATCTTCCTGTGCCTGCCGCATCAGCTAGCTGCAGGTTAGCCTTCAAATATTTATTATGAGAACAAAATTCTCTGTCATAGAGAAGTGAACTTTCACAGGGGCTGCCCATGTCAGGCCTAGTAGACGGGACTGCTCAGGGCCTAGTCCCAGAACAACTCTTACAGCTACCAGACAGTAGAAAGATGCTGTCTCCTTTAAAACTGCCAAGTTTCCAAGGTTACAAATTATGTGACTTTTATTTCATCCATTTTTCTTTAATATACATTCCAGTTCCTTAGAGTCCCATCAACTCCATCAGGATATAAGAAGAAACTAAAGAGGCACCTTCCTTTGTCTATGCCCGTCCTGCCAGGCCTAGGGTCCATAGACCTTTCTCTATTTACAGAAATGAAAACTGGAAACCATCCACAGAAACTCATGCTTTCACCTTTCCTTGAAGTTGGTTTACCTTTGTGGAGGTTTCTTCATTTTTCCACAGTATTCTCGAGACATGGTTCCATCAAAAGTGCTTTGGTCCCTGGTGCCTGGAACTTGCTGACCCCCAGAATCTCCTGCTGACCCCAGGATCAGTTCTTCAGGGGAAGAAACTGTGATGTTCTTGCTCTTGTAGATGCTTAGAACAATGAACTGAGTTTTTGGAACTGCAAATAAATGTGTCTATGAAGAGTTTGCACTTAGCCTAGAGCAGGGTTTCTAAACCTGTGGGTCATGACCCCTTCCAGAGTTGCATATCAGATATCCTGCATATCAGATATTTACATTTTAATTCACAACAGTAGCAAAATTACAGTTATGAAGTAACAACAAAATAATTTTATGATTGGGGTCACTGCAACATGAGGAGCTGTATTAAAAGGTTACACCATTAAGAAGGCTGAGAACCACAGGTGTGAAGTGTATCAACACCTGCAATCATTTTTTAAGAAGTAAGTATGGTTTTCTGGGCTGATCTTAAAAGAACAGCTTCACTTTATACCACATAAGCAGGGACTGGTGCACTCCTCACATGGTGAATGTCGGGCTCTCCTCAAATCTCAGATACTTGGGAGGCTAAGGTAGTAAGGACACAAGTTCTAGGCCAACCTGGGCAATTTACAAAGACACCGCCTCAAAACTAAAGTAAAAAGGGCCTGGTAGTGAGGATTGCTACCATGAGAGAGACCCTAGTCCAATCCCCAGTTCCACTGAATGTATATTTTTCTTGCTGAACAAAATGTACAGCAAAACAACAATAAAACCAAAAAATAATTAAGAGTCAAATAGAATAAAATTGCCTATAAAATGTTACCTACTACAAGTCTGTTCCATTATTCAAAGTTTTCTTCTAGTATTTTTCCATGTAGCAGAATCTTAAGATCAATACATGTGAATTCTGTTTAATTTGATACTATGTAAGTTTTCCTAATTGCTGTTCCACGATTATCAACATAAAAATCATAAATGTGCCAAGGTGGCCATTGTGAAAACTATGAAAAGCATAAAAAATGAGCATAGGACCAACAAACTTGTGCTGTCTTGGAAATAACTACACTTTCAATGCAAAGAGCTAGACTGGAGCACCACCTCTCCCACCTAGCAGCTCTTTCTTAACCAGTAGCTTCATGTTTTATGTTTTTGCTTCCTCGTTTTTAAAAATAAAAGATTATTCTGAAGTAATAAATATTTTTAAAAACATATTATTTTATTTTATGTGCATGATATTTTGCATGTATGCCGGCATGCACATCTGGCACTGTTTGTGTGCCTGGTGCCCACACAGGCCAGAGAGGGCATTGGATGCTCTTGACCTAGAGTCCCAGATGGTTGTGAGCAGCCATGTGGGTGCTGAGAAGCAAATCCAACTCCTCCGGAAGAGCAGGCCGTGCTATTAAACACTGAACTGACCATCTCCCAGCCACCCTTTCATTTTAGAAAGAAGTTCACAGTAGATAAGTTGACCTTATTAATGTGATTAAAAGTAATAATACCATCAGCTAAGGTAAGTCCCGGGGTTTCTCTGTGTAACAGCTCTGGCTGTCCTGGACTTGCTTTGTACACCAGGCTGGCCTCGAACTCAGAGATCCACCTGCCTCTGCCTCCCAAGCGCTGGGATTAAAGGTGTGCGCCACCACCACCCGGCGAGATTTTTTTTTAAGATTAATTTATTTATTATGTATACAGTGTTTTATACCCAGGTATGCTTGCAGGCCAGAAGAGGGCACCAAATTTCATCATAAATGGTTATGAACCACCATGTGGATGCTGGGAATTGAACTCAGGACCTCTGGAAGATCAGTCAGTGCTCTTGACCTCTGAGCCATCTCTCCAGCCCAATTGATTTTTCTTATTTTAAGACAATGTTTCTCTGTGTAACGGCCCTGGCTGTCCTTTAACTCTCTGTGAAGACCAGGCTGGCCTTGAATTTACAGAGATCCACCTGCCTCTGCCTCCTGAGTGCTGGGATTAAAGGTGTGCGCCACCACACCTGCCCGGTCCCAAGGAGGTTTAATCTTAATCCATCTCTATTTTAACCAACTTCCTACTTATTCTCTTAGGGAAATTTTGAGAATGAAGTTACTGATTTAGAAGATGGAATGTGTCTACAGAGCTGAAATCATTTACCTAGCGCCTGGCTCTGTTGGTGTGGCATGGCAGTGTGGCTGCTTGTGGTGTGGCCCACCCTCTTCCACATCACACAGCGACATATCTAATTATACAGTCATCTAATGGATGTCAAAAAAGAAATCCTTCTTTTTTACCCCATAGTGGGTTTACTTCTTTGATGAGGAGGTAGCCTACATGCCTCCTAACTGAGAGTTAAAAGAACTCATTAAAAGTCCACTCAGGGGGGATCCAAGATGGCAGCGGCCCGCGCGGACGCATTTTGATCTTGGGGAAAACAGCCACAAAGCCACAAAAGTTATAAGATGCTGTGCAAAAAATCTGAGTGACTGGACTCACCTGGGTTTCACCCAGCTACCCAGGGACCATTAAAAGTCCCTGGGCAGGACTCTCCCTCCCACTCTCAGACACACACAGAAGCTACTGAATCAGGGAATCGGGAACCCTCACCAGGAGAGACGCCGGGTAAGATCCACTCTAATACCCAGAGGGCAGATTCAGACCCCACACAGGGTTACTCACCAGCCTACGGGGCCCCCCAAATACCAAGCAGGCATTCCGGCTATTTAGCAAAAGGTTTCAGACCCTTGGGAGTGCCACACACTCTTAGCAGCAAGCGTCGGGAGCGCAGCAGCTGAGGGTTCCACAGGCATCAGCCCAGTAACCAGCGGGTCTACAGCTGCATTTGGAAAGCCCAGACATATCTGTGTGCCCCCAGAGGGATGCTGGACAGGCACCCTATTGGATTTACAGTCATTGTGAAAAAATTCCTGCAGCTGAATTGAGCTGAAGGATACCCTTCTGGCTGCAGATTACGTTCCACTGCGGTATAAGGGAACTTGGATGACAGTGACCCCATTTGCCAGTATCCAAAGCCAGCTCCATACACACATAGGCAGGGCTGTGAGAGTGGCAGAGAAGGCTACAGGAGGTGAAGGCGGATTTACCCACCACAGGGTCCAACCCTGGGCAAACTGTGAAGTCTTTATTATTATTATCAGACTTTTTGCTAGTACGAGCCCTTCCAGTGGGGAACCAGAGCTTAAGTATATATAGCTCCACCCCCTGGATCAGTGAGGTTTCGACCTGGATGTCACTGCTGAATGACACACCTTACAGGGGTGGAGTCAAGTTCTCTCAAGACTACAACAGGCCTTGGGACTGCCAAAGTCCACAGAATCTATGCCTGGACACACAGGACCATACCACCAGAGCCACTGCAGGCTGAACACTCAATGTACAACATAGAGCCCTCTGTCTTGTGTAACCGAACTTTTAAATTATTATTTAACACTTATTTATTACTAAATTCACTTATAACAAACACCAACAATTTCTTAACTATTAATCCTATAAATTCCTACAACCCCTATGAATGCCTACGACCCCTAAGACCTAACCACTAAACTTATTGATAATCATAACAACTACTTTCATAACCTTTTAGAATGATACAGTCTCTGGGGCAGGTCCTCAGTCGTCAGGAACACAGTATTTGTTGTAGATTCTTTAACACACTTAGCAGTCCTTCTTCTGGATCTCTCAGATGCAGGTTCGTCAGGGTAGTTGGTTCTGTGGGAGACTCCAGCCGTCTGCAGGCCAACTTACTTCTTTTGAATCAGGAACTCAGCTGCTCTG
>CAJQZJ010032648.1:7223538-7316721 GCA_907164525.1 Lophiomys imhausi | reverse complement strand
TATTCACTAAATCTAACTTATATTAACCTATCAGCCCCTACAGTCTTGGGAGCAGTGAAACAATCCTGGGCCATTCCCGGGAATAGGTTGCACCAGCTCACAGTGCATCTGGCTATTAGATGCACATTGACCCTGAGATCCCCCTGTAAAGAGTGACAGATCGCCAAGCAATTTGACTGCTACACCAAAGTGTCCCCTTTGGATCCAAGCCCAGAAGACAACAGGAGCAGACAGCTAAGAAGACCCAAATAGCCAAAGGTCCAAGAAAAAACATAAATCAGGGAGAAATGACTCCAACAAAACACAACTATACTAGATCGTCCAATCCTGACCACCTCACGACAACGGAAACACATGAAAACGATGACAATTCTACAACATGGAAAGTGATAGAGTCCCTTCAAGAAGAACTTAAATCTATGAAAGAATTCAAAGAAGCCACAATTTCACAAGCAAAAGCAATGGATTTCCAGGCAAAGACAAGCAAATTGGAGCAGGAAATGTACAAAATGAATAAAACCATTCAAGACATGAAAATGGAAATGGAAACAATAAAGAAAACACAGTCAGAGTTAAAAGTGGAAATGGAGAATCAAGGGAAGAGAACAGGAACTATGGATATGAGTATCAAAAATAGGATACAAGAGATGGAAGACAGGATCTCAGGCATGGAAGATTTGATGGAAGAAATCAGTACAACATCCAAAGAAAATAAGAAAGCTAAAAAAATCTCTGACCCACAACATCCAAGAAATCAAGGACTCAATGAAAAGATGGAACCTAAGAATTATAGGCATAGAGAAGAGAAGACTCCTGACTCCAAGGTCAGGAAATATCTTCAACAAAATCATAGAAGAAAACTTCCCAAACCTAAAGAAAGAGATGCCAATAAAAATCAGAGAGGCTTACAGAACACCAAACAGATTAGATCAGAAAAGAAACTCCTCTGGCCACATAATAATTGAAATTCCAAATGTACAGAACAAAGAAAGAATATTAAAAGCTGTAAGAGAAAAAGGCCAAGTCACATACAATGGCAGACCCATCAGAATTACACCTGACTTCTCCTCAGAAACTTTAAAAGCTAGAAGGGCCTGGATGGATGTCCTACAAGCCCTGAGAGACCATAGGTGCCCAGCCAGACTACTACACCCAGCAAAACTTTCTATCAACATAGATGGAGAAAACAAGATATTCCATGACAAAATCAAATTTAAACAATATCTACCCACAAACCCAGCCCTACAGAAGATCCTAGAAGGAAAATTCCAACACAGAGAAGAAAACTCCACCCAAGAAAACAGAGGAAATAGAAACCTCCACAGCAACTAAACAAAAAGAAACACAAGACAGCCAGCTATACCAAAATAATGGTAAATAACAACCCCTGGTCACTAATATCCATCAACGTCAATGGATTCAACTCGCCAATAAAACGACACAGACTTACAGATTGGATCTGTAAACAAGAACCATATTTTTGCTGCATAAAAGAAACACATCTCACTATCAGAGATAGACACTATCTCAGAGTAAAGGGCTGGGAAAAGGTTTTCCAAGCAAATGGACCCAGGAAGCAAGCTGGAGTAGCCATCCTAATATCAAACAAAATAGACTTCCAACTGAAGATAATAAAAAAAGACAGAGAAGGGCATTACATACTCGTTAAAGAAAATATTCATCAAGAGGACATCTCAATATTGAACATCTATGCCCCAAATACAAAGGCACCTACATTTATAAAAGAAACGCTTCTAAAACTTAAATCACACATCGATCCCAACACATTTGTAGTGGGAGACTTCAACACCCCACTCACAACTATGGACAGATCATCAAGACAGAAGCCAAACAGAGAAATAATGAGTCTAACAGAGCTCATGAACCAAATGGACCTAACAGATATCTACAAAATGTTTCACCCAATCACAAAAGAGTACACCTTCTTCTCAGCACCTCACGGAACCTTCTCCAAAATCGACCATATAGTTGGACACAAAGATAGACTCAACAGATACAAGAAAATTGAAATAACCCCTTGTATCTTATCAGACCACCATGGAATAAAGCTGGACTTCAACAGCAAAAGAATCAACAGAAAGCCTACACACACACGGAAATTGAACAACTCTTTACTGGATGACTACTGGGTCAGGGAAGAAATAAAGAAAGAAATCAAAGACTTCTTAAAATCCAACGACAATGAAGGCACAACATACCCAAACCTATGGGGCACAATGAAAGCTGTGCTACGAGGAATGTTCATAGCACTAAGTGCCTTCAAAAAGAAAATTGTGACAGCTCATATTAGCAAATTAACAGCTAAACTGGGTGAATTAGAAAAAAAAGAAGCAAACACTCCCAAGAGGAGCAGAAGACAGGCAATCATCAAACTTAGGGCTGAAATCAACAACTTAGAAACAAAAAGAACTATAAAAAGAATCAATGAAACCAAGAGTTGGTTCTTCGAGAAAATCAACAAAATAGACAGACCCTTAGCCAAATTAACTAAAAGGCAGAGGGAAAAACCCCAAATCAACAAAATCAGAAATGAAAAGTTAGAAAAAACAACAGACATTGAGGAAATCCAGAGAATATTTGGGACCTACTTTAAAAATCTATACTCCACCAAATTTGAAAACTTAAAAGAAATGGACATGTTTCTTGATAGATTCCACCTACCAAAGATAAATCAAGACCATATTAACATATTAAACAGCCCTATAACCCCTAAAGAAATAGAAACAGTCATTAAAAAATCTCCCAACCAAAAAAAGCCCAGAGCCAGAAGGCTTTAGCACAGAATTCTACTGGACCTTCAAAGAGGAGTTAACACTAATACTCTTCAAACTCTTTCACCAAATAGAATCAGAAAGAACATTGCCAAACTCATTCTATGAGGCCACAGTCACCCTGATTCCTAAACCACACAAAGACCCAACAAAAAAAGAGAACTTCAGAAGAATCTCCCTCATGAACATAGATGCAAAAATATTTAATAAAATACTAGCAAACAGAATTCAAGAACACATCAAAAGTATCATACGCCATGATCAAGTAGGCATCATCCCAGAAATGAAGGGATGGTTCAACATACAAAAGTTTATCAACGTAATTCACCATATAAACAAGATGAAAGAAAAAAACCACATGATAATCTGACTAGATGCAGAAAAAGCATTTGACAAAATCCAATACCCATTCATGCTAAAAGTTCTGGAGAGAACGGGCATACAAGGACCTTACCTAGAAATAATAAAGGCAATATACAGCAAGCCAGTGGCCAACATCAAATTAAATGGAGAGAAACTTGAAGCATTTTCTCTAAACTCAGGGACGAGACAAGGATGCCCACTTTCACCATATCTCTTCAATATATTACTTGAAGTTCTTGCTAGAGCAATAAGACAACTAAAAGAGATCAAGGGGGTACAAATTGGAAATGAAGAGGTCAAATTATCCCTATTTGCAGACGATATGATAGTATACATAAGCAACCCCAAAAATTCCACCAGAGAACTCTTACAGCTGATAAACACCTTCATCAAGGTGGCTGGATACAAAATTAATTCAAAAAAGTCAGAAGCCCTTCTTTATACAACAAACAAATGGGTTGAGAAAGAAATAATGGAAACAACTCCCTTCACAATAGCCACAAACAATATAAAATACCTGGGGGTAACTCTAACCAAGCAAGTAAAGAACCTGTACAACAAGAACTTCAAGCCCTTGAAGAAAGAAATGCAAGAGGCCTTTAGAAGATGGAAAGATCTCCCATGCTCATGGATAGGTAGGATCAACATAATAAAAATGGCCATCCTACCAAAAGCAACATATAGATTCAATGCAATTCCTATCAAAATACCAACACAATTCTTTATAGATCTGGAAAGAGCTATTCTCAATTTCATATGGAAAACAAAAAACCCAGAATAGCTAAATCAATCCTGTACAATAAAAACACATCTGGAGGTATCACCATCCCAGATTTCAAGCTGTACTACACAGCAATAGTAGTAAAAACAGCATGGTATTGGTATAGAAACAGGCCAGTAGATCAATGGAATTGAATTGAAGATCCAGAAATGAACACACACACCTATGGCCACCTAATTTTTGACAAAAAAAGCCAAAACCTCACAATGGAAAAAAGACAGCATCTTCAACAAATGGTGCTGGTCCAACCGGATGTCCACTTGTAAAAGAATGAAATTAGACCCATACTTATCACCTTGTACAAAACTTAAGTCCAAGTGGATCAAAGACCTTAACAAAAGGCTGGTCACACTAAATCTACTAGAAGAAAAAGTGGGAAAAACCCTCGAACTTATTGGCACAGGTGACAACTTCCTGAACAGAACACCAACAGCTCAGGACCTGAGACCAACAATCAATAAATAGGACCTCATGAAACTGAAAAGCTTCTGTAAGGCAAAAGACCCGGTCATTTGAACAAAACGGTAGCCTAGAGACTGGGAGAAAATCTTCACCAACCCCACATCTGACAGAGGGCTAATATCCAAAATCTACAAAGAACTCAAGAAATTAAATGCCAAGAAACCAAATAATCCAATCAAAAAATGGGGGACAGAGCTAAATAGAGAATTCACAAAGGAGGAATCCCTAATGGCTGAGAGACACTTGAAGAAATGCTCAACATCTTTAATCGTCAGAGAAATGCAACTCAAGATGACTCTGAGATTCCATCTCACACCTGTCAGAATGGCTAAGATCAAAAGCTCAAATGACAGCACATGCTGGCGAGGGTGTGGAGAAAGGGGAACCCTCCTCCATTGCTGGTGGGAGTGCAGGCTTGTGCAACCACTATGGAGGTCAGTATGGAGATATCTAGAAAACTTGGAATAGCTTTGCCTCAGGACCCAGCCATACCACTTCTGGGTATACAGCCAAATGATTCCTCACCGAATAACAAGGAAGTTTCATCATCTATGTTCATAGCAGCCTTATTTGCAATAGCTAGAAACTGGAAACAACCCAGATGCCCCTCAACTGAAGAATGGATTAAAAAACTGTGGTACATCTACACAATAGAATATTATTCAGCAATCAGAAACAATGAAATTATGCAATTTGAGCCAAATGGATGGAATAGAGAAGCTCATCCTGAGTGAGCTAACCCAGACTCAGGATGCTCATGGCATCTTTTCACTTATAGTAGGATTTTAGCTATATAGTACAGGATATCTCTACTACAACCAATGCACCAAAGGGAACATGGACATAGACTTTTTATTTTTTATTTTTGTTTGTTTGTTTTTTAGTTTTCTCTCCCTGGCAATGAGATACTTTTCACTGGTGGTACTGCCTTGTAGGCCGCCAGTGTATGAGGAGGCTCTTGGCCCTCATATGACTTCTGAACTGGGGCGAGGGACTGTTATGTAGGGACACTCCACTCCAGAGGAATGGGATGGAAGGGTTAGGGGGTAGAGGGTTGGAGGGAGGGGCTGGGAAGGGGGAGATGTAACTTGAAGCAACAAATAAATAAATTTATTTATAAAAAAAGGATAAGATCTGAAAAAAAAAAAAGAAGTCCACTCGGTGTCAAGAAGGCTGAACTTCTCCCGAATGTCAACCTGTGTCCAACACCTTAAACCACAACACTCCTGAATCATATGTAGCCATTACGTCAATGAGCATGAGGTTAGGGCTTCTCCAAAAGACAAACCACATTTTGGTCCTGCCTAGAGTCTCAGTTTGTCATGGTGGGTGTTTTTCTTAGGCAGAGACTGCTCTAAGCTTGAGTGACTAAATGACCCAATTCCTGACAATGGGACATAAAAGTGACTCTGCTGAGGGCTTTGGAATAACTGATATCCTAAATAACGTGAGCTCAGAATAGCATTTGTATAAAACAACACATCTCACACCGACATTATAGTGTAGCTTCTCATGTGACATGACCTGCTTCTTATTATATTTACTTTGGTATCGATTTTATATTTCCTTTGGAATTACAAATTTTAATGTACTTCTTTTTGATGAAGTCCATCCCATAAATGATTTATTAAAGACAAAGCACTAATACATTTTCCTCAAAACTACTAACAAAATTCACTTCCAAGTATAATTATAATTATATTCCCATTGTCTGCAAGGACAGTTGGGCTGCAATGAGAGAAATTTGATTTAAGGAGTACATAAACAATAGGTTAAATTAAGCCACAGAGTGTGAAGTCTGTCACTATGACTTTAATGTTTTTTTATATCAGAGCTCAAACATGTCATCAAAGACCCAAGCCTGTCTCCCTGCTCTGCCTGCCTCATGCAAGGAGTTTCCTGTTCAGTCTGGATGTGATACAATTCTGGCAGTTACCATAGACCTATCCAGAAGCAGACAAGAACTAAACAACCTTCTGTGAATCACACCCTCCAAGCCAAAGACTTGTTCTGTAACCAAGTCATTGTCATGTTTTATTCGTCAGGACTGGGGCACATGTCCCTGCATACTCAAACCAGCTATGAACCAAGACAACGTTTCTATGGCAGATGCTAAAGTTTCAGTTTGAAAGACAAACAGCAACAACAAAAAATAACCCTGGCATTCAAACAGCAGATGCAGATGCAGATGCAGAAGGAAGGCAGATGTTCAGCATAAGGCGACCGGTTACACAAGCACTTAGGGCTGCTCTCTCAGCACTTGAGGAAGAAGGAAGCCTCCCTTCCTCTGTGTTCCCAGACGCCAGCCATGCCAGCTGCGCCAGCAGACCTTTGTACAGGCAGCAGGAGTCTGCTGCGACTCTCTGCTCATGTCTCTACACTTGATGACAGCTTGTCTACACACAGAGCATCTTGAAGAGTGAAGTTTGTTCCTACCTTCTCAAAAGCAGGCTGAGCAGGCGCAGTGTCAAGGACTGGAAGGTCTTGGCTATGTGTTCCCAGCAAGCCTCTCAGGGCTTCTTCCGGGAAAATGAAGCAGTGCCTTGGGAAACATGTAACCAAGGGAGCGAGTGTGGAGACCAAAAGTACACCCAAGACATTCATGCCATGTGTTGGAAGCCTAGTCTCCAGTGAGCCAATGTTAAGAGGGGTGAAGGTTTAAGAGGGGAAGCCCATGGAAGGTTCTGACATCATTGGGGGCACGCCCACTGAACTGACAGGTAACCCCTGTGGACCCTAGCTAATCCCCATGCTCCCTTTCTAGCTCCCTATCTTGCCTCTTGATCATTTCCTCTCACTTATGCTTCCACCATGATGCCATCTGCCATGAATCAATGAAGACAGGGATCCTGAGCTAAATAAACCTCTTTTGGGGCTGGAGAGATTGGCTCAGTGGTTAAGAGCACTGGCTGCTCTCCCAAAGGAGCTGGGTTCAAATCCCAGCACCCATATGGCAACTCACAGCTGTCTGTAACTCCAGTTCCAGGGGATCCAATAACCTCACACAGAAATACATGTAGGAAAAATACACAAAATAAATAAATAAATACATAAATAAATAGTAAATTATATATATTTAAAAAAAACTTCTCTTTATAAAGTACTCAGCATCAAATATCTTGTCATAGTAGAGGAAGCTGGGCTAGTACAGTAAGTTGGTGAAATACCAATTAAATTTTAAAAATCCATATTTTTACTCTATTTCTGTGTTTGAAAGTTTTGTTTTTAATTCTAAAAGTAATATATATATATATATATATATATATATAATTTGTGGTAGGGGATGGGCATAGATCAAGGCACATGTGTGGAACTCCAATGTGCCATAGTCTAGTCTCTCATTCCACTATGTAGAGATCAAATTCAGATTATCAGTTTTGGCTGCAAGTATCTTTACCTGCTGAACCATATCACTGACCCTGAATAAAATTTTAATAACATTCTGGTACCAATGGTTCACACCTTTAATCCAAACACTCAGGAGAGAGAGGCAGGCAGGTCTCTATGAGTTAAAGACCAGCCTGGTTTACATAGCTAGGCCAGCCAGGGCTACACAGTAAGACCCTATCTTAAGAAACAAAACATATCACCATCCCAGCTTTCAAGCTGTACTACAGAGCAATAGTTGTAAAAACAGCATGGTATTGGTATAGAAACAGACCAGTAGATCAATGGAATCGAATTGAAGATCCAGAAATAGACCCACACACTTATGGCCACCTAATTTTTGACAAAGAAGCCAAAACCTCACAATGGAAAAAAGACAGCATCTTCAACAAATGGTGCTGGTCCAACTGGTTGTCCACTTGTAAAAGAATGAAATTAGACCCATACTTATCACCTTGTACAAAACTTAAGTCCAAGTGGATCAAAGACCTTAACATAAGTGCGGTCACACTAAATCTACTAGAAGAAAAAGTGGGAAAAACCCTTGAACTCATTGGCACAGGTGACAACTTCCTGAACAGAACACCAACAGCTCAGGACCTGAGACCAACAATCAATAAATGGGACCTCATGAAACTGAAAAGCTTCTGTAAGGCAAAAGACACTGTCATTCGAACAAAACGGCAGCCTACAGACTGGGAGAAAATATTCAACAACCCCACATCTGACAGAGGGCTAATATCCAAAATCTACAAAGAACTCAAGAAATTAAATGCCAAGAAACCAAATAATCCATTCAAAAAATGGGGGACAGAGCTAAATAGAGAATTCACAAAGGAGGAATCCCTAATGGCTGAGAGACACTTGAAGAAATGCTAAACATCTTTAATCATCAGAGAAATGCAACTCAAGATGACTCTGAGATTCCGTCTCACACCTGTCAGAATGGCTAAGATCAAAAGCTCAAATGACAGCACATGCTGGCGAGGGTGTGGAGAAAGGGGAACCCTCCTCCATTGCTGGTGGGAGTGCAGGCTTGTGCAACCACTATGGAGGTCAGTCTGGCGATACCTTAGAAAACTTGGAATAACTTTGCCTCAGTACCCAGCCATACCACTTCTGGGTATACATCAAATGATTCCTCACAGAATCATAAGGACGTTTCCTCATCTATGTTCATAGCAGCCTTATTTGTAATAGCTAAAAACTGGAAACAACCCAGATGTCCCTCAACCGAACAATGGGTTAAAAAACTGTGGTACATCTACACAATGGAATATTATTCAGCTATCAGGAACAATGAAATTATGCAATTTGCAGCCAAATGGATGGTACTAGAAAATCTCATCCTGAGTGAGCTAACCCAGACTCAGAAGGATGCTCATGGTATCTATTCACTTATAGTAGGATTTTAGCTATATAGTAGAGGATATCGATACTACAACCAACACACCAAGGGGAACATGGACATAGACTTTTTATTTATTTTTATTTTTTTCTATTTTTTATCCTTTTTTATCTGTTTGTCTGCTTATTTGTTTGTTTGTTTTTTAGTTCTCTCTCCCGGGCAATGAGACACTTTTCACTGGTGGTACTGCCTCCTATACCCCCAATGAATGAGGAGGCTCTTGACCCTCATATGACCTCTGAACTGAGATGAGGGACTGTTATATAGGGACACCCCACCCCAGAGAAATGGGATGGAAGGGTTAGGGTGTAAAGAAAAAAAACGAAATGTGAAGTTTCGGCCTTTTGCTAGTAATTGTCATAAACTGTTTAGGATAATTAAGAAATGCAAAGTAATAGTCATGCCAGCCAGTCATTGTGTTAGGTACTATGACAGTCTATTGTAGTTATTTTCTAAGCTAATCAGAAATAAAGCTGCTAAGAGACAAGCAACAACTGCTTATCTTAATATAAGAGATAGATAGGGCTTCTTTAAAAACTTCAAGAGATCTGCAGAATATGGCATTCAAAGATGTTTTCTTAACTTTACATTTTTTTTATATCGAGACATATCAACTCCTGACAGCACCCCCTATTCTACTCCAAATAGAAGATGAGCATCGAAGAATCTCCAATGGGAGATGATTGAATTAGTTGCAAGCCTATCTCTTGGCAGGAAAAACCCCTTGCTCCAACTTTAGACAGAATGCTGTCCAAAAAGGACAAAACTTGGAAGCAGGTAAGTCGACAGCCTAGCCCTGCCAAGACAGGGTAGGCAAGTCCTTCATAACCCCTGCTCTACAATCAATGTCTGTCAGAGAAACGGGGCGAAACGACTGAAGATCGATGCTGTAATGTATGGAGAGAAAATGGGAACTGTCCAGGCAGCCACTGGTATGTCATTTCTTAGTTTTGGAAGCTGCAGGCCCTGTACTTCCTACAAGATCAGATATATTTATCCCTCTCAGGTCTCTGAGGTGGTTGAAGAATAGATATCTAGAGTCTCATAATTAAATTTTGAGTTGTTTAGGAGTCAAGAGACTGTTATAGATCTAGGATGATGCTTTTAAAATTGTATTGCAAGTTAGTATGAATGTTGAGTTAGATATAGAACTTTAAACTCATGGAGATGGTTAGATAGTAGAAAGTTAAAGTCAGGTACCAAATACATATGGACTGGACATTGGGAATGTACGCGAAGCCATATAACCCTCATAACTGTGGCCTAATCACCTCTGTTGTTTTGTATTGTATCTATTATTATAAGAGAAAGAACCATTTGTTGGACTGAAAAGGGGAATTGTTGGGGGAAATAAGATATACCTTAAACTTAAAAAAAAAGGAAGAGAATGGGGGTTGAAGGTGGGAGGGTGGGACTGGAGGGGGGAGTAGGGAGGGGAATGCGATTGAAGTGTAACTTGAAGAAATAAAAAATAAATTATTAAAAAAAAGCAAAAAAAAGAAGATAGAAAAAAAGAAACCAAACAGACAAATAATTATTTTAATAGCATATTCTACATAATAAAATATGTTCAAAATATTATTTTAGCACATAGCTAATTAAATATATTGATTGGTAAGAAACCTATGTTTCTTAATGGTGAGTTTGGATCCCAGTGTCATTTCCCTGCCCCTCTGTTGAGACTAGTGATATTCTAAGTACTCAAAATTTGCTGTCATATGAATCAATGCAAATTGTTTACTCTGAATTTTCCAGAGCAGCCTGACTTTTTAATGGTATTTATTACTTTGCCATGTGTCTTGTTAGTTCTCTTTCCCTGGTGGAATAGAAATCGAAGAAGTTATGCATTTTAAAGCACTTACTCATATATTAGTAATAGGCGAGATAATACATCTACTGTTGCTTTGCATCTAGGAGAAACAATACATCTGAAAATAGTGTCCATATTGGGGGAAAAAAAAGAGAGTCTATTGTCAGCAAACATGCAGGGGTATTACAGTGGCATCCTGGAAATCTTTGCCCTGTCGGCCCAGGACACATAGAGTCCTTAGTTTAAAAAAATTATAGCAAAGTTTAGGGAGACCAGGAAAGCAGCGGGCATTAGGTATGGGAGTGAATAGGCCAAGGAGAGACCCTAAAAATTAAAAAAAAAAATCAAAAGGGGGTGACAATATAATGACAGACAAAATGGATAGATTTCATAGTTAGGTTTCATCCAATTTCTGATAATACTATACAACTTAGTTGAGTTTTTGTTTTTTTGAGACAAGGTTTCTCTGTGTAATAGCCCTGGCTGTCCTGGACTTGCTTTGTAGACCAGGCTGGCCTGGAACTCAAACACACAGAGATCAGCCTGCCTCTGCCTCCCAAGTGCTGGGATTAAAGGTGCACAGTACCACGCCGGCCCACAACTTAGTTTTTAAAAAGAGAAAGATGGGTTGCATTTCTTTTTTATGTTATCTGTGCAGGGTGGGTGCCTGTCACACCTGGACCCACCCACCACACCTCTGCATCTCTGTTTAAAATAAAGTATATGACACATGTGGATGGTGACACAACTGTGGATGATCAAGGGCTTTGGGCCAGAAAGACTAGATTTTAAAAAGTATTTCTCAGGAAGGGATTATAATTGAGATGTAACTTAAAGAAATTTTTTAAAAAAGTATTTCACTATGTAAGGTCATTTTTGCTCCCCATAGGAGGCATTTTGGGTTACAAAGCTTGGAGGAAAGGGTTTAAGAATAGAAGTTGCTAAACATCCTACCATGGTCTCCCCCTACAGTTATTGGCCTAAACTGCCAATGATGTCAAAGTTGAGAAATGTTATTTGAATACTGGTCACATCTTCACATCTTTGGCTATGGGCCAGAGAGATGGTTGAGTGGTAAAGGCACTTTCTGCCAAGCACAATGACCCGAGTTTAAACATTGGAGCCACACAGTGGAAGGAGAGAACCAACTTCCCTCCATCTTGAGGGTGTGGGACTCCCTTAACCATCCAGTTAGATGGGTCACTTGCACATCCACAGCCCCCTTCCAAAGAGCTCATCAAAATCCTGTAGGTTTATTGGCCACAGTTTGCTCTCTGGAGTAAAGTGAGGTGTCTGAGCCAGCAGCAGCTGGGAGCCAAGAATATGATAGGACTGATGGCCCAGCCATCTCCAGAGAGCGCTGACACAGAGCCTGATAGACTTACTGGATGTAATGAGCCATCTGACGTCACTCTTCCTGGAACAGAAAGACTGATTCTGGCCTTCCAGAAACACAGGATATTTAAGAGCCCCACATCGCTCCCTTGACTGTTGCCAAATCCTACAGCTAATGTGTCAGAAACTCCTTCCTCAAATGCTCCTTTAGCACAAGTGCCAAAGGTCCTGTCTTTTTCTTTTATAAACATATTTTCATTTTTTCTTATATCAAGAAAAATGTCTTAACTATAACATTAAAAAAAAAATGTGGATATAAGTGCCAGACAAACAACTCTGTTTTCCTGGGTTCCAGATTCTGTATATTACTTACAGACAATAACAGTCTGAGTTGTAACTAAAAATTACAGGCATTTATTGCATGTGTATTCCCTTCCACATGCTGGCTGGGCAACTTATTCCCATTTTACAGTAGAGATAGTGAGTCCCAGGGAGGTCAAAAGCTTGTCCAGTGCCGCAGAGGAATATTAGAAGGTTGTCACCTTCTAAATTGATTTGAAACTGGGGCTCTTAGAATCTGAAGCCTGGTGGTGCTGCTTCACCACAGCACTGACAGGGAAAGGGGAGTTTTAGGAGACTAATGATTTATCTGCACCTATGATTTTGTGATTTTTAACATTGTGGGAGGCAGAGCGCACTCAAGGAGAGGACAGAGACCATGGAATGTAATAGACAGAATCTTATGCTTGATAGCGGAGAGGATAGAGACCATGGAATGTAATAGACAGAATCTTACGCTTCATAGCGGAGAGGACAGAGACCATGGAGTGTAATAGACAGAATCTTACACTTGATAGCAGAGAAGATAGAGACCATGGAGTGTAATAGACAGAATCTTACACTTGATAGCTCAAACAGCCTCAGACACTAAATTGTACTCCATTACCAGCACAATGTTTGTTTGGATGATTGTCCACCTCCTCTATATTTGGTTAATGGATTTCTCTCCTTCCTTCCTCCCTCCCCCCCCCCCCCCCTCCCTCCCCCCCCCCCTCCCTTCCTTCCTTCCTTCCATCTCTCTCCCCATCCTTATCTCTTATCTTTCCACGTAGCCCAGGCTTACCTCAGACCTGAGATCCTCCTGTCTCAGCCTCCTGAGAGCCATGATTACATGGCCACTCCACTGCTGATTTTTGCTAAATTTCTTTTCTATCCAGGACCCAGTGCAGAGGTTGGCACACACAACGTTCTCAATGATAATTTCTTTAAAGAACAGGTGAGTAAGCTGGGCTCAGCCTTGGGTGCCTGTAATCTCTGCTATGTATTAGGCTGACACATAAGGAATGCAAGGATAGCCTGGATAATGTAGCAAGATCAAAAAAACAAAAACAAAGTGAAGAAAGAAAGACAGAAATAGAGAGAGAGAGAGAGAGAGAGAGAGAGGAAAGGTTTCTTCCTGGATTACTCTTTGATAGTTTAAAAGCAAAAGCTTCTGAGCCGACATTGCCATGCACACGAGCCTCTCCTTGACCAGACCATAAGAACCAATGGGCAGGATATATGCTGCAGGGTGTTCAAACCCTGTGGCTTCTTGTTGGGGAAGGTATACTAAGGGCTGATTTCAATGCTGAGATCTGGTTCCTGCCCCTTCTGAGGCATTCTCTGATTGGTTGAGTAAATGCTGAGGTCTGAGATTGGGCAAAGACAGTGGTAGGTGGGGCTAAGGTACGCAGGCTTCTGAAACAGAGAGTTTGATGAGTAGGAGAAGCCTCCACTAGATGAAATAGAGAAGCCTCCAGTAGCCAGAAGCAGCCTCAAGAAGAAGCCTGCACTAGATGAAGTAGAAGAAGCCTCTAGCAGAACAAAGAGAAGCTTCCATGAGAAGAAACAAAGAGCAGGAAGGAAGACACATGCCATGAGTTAGAGAAAAAAACGTCATTCCACATGGCCCGGAACATCAGCATAGCATGGAGAAAAACAGCCAAAGGGATGTATGTATATTATACGGGGCTTTACTCAGAAATACAATTAAGAGCTAGCTTAGATGGGCCAAGATTGCTCAATCAGGCCAAGGCCTGTTAAAATCCGTGATGTCTCTGTGTGCTCACTTATAATGGCTGGTTAAGGATTAACCACCACCAACCAATTAAATATAACCTAAATACTAGTAAATAATTTAATTAATTATTTCTACAGCTTCTAGCACAACACTGGGCACCAGAGAGGTGTTCAGGCAATAGTAACTTCAGTGAAAACTAAACTCCCCTGCAGCTTTGCACATTTTTCACAGACAAAGGGTGAGACACTTGGGGACTGTGGAGTGGATGGATGGATAATAATTGCTCTCCCTCAGAGACTAAAGAACCCAAATGACTTATCTACAAAGCTGCCTTGTTTTGCCGATTTATACTGTTGGGGAGTATCCACGAGCTCCCATTTCCGGAATCCTAGACCTAACCTGTTACAGAGAGTCTTCAGAGTGCCCTAAGGGGTGGGTAGGGCTGGAGCTACAGTCCCACGAGCCATTGAGTTTTCAGGATGCTTCTAGATGCTTTACATGAACTCATGGAAAGGCCATTCAGTACCCAGGAGAGCCACTGTTTTCTTCTCTTTTGCTCTGTCTCTTGTCACAGCTCTGGGTCTACCTGTCCTTGTCATAGCTGTCAGTGTGAATTACATCCTATCTCTGGATGCCATCACCATCAACATCTCACAGGGGTTTTAGTGAAAGGACTTGTGATGGATTTCCTTGGTTGTCAACTTGACTGCATCTGGAGTGAACTACAATCCAGAAATGGAGGGTGAACCTGTGAGAGATTTTCTGCTTGGTTTGAAGAGGGTGAATCCACTTCTAGTCCAGACCTCTGAGGCAGGAAGACAAATATTGGGGTGATCTGAAAGTGGCTTGTATTCTATTGCTAATTACTGGCTCCAGGATCTGGTTGCCACCTAAACAAGGACATTGTCGCATATATCTATCTTTGTTGTGTGAACCTTGCTGTACCTAATTTGGAGTTGATGGGTCGAATAAAATGCTGAAGCATGGATTGGGTGGAAAAGAAGTAGGTGGGAAAGGGGTTGGCAAGCTTTTAGAGCAGGGAAGGAGCCAGGGGGAGGAAAGGAGAAGATAGGTCATGTATTGGATAGAAGAACATCATTCTGCACGGAGATTGTGGAGATTCTGGAACATCGGTATAGCATGGAGAATAACAGCCCAATGGGGTATATGTATATATTGGGATTTTATTTGGGGAATAGCATTAAAAGGTAGCTTAGATGGGCTGAGAGTGAACAATCCAGGCTAAAGCTTATTAAAAATCCATCAGGCCTCTCTGTGTGTTTATTTATAACTGGGCTAAGGGAAAACTCCATTGCCCTAATAATCACAAGAATCAATTATAGATATTAATATTTACTACAACAGACAAACCTCTGATCTGGGAAGACATATGCCTTTAATCCAGATCTTGAGGTGGGAAGACACACCTTTAATCTGGGCCATCCTTTTTTTTTTTAAGATTTATTTATTATGTATACATTGTTCTGTCTGCAGGTATATCTGCAGGCCAGAAGAGGGCACCAGATTTCATTATGGATGGTTGTGAGCCACCATGTGGTTGCTGGGAATTGAACTCATGAAGGCATGACCTCTGGAAGAGCAGCCAGTGCTCTTAACCGCTGAGCCATCTCTCCAGCCCGCGGGCCATACCTTTTGATGGAAGCCTATATAAAGGCATGGAAGAAGGAAGGTTCTGTTCTTTGCCTGCTTACCTTCGCCTTGCTAGAACATCCATTCCTTTGCTGGCATTGAAGCTTACTTCTTCAAGATTCCAGCATACACAGAAGATGAGCTGAGACTCCCAACCTTGTGGGACTGAGCAACTACTACAGTGGGACTACAGCCTGTAAATCATTCCAATAAATTCCATTTATATATTGGGAAAGGAGAGAGAGATTCATTCCATAAGTCCTGTGACTCCAGGGAACCCTGACTAATACAGAAAACTTTCAGCTCTTCATTATCAGCCCAGGCTTGCTGACGAGACTTCCAACCCCAGAGGACATATAGTAGAAAGCCCTTCACTGCTTTTTTATGAGGCTTTATAATTTACTTTAAAATTTGCATATATTTATATTATATGTATTGGTGTTTTACATATATATGTATGCATATATGACTCCAATAAATTCTATTTCCCATTGTGGTCTCTATTTAAAGCTGAATTCAAAAAAATATAATCTATCCACAAAACTTTAATCAAAAGGCATTCAGATTCTCATATTCCCCTTTAAAGGTGACTCCCCACCATTCGAAATGCTTCTCAAGCTGCTTTGAAGGTTCCACATGAAAATTCTCAAACATGTTCCATAAGTCCAGGTCTGCACCTCCACTCTGCATTTAGGAAGTCATCTCATGTATATTATCCTGATTAGCAGCTATCTAAAAAAATTGTCTCAAACTTAGTGGTTTAAAGTAGCATTTATTACTGCTTGGTTTCTGTGGATGCTTTCAGGTGTCGCTTCCTGGGTGACCCTAGCTCCATGTTTCATAGGAGACAGCCAACCTGCTAGCTGAGGCTAAGTTCTTTTCCTAAAGCT
Organism: Lophiomys imhausi; assembly: GCA_907164525.1. NCBI lineage: Eukaryota > Metazoa > Chordata > Mammalia > Rodentia > Muridae > Lophiomys > Lophiomys imhausi. Next base: position 7,299,784 of record CAJQZJ010032648.1, on the reverse strand, counting down.
ACTGGAAGTGAGGCAGGAGTTTCTTTCAAGAAAAACTCTCTTATGTAGTTGTTAGTTCCCGTAGTCCTTTCCCATGTCCATTGACCCCTCTGACCCCCACCCCTGAGTTGCACCAGGACATGGCAACTGGCTTCCCTCAGAGGAAATGGAGAGGGAGAGGACAGAGAGCACACACACCCAAGAAGGAATCCAAAACCTTTCTGTAACCCAATCTTGGAAATAGTATCCTACTGCTTCCATTATGTTCTGTTCATTACAGGAGAGACAGTAGGTTCCACCCATCCTCAAGAGGAAAAGACTACCCAAGGTCGTAAATGCCAGCGAGCAAGGGCCACTGCATATCAGCACTGATGAGGCCTACTGGTATCCGAGACCTTTTGCCTTAATACATGGAATTCCAGCATGCACAGACTATGCTTTTTTATTATCAGTCATGGTTTCTAGTTTATTTTCTCCCCCCCCCACCTTTTTTTGCATTCTATCTGGTGAGCTGTGCATTTTTATGTAATGTTTTACAATAATGCTTAACATTTTGTCAGGATTTTGATCTTGCTGCCAACTCACCCAGAGAATAAGACAGATGAGGTGTCATACTTTATTCCCAACCGACATCTTGGTGTTCTCAAAAACATCTGAACTCTTAGCTTGAGATCTGAGTCAGAAATAGACATGTGACTTTGGACCTTCTAAGATCTGGCTGGTCTGCTTTAAGACATGCTGCAGAACCTTAACAACACAGGGGATTTCAAAGTCTTAGTATGAAAAACGATGAAATCAATGACTAATAATTCTTATACTGGTTTTGTTTTAAAAACAGCAATATTCTGAATATAATGGGTTAAGTAAAATATATTATTAAAATTAATTTTACCTGTTTCTTTTAATCTTTTAAATATGGCTACTGGAAAATTTTTCAATCACAATTTACAATTATGTTACATTTTTACACTCACATGTGGGGCTCACAGATGTGGTTAGCCTTGTGTTCTTGTTGAACAGCTGTGGGTTGCCATGGCCTGATTTTCAACATAATGTCTTCATTTTCTTTGGAATAATTTCTGAGCTCTTGACTCATTTCATTTTTAATGAAACTCAAGTCAGCAATCCAAACAGTAATTATTAAAATAAAACATCCTAAGACAATACAACCCAAAGATAAACTAATTTGAAAGCTACACGATTTGGATGATGCCTATAATGGAACCACTAAGCTTCTGTAAGAGCAGGAAACTCTGTATGGACAGTAAAAAAACACTACCGTTTATAGTGCAACATGGTCTGGAATCTGAGCTGAGGTGTCACAGACAAGTGTGTCGTTATTGTGTGGCATGAGCGTGAACACAGGGCGAAGTGTGCATACTGTGTGTGTTCAGAACAAAGAGTACACTAAAGTCATTAGTGCCAGAAACAACTCACATTCACTAAGCATTTGATTTTGAATCAATTTTTTTGTTTCTGAGCATTCAGAAATCTTTTACTGTTCCCAATTTTTTCCAGCCCCTACATTCAGTTATAAAAAGTCAAATGCCACATGCTCTTTCTCTTATGTGGATTATAGCTTCAAATTCTTTAGTTTGTGTACTTAACTTGAAATGTTTGCAGAGATCTGGAAGGTGGGAAGAGACTATGGAACAGATGGAGGAGGAAGAGGCCTTACAAGGGGTGGAGATATTTAGAACACTTGTGATGTGAGAGTTGTGGTGGTTTCACTGAGAAATGTCTCCTGTGGGTTCGTGTATTCAGCACTTGATACCCAGTTGGTGGTACTGTTTGGGAAGTTATAGGACCTTTAGGAGGCTGTCTCTTGCTGGAGGAAGTGTGTTTGTATAACTTTCAATAATTGTGTTTGTTTCTCAGTTTACCTTTTAACCCAGCTATTACCCAAATAATTGAGACTCTATTATATTATTTGTTAAACAGGCTTCACAACACAAAAACTGAGCAGTTATTACTCTATTCTTAACCCCCTAAACTAATCTGGCTTCCCCCTAGCGTAAATCCCAGAGATACTTGCACTTGGTGGCTTTCCTGCTTCAGCTGAGTCTCTCCTGGTCTCTCCTGCTTCTTGCTGAATCCTCCTACTTCCTCTCTTTAACTCCTCCTCCCCTGGAGGGCAGGAAGTTCAACCCTATTCTCTCCCCTGCTCAGTGACTGGCTGTAAGCTCCTTTATTGGCATATCAGGGGACAATTGGGAAGCAGTGTTTACACATCATTGAGACATGAGATTCTCAGAACAAGGAATCCAACCAGATATGGGAATACAGAAATCAGCATTTGAATTACACAATAACCTTATGCCTACAGAAGTACATCACTGGGAAAGGATTTAGGTATTTATAGCCCTGACTCACTTCCTGTTCTCACTCTCTGCTTCCTGTGTGTGGATGAAAATGTGATCAGCCAGCTTCCAGCTCCTGCCACCTTGCCATGCTTTCTCCTCTATGATGGACTCTATTCTTCTGGAATGGGAAGCCACCATAAACTTTCTTCCCTAAGTTGCTTTGGGTTGTGGTATTTTATCAGGTTAACAGAAAAATCAGTAATTCAAAAGTAGAGGAAGGGGGCAAGGTTTAAACAGAGATGGGGTAGAGGAGGAGAATTAACTAAAACTATAAATATATGAAGAAACTATATGAAAATTTAATTTTAAAACTATCTTAAAATATAATGGAAAAAAAGAGAGTTTGAAGAGAGATATCCTGTGTGGGTAAATAATGTTCATCCCAGAAGTCATGGAATCTGTTTCCTGTACTCCTCCATGTATTATTGTTATTATTTTATAATTATCATCATAATCATATTAGCTACTTTTCTGCTGCTGTGATAAACACTATGACTGAAAGTGACTTATGGAAGGAATATTTATTTTGGTTTATGGTTCCTGGGAGGATCATGCATAATGCACAGCAGGGGAGGTGGTGGCAGGAGGCCAGAAGAAGCTAGGATGTTAACATTCTCAAACACAAACACAAAGCAGGGAGAGAACTGGAAGCAGGTGAAGCTATGAACTCTGAGAGCCTCAGCCCAGTCAGTGATGTGCTTCCTCCAGCAAGGGCACAACTCTGAGGACCTGTAATGTCCCCCAAATAGCACAGCAACTAGATAGCAAGTGTTCAAATACCTGAGCCTATGGGGGACATCTCTCATTCAAATCACCACAATTATCTTGCGTAATTATTGCAAATAGAAGAAAATTTCATTTTTTTGCAGAGAAAGTTCATTAAATAACTACTTTATAAAATTGAATTGACCAATTACCTGCAACTTACAAACACGACAAACAGACTCTAAGACAATAAACATACTGGAGATGATAATTTAGACAGATATGTGGTAGACTATACATTTAACACTGAAATGGAAACTTTTTTCTACATACCCAACATCACAAACGATATGTATTTCGCCATCATGGATTTAAAAGGGAAGGGTCTGTGTTTAGAATCATTATTTTTCAAATAAAAAAAAGATTTTTCTAAGGTTATGTCTTTCACCATTAGATTATAAATTCTTAAACAAAAATCTCTGTAGCCAAAGGGAATGTCCCTATACTAGATTGAAAGATCAAGGACATAAGAATCTCTGTAGCCAAAGGGAATGTCCCTATACTAGATTGGAAGGTCAAAGACCACATCAGACTCAAAATAACTGGAGCGAAGACCATACCCAAGGCATGAAATTACAAAGTTGAAGCCAACTTCTCTTTGAAAAAGCTCCCAAAACCAGGGGGTAGGTATAAGTTCAGCCAGATTCTGGTGAGCAGGTGACGGGATCTAATCAAAGCAGTTAGTGGAAGTTGAAATGGTAGGAGAAACCATAAAGCATTGTAGGACCCAGATACTTAGTCAAGCTTTACTCTGGACACATCTGTGAAAAAACGAGGTCTTTTTTGTTTGGTTGGTTGGCTGTCTGGTTGATTGGTTGTTGTTGTTAGTTTTGGTTGGTCAGTTGGTTGTTTGGGGCATTCTTGTTTGGTCTGGCTTGGTTTTACACAGGTACTTGCCATATAGCTCAGGCTGGTCTTGAAGTTTTTGACCCACAACCTCCTGAGCACAACTGTTTGACATGTAAGCTAAACAGATGCCTTTTCTTGGAATATTAGTTTTACTTACAAGATAAACAATAGTTATTTGTCAGTATGAAGTATAGCTGAAGAGTCCCCTGCTCTGAGAAGGGGAATCCTTCTTTGCCAACCACATATCTGAAGAGACACAGGTTGTCAACATATAATTCTTCAGACAAAACAACAGACAAAAACAAAGGGAGTCAGGAGACATGAAAATCTAGTTCACTTCCAACAAGTCAACTTTCTAAAAATGTAAACCAATGCCACTCTTAGTTTCTTTTCTTTATTTTGTTTTTCTTTGGAGGGGTATTGAAACTGTAACTTAGTTATCAATTGTATTTATTAGTAAGTATAAACTATAAGATTAGGCTGGCAGAGCAGCTAGCAGGCTGGTGGGAGGCTGGGAGGCCTGACCCACCTTAACTGGAAGCCTGACTTGTCCTGGTGAAAAAGTCCTGGACCAAGGGTGGCCTTCACCACCTGAAACCTAAACTCTGTTAACTAATATCTTCATTAATAACTATAAGCTATTATATTAGGCTGCCAGAATTGCCGGCGGCTTGGAGGAACAGCCTCCGAGGTTCAGCGGGAGGCTGATGGGCCTGGATTGCTTAGACTGCGGCCTATAGGCCGCCGCTGCCCTTTCCTCAACAATTAAACACACCAAGACCTTTTAATGTTCCAATGCTTAGCCCTTAGCTGGGCAGACTCTCAACTAATCTAAATTAACCCGGACCACCTAATTCCAAACTGCCATGTGGCCTGTTGTTACCTTCCAGACCTCTCAAACACGTCTGTCTGCTTCCCTATCTCCTGGTATAAAGAGAGATTCCTCTGTGTAAAATGCAGGGTTCCTGTTTCTATCTCAGGAAGTCCCACCTTGCTATACTCTTTCTGTTCAGCTAATTGGCCACCAGTGACTTTTATTAACCAATCAAGAGAATGCCTCAGAAAGGGCAATAACCAGATCTCTGCATTGAAATCAGCCCTTTAGAACCAAAGAATTAGACCTTCCTCCAACAGGGTATAGTTAGCATAAAATGTTTATATAAATATTTACTGAATTTGCTATTGTTTTTACATTAATTAATGATTGTTTAAAACTTTATCAGTTTTATTCTCCAGTGTGATAAATACATTTAATCTTTATAAATAGAAGTTCTCTGGGATCTTCAATAATTTTTAGAATATAAGGAAATCTTCTGACCAAAAATTTAAGGATATTCAGTTAAATAGAGATATATGTGGTTCTGAAGTTATTGTAGCTAGTAGGAAACTTTGGCAAAACATTGGGATCTTTTATTTGAACACATAACACTAAATTCAGTTATGGTAGTTTTTAAAATCAAGCCTTATCTCAAAGTATATTCATACATGCACTTGTTCTGTTTCTGTGAAGAGCTGCCTAACATTAATCTTATTAGTAGGAGATGCATACATACCATTAGTCTTATTAGTAGGAGATGCTAGGAGATGCATACATACACACATACATACATACATACATACATACATACATACATACATACATGCTACATACATACATATATCTATGTATAACAATAATAATTAAAAAGAAGTCATGAGTTTGAGAGGGAGTCAGGGGATGCTGGGGAGATTGGAGAGGAGAAAGAAGGGTAGAAATGATATAAATGGGATACTTGTGTATGAAATTCTCAAAAATAATTTAATTTAATTACAAATAGATAAGGAATTCATAATAGCAGTCAATAAATTCTTAGTGGGCTAGAGATTAAAATCAAGGGAAGATAAAATTGCCTTACATTCTATTTGTAATGTTAACTAAGTACATAAAATACCTTGAAATACACCAGTAAACACAGATATGGTTATGTGCAATAGTTCTATATCTAATGTCCATTCCTACAACACTCGGAGCAGTATAAAAAGTTCCTCTTCTAACCCTCTCCTTGACACTCCCTCTCCTATTCCACGGACTCTTCCATCCTCCAAGACTTGAGCTTTCATTTTCTCAGTTTCTTTAATTTGAGAACTATTTCTAAGTAAGGTGTTAATGACCTCACACTTCCCAAAACAAATTACATGTTTAACAATGATGAAGAGGAAAAGAGGTGTTTTGCCCCAAAGTAATTGATCTCTAGTAGTGGGTGGAGAGATCCACAGCACCTGAGTAGGAGAAGAGAGCTGAGACAGGGGCCTTTCTGAGGCCTTCCAGACAGGCTCCACCTCTATGGCAACCTCCGCAAAGTTCTCTTACTGACGTCTCGTGGGTGTGGTCACCCTAACTGTTTCTGACATTAAGAGACAGTGCACGGATATCTGTTATGTGAGACATAGTGAAGAGCTGAGCTGGATGCGTCATGCCGAAGAGCTAGCCACTGACAGTCTACATCAGCTCATATAGCCAGATGTACTCCACACATGTTCAAATAATATTATGGTTTTCGTGTATGTGTATGTGTATGTGTGTGTGTGTGTGTGTGTGTGTGTGTGTGTCTTCCATGTATGTATGCCTATGTACCATGTGTGTGCAATGCCTGTGAAGGCCAGAAAAGGGCATGAGATATTCTGGAACTGAAGTTGTGGGCCACCATGTAGGTGCTGGGAATTGAACCTGGTTCCTCTGGGAAATCATCTGGTGCATTTAACTGTAGAGCTATCTCTCTAGCGCCACGTCCAAATAATTTTTCTGGGGCAAGTAACTTGCAATCACTCATTATACAAACAAAGGTAAATATTTTTTTGTTTCTTTTCAATTCCAAATACAGGTTATCCTTTGTATTTATGTATTTGACATTTGGAGATGAAAACTGTGCAATGTAGTCATTTAAAGTCAACTCTACCTATAATCTCTGCATTTAAAAGGTTGAGGTGGGAGGATTCTGAGTTGTAAGCTAACTTGGACTACAGGGTACAACCCTCTAGCAAAAACTTACAAATTAAAAATAGTGTAAGTCTGTCCAGGCAGCCAGTTATCTGTGCTCTTTTAGTTTTAGAAGCTGCTTGCTCTGCACTTCCTGTTTATTCAGATATATTTATCCTTCTCAGGTTTCTGATATGGTTGAAGACTAGATAGTTACAGTCTCACAGTTAAGTTTTAAGTTGTTTAGAAATTAAAAGGATGTTCTAGGTCTAAGAAGATGTCTTTAAGTTGGTAATGCAAATTAGGATGGAAACCAAGTTAGGTATAGAACCTTAAACTCATTGAGATAGATAGAAAATAGAATATTATTATCAGTTGCCAAATACGTATGGACTGAACATTGGGAATGTATGTTATACCTTATAATTTTCATAATTGTTTTCATCATTGTTACCTAATTGTTATTATTGTTTTGTATTGTATTTATTGTTACAAGAAAAAAAGCCTTTCACTGGACTAAAAGGGGGAGCTATTGAGGGGGAAAAAGATACACTTTAAATTTTTAAAAAAGTGAATAGGAGGGAGAAGGGGAAGAAGGTAGGAGGGTAGGGCTGGGAGGGGGAGGAGGGAGGGGACTGTGATTAAGATATAACTTGAAGAAATAAATAAATGAATTGAAAAATAAATAAATAAAATAAAAATAAAGTAGTGTAAGTTTCACTGTCAAATAATTTAATATGCTACCATAACACAGTAAGGAGGATTCAAATATTTCAGCTGTATAAAAATATGGTTTGAATTACTATAAGGGTGACTAACAAAGAAACCATGAGACTTTGGCAATTGACTTTTCTTTTTACTTGCTTGTCCATTTAAATTTGGTTCCAGTCCTGATTTGGGTTGCAGTTGCTCACTGTAGCTTGAATATTGATGGTGACAATTGTGGGTCCATTTGGCTAAGAACTCCAGGACAGAGGGATGTTCTCAGGTATCCCTTCATGGTTGTCACTCATTCCATTTATCAAGCCCAGAGTCTAGACTGAAAACAGCCTCACAGCCTTCCCCTTCCTGACAAGGAATTGCCTGCTGAAACTTCATTTTTGCAAACATTTAGCAAGGGAATAGATCAGTGGCCAAAAATACACCAAATCTACATTGTTACTACATTTTTTAAAATGTTTTTTGTGTATGCATGGCGTGAGGGTGTGCACTTGTTTTTGGTATGCTTGCACATGCATGTGAGTGTCCATAGAGGTCAGAGGTCAGCATTGGGTATCTTCCTCTGTTACTCTCCACCTTACCTGTTTGAGACGGGGTCTCTCACTGAATCTAACGCTTACTGATTCAGCTAGGAGCTGGCCAGCAGCTCTGAGGAATCCTCACCTCTCGGCCTCCCTAGTGCCGGGACTACAGTATAGGCTCACAGTGCTATACATAGTGTGCGTGCTGGAGATAAACCCTTGGATCGTCATGCCTGCGCCATAAACGCTCCACTGTTTTTATTGTGGAGTAAGAGATTATAAACACGAAAACAAAGCAAGCGAGAACTGTAAGTAAATGGAGAGTTGCAGAAAACAAACAAAACTGCAGTATGAAGGGAACCTACTGACGGGAAAAGATAAATCACTCTCCGGTAGGGAATTCACGGATTTGTATTATTCTAATCCACAGTCCCAAAGCACATTTTTTGGCAATGCAAACAAGTAGGAAACTTCCAAAGTTGGTCCAGCACTGTGCTATAGCTAAAATAAAAGTTGAAAAGTGACAGGAACACACACCTAACCTAAATGATACTAAACAGGTTATAACTCTAAACAGAGAAAAAGATTACATTAAAAAAAAAAAAAACTTACATAACTCTGGTCATGCACCCAGGGACTCTCCATGTTCCTGGAGACACCTGTACATACTATATCCACAGCAGCTCTATCCACAGTAGCCAGGAAAAGAAATCAATCCCGGATGCCCACCGACTGATGGCTGGGTAATGAAAGTGTGGGCATATATGAAATGGATATACACTTTAGCCAGCTATAAGGAAAAATGAAGTTAAGAATTTGCAAGTAAGCAGATGGAAAGAACTAGAAAAAAAATTTACTGAGGTAGCCTAAGCCTAGAAAGACAAACACCACGTGTTTTCTCTTATATTCAGATCTTAGCCCCAACTCTTGAGTTGTATGTGTTTAACTTGAAGTACCAGGAAGCTAGAAGGCAGTTAGTAGGAGAGGATTATCTTAAAGGAGGAGGGAGAGTGGCACGTAGGTAAAATATGGAAAAGGGTGTATGTTAGAAGTAGAACGGTTCAAAAACAGAGAAAGATAAGGGTATGGGAGAGGCAAGGGAATGAGTGGGAGGTTAATGAAAATGAAGAGTAAGCCACTCAGAAACCTACTATCTGGTTATGCTATTTAAACACCACACACACACACACACACACACACACACACACACACACACACCCATAAAGTTTAAAAGATACTCTACAGTGCTAGACAATGTCAGTCCTAGAAGCAATGAGTCACTAAGCCAGAACTCCAATGCCAGGTGTGAGGCACCTCTATGCTGTCAGTCATGGGGGTTCAGGGCACTCACTTCTGGTGACAGTATGGGTGACAAAGTGGCTGCCATTCTACCCCGTGTAGTCATAGACTGTGGAGCTAGGCTGGGTTTAATGGAGACAGCTCTCTGGTTGGGTTCCTTTGGACACTGGTACTGGGCTGGTCACATTGAGCACCTTGAGTTTGTTGACTGCTTGTCAGTGTGGCTTCCCTCTTCCCTATACCCTGCCCTCTCCTTGACTCACCTATGAGCCCAATGTCAGTTACCTTGCATATAGGCATCTTGAGCAGACGCAGGTGTGTGGGCAGAGTGAGCTGTGCTCCCAAGTAGAGCTAAACATTCTACAAATGCTCTGGGGGAATTGGGCTCTGCCAATTCTTGGTCCATATGTAATTCTGGGGACCCAAGAGTCCACAACCCAGTCCTTCTCAGTACCTGCTGGCATGGGGTGGGCTGTGCTCTCTTCCTAGGCAGGGTGAAAGGCTGCCTCCTGTACAGCTGTAGGAACGAGAAACAAAACAAAAACTACTAAATATGGGGAAGAGATTTCTAAGGAAGAATAAGAGGTCTAGCTGGAGTGGGAGAGAAATAAGAGAGGGCCAGGAAGAGTAATCAGCATGTATTATATGCAAAAAAGAATAGCCACAGAACAAAATTTATTAATAAAAAGCATACCTGCTATCTGTATCATAGCAAAAGCATTGAAAGACAAATCAGAGAGCACCAAATATAATCATGAAATAAATTATAATATGATAGTATAATATATAATATATATAAATGAACTCAACCTGTAAAGGAGGCATTATAAATCAATTAGAAAGATCATTGCTAATCATTAAAACAGGAAATTGGCCTAGGCAGTAGAAGGATTCAAAGATTCAGATTCTTACCTGATAGTATCAGTCAAACAAATCCAAAAGGAATGAAAGAGCTAAGGATTAATACAATAAATAAATACATAAGTTAGAAGTCAGGTATGTAGGAATGGGTCCATAATCCTAGCTACAAAGGAGGCTGAGGCAGGAGGATTGGTTGCAGAGTGAGTTCAAGGCCAGTCCAAAGAACCAAGTGACAGCCTATTTTTAAATGAAAACATTTGTGTTACATGTGAGAGACTTTGGGTTCAATTCCCTGGTTCTGAAAAAATAAATAAAAGATAGTTTTCTAACAAATAGATAAGGCTTGTTTTGTTTTGGTTCAAGACAGGGTTTGTCTATGTAATCCTGGCTGTCCTGGAACTCCCTCTGTAGACTTCAGAGATCCACCTGCCTCTGCTTCCTGAGTGCTGGGATTAAAGGCATGCACCACTACCACACTCCCAATCCTTTTTAAACCTAAAATTAATGGGAAAAAATCATAAAAGCCCAGCACTTGGGAGGCAGAGGCAGGCGGATCACTGTGAGTTCGAGGCCAGCCTGATCTACAAAGCGAGTCCAGAACAGCCAGAGATATATAGAGAAACCCTGTCTCGAAAAACCAAAAAAAAAAAAGAAAAAAGCATAAAAGACAGTGTGATTTGTATGTAATGTATGTAAATGTATGTCACAAATAATTACAAAACCAACAAGTTACAAAACTACCTTGGACCAAGTACGCACAACTTTTCTTAATTCATGTCCAAGTTTGCTTTGCTATTTTAAACATGGCCAAAGCCAATTTGGGGAGGAAAGGATTTATTTCATCTTTCACTTCCAGTTCAGGCTCGTTTACTAAGAGAACCCCAGGCAGGAATTTAAAGGCAGGAACCAAAGCAGTGACTATGGAGGAACACTGCTATTAGTACTTGTTCCCTTCATTGCTCAGGCCCACCTGCCTAGAGATGACAACTGTCCATGGTGGACTGGGCCCTCCTGCGTTGGTCAGCAATTAAGAAACTACCCCACCACAATCCTGCAGGCCAATCTGGGAGGCAACTTCTCAACTGAGCTTTCCTCTTCCCAGTACAACATTTTTTTAAGAAAACAGCAAAAAACAATAATACATTTATAAAACAATGCCCACAGAACAGGACTAAATAATGAAATTACAGTGGAACAAAATTTTTTTTCTTTTATCCTTAACTTTTTTCTTTCTTGGTTTTTAGAGACAGGGTTTCTCTGTGTACCAGCCTTGACTGTCCTGGAACTTGCTTTTTAGACCACACTGGCCTCGAACTCACAGAGATCCTTCTGCCTCTGACTTCTGAGAACTGGGATAAAAGGTGTGCACCACCACCTTCCAGCTATCCTTAACTTTTTTACATTTATGTATGTATGTATGTATGTATGTATGTATGTATGTATGTATTGTTTGTACATATGTAAGTATATGGGTATGTATGTAGAGGTTAGAAGACAATTGATGAGTTGGTTCTCACCTTCCACTTTGTGGATTCCAGGAATCAAATTCAAGCTTCAAGCTTGGCACATTTACCTGCTGAGCCATCTCATCAGCTCCCAAAAGGATTTTTTAAGTAAGATAATTCAGTTTTTTTGAGACAGGCTTTCTCTGTGTATCCTTGCCTGTCCTGGACTCACTGTGTAGACCAGGCTGGCCTCAAACTCACAGAGATTGGACTGCCTCTGCCTCCCAAGTGCTGGGATTAAAGGCATGTGCCACCAGGACTGGCTGTTGGTCTCTTCTTGAGCACCACTGAGTCCTCAGTCCCAGATGACCACTATCAGTTGTCCTAGCAAAGCAAAAGTTTCAGGTTAGCCCCCTGGTCTCTTGGTAGTCACAGCCAATTCTTCAAAAGCCCTGAGAGTCTTTTCTTCCCTCTGAAACTTCACAAGCAAAATCCGCATCATCTGCATGACTCTCATCACCAGAGTATCGAGTAGAGGACTCAAACCCGGAATATTAAATTTGCTTGTATAATTTAAGAAGAAATGGCCAACTCAGTGGGAAAATGCTGCTTTCATGAGAACTATCTCCCAGTGACCAGTGAACATATGAGAAGTCATTCCCTTCATTAATCACCAAGAAATGAAAATTAAAGGGACAATGCTGCAATACAGCAAGCTGGCAACTGGCTACAGTGAGAACACAGAGTTACAGAAGGTAACCAACATTCACTGAAACTAGAGTCCTATCCACTCCTGGTTGAAAGAACCATTCTGGAGATTAGAGGTTGCCAGTGTCAGCTGAAGCCGAATGCAGGCATGCCCTAACATTCAACAAGCCCATTTCTAAATGTACACCCAGCGAAAATGCAGCCACCAACTGGTTTACATAGAAATGCTCATTATCCGATTGAAAATCGTCCAAATGTCCAGTAACAACAAAATGGGAAATATATATAGTGTGCCATATTTCTAAAACAGAATCCTGTAGGCAAATGAAAACAAAACTGTCTGTTGCTGTTAGGAGTGGGGAGAGCCATTATTCGTGGGAAAGTTGTGAACAGGAGACAGGAGGACATTTCTGAGGATGGGAAATTGCTGACTTTCTTGTTTTTGCTAATTTCAGCAGTGTTTAGTTTGTGAAAAGCCAGACACTTTCCTGCATGTATCCTTATATGTCAAGATATTGAACACAATCAGATGGCGTTTACATGGTTTCTAAATTGTCAATCCTCAACATTGGCAACAGTACAGTACAACAAGTATTTTTATATATTATTGTTGCCAGAACTATAAATTTAGTCAACCTTTTTGGAAAGCTGATCAGCAATATGGGCAAAAGATATTCCAAAGTTTATGGTCTTTGACCTACTAACTCCATGTATATGATTCTATCTTTAGGTAATAATCCACTTCATAAAATGAGAAGGGAAAATTATGACAGGATACCAAACTATGTACATTCAATACAGTCCAAACTATTTAAATATATTTAAGAATGAGAGGCTGGAAGTAAGTACATGGAAAATCATGAATGCTGTGTCCCCAAACCCAGTGAAGCTATAATCTCAATGTGATGGTATTAGGGTGTGTGGCCTTTGAGAGTTGACGAAGCTTACAAAAGATTATGGTTGGTCCTCTTGGTAGAATTAGGACCTACCAGAGACAGACAGAGGAGCTCTCTTTCTATAGTCAGAGGCCACCATAGTAAACTAGCTATTAGGAATCTGATAGACCTCAGCCAAGCCAAGTCTTGCTGGGACTCTGACCTTGGGATTCATTTTCATAGGAACTATGAGGAATGAATGTTTATTGTTTCTGCCAGTCCATGGTAACTGGATGATTCCTGCCTTTTTATTTCACTGTTTTTGAAATTCACCAGAAGACAATGTATGGGAGCTAGTTCTGAATTTGTACCACATGGGTCCTGGGGTCACACTCAAGCCATCAGACTGACTTGGCAGAAAGTATTTTTACCCTAGAAGGCATCTCATTAGCCCTATTTTAATTTTTAGAAGTGTACTTGCTCATTAATTGTGCATAAACCCTCCTAGGCAAAGGCCAAAAAGTACAGAAATACCAAATAAAGCCTAAATGTTTCTCATTCACATATTCTCTCCCTGGTCTACCACTTTGTTTTGTTTTTAAGCATCAATATCTGCTTACAGATCTTTTTAAATATATTTTACTTAGGATATAAATATAAAACATGCACTCACAGGTAAGGAAACGTGAATTATAAAGTTTGGTGTGTGTTTTATTTTTAATTAATGCTTAAAAAATAAAAACACGGGTAGCTGGACATTCCCATTTTATTGTCCTCCCCATGCCATGATTTAAGCGTCATGTAGCTACCTAAGCAGTACTTTCCTGAAACATAAGCTGCTTAGTGCCAGTGGCCACATGCCAGGTCCCCACCTACTAATACCTGCTTAGCTTCAGACGGCTCCTGTGTGCCATGCTGGATCCCTCTAACGTAGTGTAAAATGCTTTAATGACACATCAAATAATTAACAAGTTTTCACAGCAATCTGTCTAGATCTAGACCAGAATTTTTTACATAGTATTCTGTACCACCCATTACTTTTATAATAGGAAATTTGAGTACACATGATTTTATTTGAAAAGAATCTAGATGCAATTGCACTCGGGTTCAGGTTTCCTGAGAATGTTCCTGTTTGTTCCTTGTGTCTGAAGCAGGAAGTCAAGTGTCTGTTTCGATTTTCATCAAAGCTGGCTTGTGAGAGGAGCCTCGCTGATCTGGACGGCATGGTTACATGGAGCACTACATTAATAGAGAGTCTGCTGTTTGCACAATAGAAAAACCAAATTATTTAGAAGTATCCCGAGGATGCTTGTTTTTCACGTAGAATGTATTATTTGTCCAAATACCAGAGGGATCCAACAATTTTCATGAATCTTCCCCATGCCCTGCACACAGCAGCTGAGGTTTGTGTGAATCACGCATCCCTCTGTCACCTGAGATGGCGCTCACATCTTTTATGCTCCTTCTGCTATGACTGTACGCTGTCCCCTGGTTCCCACCATCCTGTCCCTTGTTAGTCTGAGTCTTTAAACCTGGCAGCTGGTAATTTTCTGGAGACTTCTTTATTTATATACACATGCCTCTATGTGGATGAAATAAAACCTAGGTACCCACCTGACTGTCTCAGCAGGGTGTTTGCACATTGGTTCCAGCAGTCAAGGGTAATTAGGAGGAATCCCAACCTTAGTGGCATCTCTCTAGTGTCATTAAAGAATATGCACTGCGCAGTCCATAACAACAGCTCTTCAAATGTCCCCTCCTTACTCCTCTGCGCAGCAACCTGCTCCGAGGCCTCCCTCCTGGCTTGCTCTAGTCTCTCCCTTTTGCGAAGCCAGTTCCCATCCTGGCCTCTCTGTGCTTCCTTCCCCATGTGTTGCCTCTAATCTGTAGTTCAGCACCCTAGAAGGGGGTAGAGGCACAGGAGGAGGTGGAAGGGGACAGTCTTAGTACTACTCAATAGGTTTTATAAGAAGGACAAGAGCGATGGAGAAAGATCCAGATGCTTTTGCCCAGTACCTTTTTTTTTTTTGGTTTTTCGAGACAGGGTTTCTCTGTGTATCTCTGGCTGTCCTGGACTCGCTTTGTAGACAGGCTGGCCTCGAACTCACAGAGATCCGCCTGCCTCTGCCTCCCGAGTGCTGGGATTAAAGGCGTGCACCACCACGCCCGGCTACCCAATACATTTTTTAGTTAAAAAATAGGTGCACACAGACTAAACCTCCTACATGTGAGGTGAGATCTAGAAGTGGGTGTATTGAAGTAGGGATTATTTTGGAAAAACAAGGGAGGAGTTTTTGTCTGTTTTGTTGTTTGTTGGTTTTGCTTGAGAAGGAAAATAACATTTAGGAAGTATGGAATGCTGTGCAGTGTCCCATTTAGGCTTTGCACTTAGCTAGTGCATCACTGGTGAGAGAGATTTGCTGTGGCCTCTGTTTTAGACCTGAGGACTAAGTATGC
Source organism: Lophiomys imhausi (assembly GCA_907164525.1). Classification (NCBI taxonomy): domain Eukaryota; kingdom Metazoa; phylum Chordata; class Mammalia; order Rodentia; family Muridae; genus Lophiomys; species Lophiomys imhausi. Next base: position 7,283,986 of record CAJQZJ010032648.1, on the reverse strand, counting down.
TCCTGTGTCCAGGCGTGGTGGTACATGCTTTTAATCCCAGCACTCGGCAGGCAGAGGCAGGCGGATCTTGGAGTTTGAGGTCATCTTGGACAATTATGGCTACATAGTGAGACCCTGTCTCCAAAATTAATAAACAGATGGATTGATGGATAGGTAGGTAGGTAGATAGATAGATAGATAGATAGATAGATAGATAGATGCTCCTGTGTTGTGTCCAACTCAGCAGCAATATGTTCTCTGAGAAATTTTTCTGCCAAATTCTCCCACCTTCAAAGGTAATCTTTCACAGCCTGGAGCTGATTGGACCAGAGGTGTTCATGAGACTTTAAGTGAGGCAATCATATATTCAGGGAGCTTTCCAGGGTAGCGGTGTTAGCAACTATACCCTGTCAGAGTCAGACTAGAGCACATTGCCTGCTCATTCTCATGGTGGTGCAGTGATGTGGAGTATTCATACTGGCTAGAGAAGCTGGGAGGAAGCCTACACCCTTGCTAAAGACAAGGCTGAGGTCTACAGAGGGCTGATGGGTAAGGTGGAACCCAGGAGCAAAGCAGGTGATTTGTTAAGGTAGGAGCAAAAGAAGTGCTTGATCAGGGGTGCTGAGAGGAAGATTTAGGGACAGGAGGCATTTAAGATATTTTCTTTGGAGCATGCAGGGTAACCCCTCACACTGTCATATAAATGGATGTTCATTTTTAGTCACCCTCCCGTAATCCCCATAATTTTTTTTCCAGTCTGGGAAAAAGAATCTCAGTACCTGGTAGTACCTCTGTTCTCTTGATAACACATGGTAACCCACAAATTGCAACTTCTGGGTTCTGGGCTTAGTATTACTTCGGGAGTTTCTTCCAAAGGGTCATTCACTTTTATTGGGCTCACTGTCCTCAGTCAGCCTGAGCTGGGTTCTGGTTTAATGTCCCCACAAGACTAGGTAGGACACTGATAGGGACCTGGCATATCAAAGTAGTGGTACTTTCAGAGAGTCAGGAAGAACAGCCAAAGGAAGAGGCAAAGGAAGGGGACACACTCCCACTGAAGCCAGCCTAGTTACTTCCTGTGCATCATTTGCAACCAGGCCTGTCAAACCTAGTGTCTCTTTAGCAATGTCTTTCAGATTCTGCCTTCCATGTAGCCATGGAAGTGGTGACTCCGATAGTTACACTAAGGCTTGGTTTCATGGCTTCAAGCATTGGGTTACCAGGAGTGGTGGCATATGTCTGCAATCCCAGCACCTAGGAGGTACAGGCAAGATGATCAGAAATTCAAGGTCATCCTGACCAGTCTGGACTACATGAGACTCTGCTTGATAAAGACATACACACACATACATGCACACAAGGGAAACTAAGAAACAAACAGAGTCTGCCTCTAGAGCCATTGCAAATGTGACTGCTTGCTATGTCACATGTGCATCAATAGGTGGCAGAGAGGAGAGAGGCTATATCTACATTCAGTGTTCTGACCTATGAACATATGAATTAATAGTAGCCTAACATTCCCAGAAGAAGAGAAAAGAAGCAAGGTGGATAGCAACTCCACTTTGGCCCCAAGTGGGATAACCCAAGATGACTACAAGAAGATCTGGCCCAGATGGGGTCAAAAGAGCGGGAGAGCTGTCCCTGCCCCTCACATGCTGCAGCACTCGGGAGAGCAGGCCTTGCACCCTTGCACTACAGCTAGTCCTGGATATGGGAGTTGTGGGTGAGCAAGCCCTGAGGGAGTGAGTGTGGGAGAGTCAGCCCTGCTTTTGGTCTGCTATGTGGTGGTGTTGGCTAGGGAGAGTTGCCCTCACCACCATTGGCCAACAGGAGATCTGGCCCAGATGGGATCACAAAAGCAGGAGAGCTGTCCCTGCTCCTCACATGCTGCAGCACTCAGAACAGGCCTGGCACCTTTCCATAGTAGAACTAGCTATGAAAGTGGTGGTTGCAGGACCAGAACCAGGGCTTTGAGTTGGCCCACCCCAACATCTACCCCATGGATGAACTGCTGGAGTACAAGAAGAGATCAGTTCCACAACCCAGGAATGCAGGATCTCCAAGACACAGGACAGTTACGGCATATCTGAGAGGAATTCCAATACTGATGGAGTAGCGGAAATCAGGGACCTCATACCAGACCAAGGAGTCATTACAATGAACATTTGCAAGCAGAATGTGTGGACAAATGGGAATAATGTGGGACATACTGAGATACACTGGAGCTTCTACATTGAGCTGTTATTTTTTATGCTGGGACAGATTGCAAGGGTAGAGGGTGGGTCTGGGGGGAGGTAGGAAATGGGAGGGAATAGGGTGCATGATATGAAATTCACAAAGTAATTTTTCTTCAATAAAAAATTTAAAAAAAATGGAAAGAAAACCAATGGGCACTACCTGGAAACTAGCACTATGGGACATTTTAATTAAAATTAAATAATATTAAAGAGTACTTTCGCCCAGCTGCACCACTCCTCCCTTGTCTTGCACCCCCTGGTTCGCCAAACTAGAGAATGGCTGTGTTAATCAGTTGTATGTCTTGGATATGAGAAAAGAGTTTAGAAGGCATTGGCATGCTTTTTGTAACTCTGAAAGAACACTTTATGTGGTCCAGACTCCATGCTCTTGGCACTGCAGCTTTCCATGGCAGAAAACAACGAACAGCAAAATGGAGAATTTACAGTCTGTCTCAGTGATGTCTTACTGACATGGAAATACTTCTTACATTAGAAACTGAATTTGCCCATTGAAAATATGACAGTGGGGGCTGGAGAGATGGCTCAGAGGTTAAGAGCACTGGCTGTTCTTCCAAAGGTCCTGAGTTCAATTCCCAGCAACCACATGGTGGCTCACAACCATCTACATTGAGATCTGGTGCCTGGGCATATATGTAGACCAAATACTGTATACTAAATAAATAAATGTTTAAAAAAAAAAAAAAAAAAAAGAAAATATGACAGTGGTCAACCACCATGAAGACATTAAAAAAACATGATTTCTTGAAGAATAGTAATATGTTAGATCTGATTGTTGTTTACAAAAGTATAGCATCTTGACTTCTAATTGTGAGAATAACATGATATCTTCTGCTATATCTGTGTGGAAGGTTATCTGTAAATGTCAACACGTCTCTGCAGAACACCAAAAATTAAACTGAAGCTGCCAAGATGGTTGTTCATGAAGAAAACTCTGGAATTCTAATGACTTAGTCTCTTATCCTTATGAGGTAGTTCTGGAAACATGGTGACGTGAACATTTACTTCCTAGTTTGCAATTTTTCTCCATCTGTGAACACACAAGGCTTTGGATTCTAACTGGAATATCAAGGAGAGAGATTTGGGCAGTGCTGGCTTCCATGGAAACTGCAAGTCTCTAGACTACAGCATCAGAGAACTATGGCCGGCAGAAATGTAGAGCTCAGAACTTAGGCACAGAGATCTGTGGACCTTCTGAGTAAGCTCAACAGATGTTATCTGTGGGTTGTCAGGGTCTGTGACTTGCTTCCTATTGGTAAGGCTTGGGAGAACACGAGGACTTCCCTGGCCTCTGCAGGTGACTGGCAGCTCTGTTACTTTTTCCTAAGGCTGCACAGGGTAATACTTACAGAAATTGACGGATAACATGTAAGCACAAGACTTGAGAGATCTTACCTAACAAAGAAGACAAGCCTGCCAGGGACGCCGTGTGATGACGTAGGGATGTTAGGGCACGCGTTCCAACTGTCCAGGCTGCAGGGAGGACACTGGGGAACAGCTTCCTACATTCAACTCCAGGCGGGAGAGCTCGTTTTTCCTGATATTGCCACACTTAAAAAAAAACTCACATGGCGCAGGACTCCTGAGGAAGCTATTCTTAACTGTAGCCAGAGACCTGTAGGAGATCCCCTGAACCTTTGTGAACGGACTGTGGAAGGTGGACTCCTAATGTCTTCATACCGTTCCCAGGATATTCCCGTCCATGCGACAGAGGTCAGTGCCACAGCTGCCTCTAGGAAAAGGACGTCCAAGAGGCCTTGTGGACAGTTAAGGCCCTGCCAGGACCTCTCAGCTCCTGGGGATGATCCCTCTGTGTCTGCCTCAACGGTCCAACGTCCAGCGCAGAAGCGACAGTTTCTCGCAACCGTGCCTCGAAGCTCACCATTGCCCAAAGTTGTCCACAATTCCCGTTGGGGAAAGCGAGACCCCACGAAGCTGGCAGCTATCATGGAGCAGGTGAGGCAGTGGGAAAGTCGCCTGCTCCAGAACCTTGAGGAAGCTGCAGAACACCATCTCACTGTTGAAACTGAGAATAAGAAACCGGTGACCCAGCTTAACATAGAAGACCAGCCAGGGGCCTCCTCTGAGGGCCACACAGGGCAAGGACATTTGCATTTTTGGACAAATTGCCACAAAAATTAAAGCTGGTATTACTCTTATGTTTGTTCCACTCACCTTATCAAAAGAAAGTTTATTTTATTGTAAAACTGTAAACACCCTTACTTTCCAGCCCATGTGTCTCTCCTATTTTACCCCAGCCCTTCTTCAGGTGTGGGGAGGGGCACGTGTATTATCTGCTCACAAGGCAGGTAAAGGCTTTTTGCTAGAGTGGAGTCAGCACAGTTGCTGGCTGAAACTGAAAGTGAGTTGGAAAAACAATATCCACTAGATGCCAAGGGCATGTTAGGTCTAAGATGTTCTAAGAGGCAGGTGAGCTTTATTCTTAAGCTTCAGGTTGGAAAGTACATCTCCCAGTTTGTGTCAGAATTAGAGGCATTTATTTGGAGGGTTACCAACCTTCCGAAAACCAGGAAATGGACTGGATGCAAGCTGACAGCAGCAGTCATTGGAATAGTTCAGTATTTCATCTACCCCTGGTCTGTGTGTGATAGGAATTTACAATGTAAGATGGCTCAGCATTTGTAACTTTTATGAACTTCTTCCTCTGTAAATGGACTATTCAGTTGGTTTATTTTTTTCTTATAATTGCTAATAGGTTATAAAAATATCAGTTTTTAAAAATGTCTTAACATTTCAAATAAAACATGAAATATTAAAAAAAATGAGCACTTTCTCAGTACTCTGGCATGTTTACTTCTTTACTCTCATGGCACTTGATTTTACTCATTGAGAAACTTGTCTATGATTAAGTGGCTGATCCTGGTCATTCATATTAGGGATTGGCAAGGCCAGAACTCAAACTCCACTCCCTGTTGGTTTGCGGCTCTCCCCATTACTCTGCTTCCCTATTTCTACATCTGAGAAATGCCTTGGTGGTATAAATTACTTTCCATGACTATGTTCCATGTCTAAATAAGTAAGGTCTTTATGGGTCACGGAACCAGGCAAAGCTAAGGATAAAACAATTCCCCAAGACAAAGAGCTGATTTTTTTTTTTGTATGTTGTTGTTTTGATAAATCACAACACAAAGCCAGACATTTGATGAAGGTCAATGATGGTCAGTGTTTTAGCCAGGCCCTGTCTGATGGGAAGAAAGACTCAGAGATTTATTGCCATCCATCTCCAGGCCTAGAGCCTCCCCAGCCAGCAGGTGCAGTCCACGTCTTTAAGTGTGTCAGCTTTATGAATGGCAAAGTCACTGTGTCCCTTGACTTGGTCCTGCCAAATTTAAAACTCATTTCAAGGGCCTCACTGGCTGAGCAGATGTGCCCTTCAGCACCTCCTGCCTGGAGGCTGCAGTACCCTGGCTGATGCCCACCATTTGGAAGCGTATTCCTATTCCCAGTCCTTCCTTCCTCCCCTCAATCCCCACACATGAAGGGAGTCAACATTTGCTTGAAGCACCCAGGTGATTGCTCACTCTTTTCAACCTGCCTGGACACATCCTGACAGGAAGGAATGACCCTCCCTCTTACCTCTGTGCCTCGCTTATTAGTTTAAAAAGGTGCTTTGAACAGAGGGAGGAATGACCCAATGTGCAGAGATATGAAAACAGATGGAATGTCAGAAGGAGAGGACCCTACCTCTCCCCAGAGCTAGAGGTAGAATAAAGAGGGAGGGAAGTCAGCAGGAGACATATCTTTAACTTTCAAAGTCCTGTGTAATGTTAAGATTCCACACCTGAAATTTCTTCTTTATATCCCTTAGGGTCTAACCTGAAAAAGGAAATGACTTCTGAGTATCACCATCAGAGCTCAAGGCAGACAAGTGGTCTCCAAAGGAAGGAACACACTGAGCCCTGTCAAGAAGTCCCCAGCCCTGGCTCAGGGGATTTCCATGGCAGGTAGTGTTATCAGTCCAGGGACAAGGTCATCTGGCAGAAGCTGGAACCTTGTTGGACCAGTCTAGCAGGGGTGGGACCACTAAGGAGAGACAGATGCTACAGACAGATGTCCCTTCCTCTTCTCTTGAAGTCTCCCATTTCCCTTCACTTTAGACAAGTGGGGTTTAAAACAGGGAACACTAAAGCTCCTACTGAGTCTTTAGAAATGGAGCAAAATTGGAGGAGGGCAAGTCATGTAGCACAGGGAAGCAGCCAGAGTGAAATAATGCACATTTCAGTTAGTAAGTACTTACAAACCATATCTTAAGTCATAGATTCATACACCTGATCATAAAGATTGAGTTTGGATTCAAGATGTGTGCAACCTTTAGAGGCCATTCCAGAATTCATACTGGTAAACAAAGCAGAAGGACCGTTGGAATAAAGCTGTTGATACTCATCATATTAGCTAGTACACATGCACTACTTAAGCTCAAGGACAAGCTGGCTCCAGAGTTGGGTTGGCACTTCAGACCCAAATATGTTTGTCGTAGAGTGTCCGCCAAGACCCCTTGTCCAGGGATGGACTGCCCTCATACCCACTCTTTGAAAAAGGGAAAGGAGAAGAGCCTGACAGCCCAAGAGTAAACACCACATCTTTGAGAACAAAAGGAGGGTAAATTTGGTTTAAAAAGAAAAAGGAAAACACTGCCCTTGAACACAACTGGGGAAAAAATCAACGCCAGCACCTTCCCAATGGTAAAGACTAAACTACTGTCTATCCTATGATATAAAGGCAGCTATGGTGGGAAGGGGAACTTGGACATGTCACTCGGGAGCAGACATTCTACGTGAGACCCTCTGTGTGGAACAGAGGCTCCAGCGGCTGTTCTGGTTCTGGACTTGCCTAGGCAGTGCCTGCTGGGTGCTGTGTCTTCTAGTCTTATGCTGAACTACCCTTTTGGTGCTCACCATTTTCCTAATCATGGCTCTATTGCTGTGAAGAGGCATTATGACAAGGTGACTCTTACAAAAGAAGGCATTTAATTGGGGGCTTGCTTACATTTTCAGAGATTTAATCCATTATCATCATGGCGAGGAACATGGGTGACACATGGCACCAGAGCAGTACATCTTGATCCATATGGAGGGAGGGAGGGAAGGAGGGAGAGAGAGAGAGAGATTGATTCTGGCTTGGCATGACTTTTGAAACCTCAAGCCCACCCTCCTGTAACACATTTCCTCCAACAAAGCCACACCTCTTAATCCTTTTAAAATAGTCTTTTAAAATAGTGCCACTCCCTGGTGACTAAGCATTTAAATATATGAGCCTACGGGAGCCATTCTTATTCAGACCACAACATTCCACTCCCTTTCCCCCCAAAGGCTTGTAGTCATATCATAATGCAAAAATGCATTCAGTCCAATTTCAAAACTTCCCATAGTCCCAACAGTTTCGAAGTTGTTTAAAAGTCCAAAGTTCAAAGTAGCTTTAACTGTAAACCTCTGAAAAATCAAAATAAAAAGGCAGAAAACTACTTCCCACATACAATGGCATAAGATATATACTACCATTCCAAAAAGGAGGAAATATTGGACCAAAGCAAGACATAAAACTGTTGAGACCGTCTTTAGCTCTTAGCATAACTGGAGCCATTTTTATCTTCAGTCTCCATTTTAGTTTTAAGATGAAATCACTCATACTTGGTTACATTGTTATCCTGACACTCTAAAGAGTCCCCAACTACAGCTCCACTTGGGCCCAATCAAACTAAAGATCAGTTAAAAATGCTTTGTCTAGCTAGTCAAAATGATGTAGTGCTGCCATTCCCTTGCTTCCTACACCTGGTTACCTGGCTGTTACCTGGATGTGGTTTGTTTCCTAGACCTGGTTACCTGGTTGTTACCTGGATGTGGTTTTTCTTAAAAAAAAAAAGCCTGCCTTGGAAGCAGACTGATGTCACAGTTAGGCTCTGAGACCTCTGTGACCCTGGTCATGGCGGCCATGACCAGTTTTGGTGTTTGTGTTCAATAGACTACAATACCTGAGGTTGGTGATTGGATGGCTTCTGGAGCTCTTCTTGGACTCTAATATTTGGAGGCTCCATCGAGATTAGCCTATAACAAAAACCAGCAGGGCAAACTCCAAACTCTGCATCTCCATGTCTGGTGTCAAAGCGCTCTTCAGATCTCCAGCTACATTCAGCTTTAATGACCACAACACACTTATGTCTCTTGAGTTGGTTCCACAATCAGTTTACAGCTCTCTTGGCAGGTATCCCATGAGTCTGGCATCTTCAACATCTTGAAGTCTCCAATCCAATCCAGGCTTCATCTAATGGCCTCTCTGGGCCTCCATGCAGAGACACCCCTGACACATGCCTAGCCTCAGCAGCTTTCCTTAGTTGCAGAGGGAGATTCCATAACACTCCTTTCCTGTATCCTTGACTCTGAAGCCAGAACCATGTGGCCAAAGCTGCCAATTTCCGATGCTTGATGAGACTCAAACCTGGCCCCTCATTCAATTACATTTGCCCCAACTCTCTGTTGTTGATGGTTTCCTTCACTTAAGATTTTAATTCCTCTTCATAAATTGGAAGCTTAGCTAGGTGGGGTCTTGCCCTCTATTCCATTTAGCATCAGGCTTTTCTTTACACTTTTTATCTCCTTGAACATGGGACTTCGCTCTATTACACTTCCTGGTGCTCCTTCTCTTTTCAAACTGTACATTTTGAATTTCTCCTTGCTCTACTTGTTCTTTTTCATTATAGACCGGCATAAGAGTGATCACTAGCAACCATCTGACATAGTATTAGACTGTCTGGAAATCTCTGCCAATGCCACTAATCCCAAACTCTTCGATTTGGTTTCAGGCATATTTTTTGGACAATGGCAGAAAGCAGCCACATTCTTCTCCAAAATATCACTAGAAGTGGTCCCTAGGCCACTTACTGTCTTCCATTCTCCTACTATTATGCCTCATTAAGCCATGCTTAATGTGTCCAACTGCTTTTCTCGTCCAAATGCCTAAAGTATTCCATATTCCTCCAACAAACAACATGGTCAAGCCTGGCATAGCAATATTCCAGTCCTTGGTACAGACTTCTCTCCAATCCTGGTACCAACTTCTGTCTTAGTCAATGTTCTATTGTTGTGAAGAGACACTATGACCAAGGCAACTCTTATGAAAGGAAGCATTTAATTGTGAGCCTGCTTACAGTTTTAGAGGTGTTATCAATTGTCATCATGATGGAGAGTGTGGCAGCATGCAGGCAAGTGCTTGAGCAGTGCTGAGAACCACACCCTGATCCATAGGCTGGGGAGGTGGGGGAGGGAGATGAAGAGACATGGGCCTGGAGTGGGCTTTTGAAACCTCAAAGCCCACCCACCCTGTGACATACTAACTCCAACAAGGCCACCCAGTTTAATCCTTCTAATCCTTTCAAATAGTGCCACTCCCTGGTGACTAAGCACATGAATCAATGGGGGCCAAATCACTAAATCATTTTATTCTTTATTGCTGTATACTGTATAATATAAATTTACTCTTTAAAAAGTGAAGACATGGTTACGACAAAGAATTTCCCCTACATAGAAAAAGCTACAATTAGGATAAGTAAAAATTGATGGTGTACATGTGATAAGAGAAAGAAATAATTCTAGTTGTCCCTGGAGTTCATATCCTCCTAGATAGTTGGGAAGATCAACAAAGGACCATCTAATTTTCATTTTGGCAAGAAAAGCCTAAATATACAAAATCTATGAATTATAAATATCATTTATGTTAAATAACATAAATATATGTTAAATATTATATAAATGCACCCTAAATGGTGCATCTATATTAGTCTCTCTAAGACTTAAGAAGCTTGGGGGGTTAAGAAGAGAAGAATGGGGAGCTGTGTACAATTGTCTTCTGGACATCACATGGTCATTGCACTCATGCACTCACACACAGCACCTGAAGAAGATGGGGCCCATCAACATTCCACCATGAACGAGGGAAGGGCTTATGAGACCCCACCTCTCCTTAAGGAGCTGTTGGTAGTGAATGACTACTGGGGAAGGAGGAGGTATTTTCATCAGTGGTGTAGTTACGGGTAAGTTGCATGTGATTTGATACGCTCCGTCTCGTAAGTAACCCCACATCTGTGCTCACACAAGCAACCCTAACTGACGTCAGAGGTCACAGCAAAATAAAACAAAATAGCAACAGCACAAAAGGCTTGAAAGTGGGAGGAAGACTTCCTGGGAAGAAAGGGTTCACTGGAAGTAAAGGTAGATATGAGAGGATAAAGGGGTCGAAAATGGCCAAAATACTTTATATGCATTGTAAAATTATGAAAAAGTAGTGATTTAAAAAAAGGAATAAGCTGGTTGTGGTGGCGCACACTTTTAATCTCAGCACTTGGGAGGCAGAGGCCAATCTCTGTGAGTTCAAGGCCAGCCTGGTCTACAAAGCAAGTTCCAGGACAGCCAGGGCTACACACAAAGAAATTGTCTCGGAAAGAGAATAAAAGAAAAAGAAAGCAAAGAAAGAGGGTAAAATGGTTTTAGAATAAGTCCAAATCTTTAAATTGAGTTCATATAGATAAAATAAAATTTGCTACATGTTCTTGCTTTTCGCCTTGGACTACAGAATGGTATTTTATGACTATTAAATTTTATGATTTCTAAATTTTCTTCCTATTCCTAAGATTCTGGGATCCTGACCCGTTCTGTTGGAGCAATTTCTTGTCAGTCATGAGCTAGGGTTAAGAGCATACTTAACTTTAATTGCTATCCAACCAGGCAATTGAAAATTTCTACCAGTCACCAATGAACTCTATTTGTAGGAGGAAAGTCAATCTCCTCTCCCAAGAAAGAGGAAGCACATTGACTGTGCACTCGCCCCAGCATCTTCTTCCTCAGCTTCGAAGCAGGCGAATTTAACTCGTACCACCTGAAGCTCTTTGAGCCACAGTGAGCCCATGACCTGAAAGCAATGCACCTCAAAACTGTTCAGAAGTAAATGGGGCCACACATGGCCTGGCACAAAGTGCACTGCCCAAAAATCCTCAGCAGACTCATTCTACAATGGGATATCTGTGGGAGAACCGGGCTCCTTGTTGCTATCAGTGGTACTTCTGCGCTGCGGACTTCCAGGCACCAAACAATGAGCCGTGAGTGCCCTTGGAAGGTTGCTGAGCGGTCCCTGGAAGTTCAGTCTCAAGTCTAGTTGAATCACTTTCCAAGTGACTCTATCGACCACTTAATATCTGTAACAAATCTTCCTGCTTAAACTTGCTAGAGGATGTCCTAGTTAGTTTCAGCTGTCAACTGGACAAGTCTAGAGTCACCTGAGGGAGTCTCAATTGAAGGATTGCCCAGTTCCGCTTGGCCTATGGCCATGTCTGGGAGTGACTGGCTTGACTGATGATTGACGTGGAAAGGCCCAGCCCATTGTGGGCAGCACCAACCCTAGGCAGGTAAGCCTGAGCCATATAATAAAGCTAGCTGGGCACGAGCCAGGCAGCGAGCCTAAGAATGAATCAATCAGCAAGCAGCAATTTTATACTTCTACTTGAGTTCCTGCCCTGAATTCCCTGATTAATGAACCGTAATTCACAAATTTAAGCCACATAGACCCTCTCCTCCCCGAAGCAGCTTTTAGTGAGACTTTTATCACAGCAACAAAAGGAAACGACAACAGAGGGGACTCTGCTCCAAACCGACCCCTTGCTGAGCCAAGTGTAATTCCTGCTTTAAGGGTGCTTTGGGGAGAGAGCACATAAACAAGTCCACAAGGGCAGGGCCATCATCTGGTCACACAGAGAAGAACCTGGGTGTACAGAAGAGTGAATGCCTAAACAGGGTGCGGGGAGGGCAGGATGAATGTCATTGAAACTTAAAAATCAAAACGGAGATCAGGAAGGAACAAGGGCAAGAAATTGTCCAAGGCCTCCAAAATGGCAAAGGCCAAAATGATAAGAGAGAGGGTGAAGAGGCAAGCTGAGGGTCAGAACTAGGAGAGAGACAAGAGTGCAGCTCGGTTGGTGCAGTGCTTGCCTAACACACACAGAGCCTTGGGTTCAGACTTGAAGACCAGCCTAGAATAAAATGCATGTAGCATATGCTTGTAACCCCAGCACTTGGGAGATAGAGGCAGGAAGATCCCAAGTTCAAGGTCATCCTTGGCTTGGCTATAGAGTGAGTTTGTGACCAGCCTGGGCTATATGAGACTGTCTCTAAATAAACAAACAAACAAATAAGTAAATAATAAAAATTTTTAAAGGAGGAGGCCAGGTGTAAAAAAAACAAAAAATCAAAGATCTATAGACATTACAGTTGCAAATAGCTGGAGGTATAACCCAGCCTCGGCACTTGGGCTACATGTACAGATGCTGGAGCCAGAGAAATGACATAGCAAGCTTGCAACTAACAGATAGCTTCGAAGCACAAGACGTAAGAATAACACTTTTGATTTTCAAGTCAATATCCTTCTCAGAAATGTACATGAGCATCGAAATCTACCATATATGATGGTAGGTGTTACAGGGGAGTAGACAAAGTGGGCCAGTGAGAAAATGAGTAAGGAAAGAGAGAACGACAGAACCAGAGAGGGAGACAGAGAGACAAGGAGACAGGCAGACAGAGAGAGAGAAGAGAGGGAGAGGCGTGAGATGGAGCTGTCTGGGAGGCCCTATGCGGAGTGCACCGAGATGGCAGTGTTTGGGTTATCTGCTCCACGTTCCTCACCGGGACCGAGTGCCGGGTGGTGTTATGGTCTGGATCCCTCTGCATCCTTTCTGGCACTGTGACAAAGTACCTGAGATAATTTTTTTTTAAGTCAGGAAATGAGGGAAGGGTGAGCAGATGGTGAAGTTGGTAAGGAGCTTGCCATTCAAAAGGGCCTGAGTTCACTGCCCAAAACCCATGTTAAGAAAAGCCAAGCATGGTGGCACGCTTGCACTCTCTGCACTGGAGAGACAAAAACGGGTGCACCCTGGGGTTAACTGGCCAGCCAGACTAGACTCCTTGAGGAATGTGAGGCCAGGGAGATACTCTGCCTTATAAACCAATACCAGGGGCCTGGAGAGAACACTGGCTATTCTTCCAAAGGTCCTAAGTTCAATTCCCAGCAACCACATGGTGGCTCACAACCATCTATAATGAGATCTGGTGCCCTCTTCTGGAGTGTAGGCATACATGCATGCAGAACACTGTATACATAATAAATAAATAAATCTTTAAAAAATAAACAAATAAACAAAAGAACAATACCAAAAAAAGGGTAGTGCCTGTGGAATGAGAGCTGAGGTTGTACACACACACACACACACACACACACACACACACACACACACATATAAGCACAGAGTCAGAAAGAGGCTGATGTCCCATAATTCTCTTCAAGGGCATGTTCCTAATAATGGAAAGATTTCCTTCTAGACTCTATCTTTCAAAGGTCCACAGCACCTCTCCTTCCTGTCCTGCCATGTTAGACCTATGGGTCTCCAAAGGAACCCTCACCATAGTTTTATAAATAAATAAGGGGAGCTGATCTTAGAGTTTCTTGTGTGTGTTCATCTCTGTGTGCATGCACTCTGGAGGCCAGAGGCCAACGTCAGGTGTCAGTCTTCTCAAGCCACTGACTGGCCATTTTGGAGACAGTCTTTTACTGTAGATGAGATTAGTCTAAGCAGGTGGCTTAGTCTAGCCCAGGCATTCAATCTCTGTCTTCTAAGCGCTGGGATTATAAATGTATGACAGTATGCCTGGGGTTTTAGGCGAGTGCTGGAGATGGAATCCGGACCTCATGCTTTGTGGCAAGCAAGCACTTTACTAACCAAGTCCTCTCCCCAGCCCCTGATCTTTTCCACCTCCAAAACTGTGAGCTTAATAAACAAACCACTGTTCTCCATAAGTACCCAACCTCCAGTATTTTGTCACAGCAGCAAAATCTGGTGTGCCTGTGGCACATTCCTTCATGTCATCTTATTCCTTTACTTACTTCCTGCTTCCATTAATGTCAGGGGGCCAATATAAGTCATTGTATTGCCATCCTAGCTAAACAAAGAGAACCTGTACTTGGGCCACTAGCCGTAAGGAAGAAGGGAGGGCATGGGTAGATTTTCCAAACCTACTTTTAGGGGATATCCTCCTTACCATTCTATTTCTGTGAAGAAACACAATGATGGAGGTAACTTCTTTTAAAGGGGAGTACTTAATTGGGTGATGCTTACAGTGTCAGAGGATCAGCTGACACCCATCATGGGAGGGAGTGTGATGGCAGGCAGGCAGGCGGGCAGGCATGGAGCTGGAGCAGTAGCTGAAAGCTTACATGCCAATCTGCAGACAGAAGGCAAAGACAGAGACTGGGCCTGGTATGGGCTTTTGAAACTTCAAAGTCCACTTCAGTAACACAACTCTTCCAAAGAGGCCACACCTCCCAACCCTTCCCAAATAGTTCTATTAACTGGGGACCAAGCATTTAAACATATGAGCCTATGGGGATCATTCTCATTCAAACCACTGGGGTGGGGATGGGAGTGGGATGAGAAACAACAAAAATTACCTTCAAGAATAATACTTCCTTCTTTATTGCCCATATCCAACATTCACTCATTCTTTGCCATCCATCTTCTTCCCTTCCTTCTATTACTCTATTGAATTTCTCTAGATCCACTTACACCATGTATCAAATATTTATCTAGTGCTTATTCCTTGCAGGCACGGATTGAAGTCCTTTATATACACATTGCCTCAGTTGATGTGGTCCACAGGACAGCCCTAACAATCTGGGTGTGATTTTTAACCTTGTTTTGCAGCTGAGAGAAAGGTTGGGTAACTTGTCTAAGGTCACACATTACAATCACCCTTCCTTGTCCTTAGAGAGGGATGTGGTAGGATTAGGGATTTTGGAAGTTTGACATCTCAGGTGAAGGGTATCGGTGGATACAATTACCAATTACAAATGGATGTGATTGACATTGAAGGACGTGCTTGGAAAGCCCGCCAAAGGCAGATGATGTCTTTGATCATGGGACTGTGGACAGGGGCATGCCTTAGAAAGCCCAGCCGGAACCATGGCAACGAGAAGCCGGAATCCATGTGGAGACTCATTACGACATGGGACTGTGGACAGGGGCATGCCTTAGAAAGCCCAGCCGGAACCATGGCAACGAGAAGCCGGAATCCATGTGGAGACTCATTACGACACAAAGGATTTAAATCCTGAGTGCACGGGGCCTTGCAGCCTTCCTCCTCATCTTGCCAAGAGGCTTCACCGCACTCAGCTACTTATCACCATCTTGCACCAACCTGCCGTGAATCCAAAGGCAGATCCTCCCTGGTGCTCTAGAACATCTAAATGGAGAATTATCTCCCCTTGGAGCTCGAAAGCATCAGACTGGGCAAAGCACTGGAGTGGAACCCTTGGAGGCCCAAAGCATCTGAATGGTGAGCCTAAGAAACTTTTCATCTTGCAAATAATTGGGCCCTGGGACTGCAGAGGCGGTCAATACAGATTAAATTTATAAACTGCCTTAAGATCTGACGAACGAGACTCATAGACTTTAAGATTGAGAAGTTGCTGAGACCATCCATCCATATGGATCCACACCCAGAGGATTAACCTGAGAAAATAATCCTTTTAAGAAACTTAAGGTAGTGTTATGTGTTTGTTTTTTATAGATATTAGAGTATTTTAGGTATTAAGATATTCTTAGTTAGGTTATAGGTTTTAGAATTAGGGTTTGGGTTTTAGGATTTAGGAACTTTATAGGTACTTGTTAAGTATAAATAAGTATTTAAGTATAAATAAAAATTTACTGTTACAGGAGGATGCTCCTTCTTTTGACTACTCAGTCTCTATTTCCTAAATACCTCTCAGACCTCCCTGTTCACATTTCATGCCATTTTTTTGTTTGGTGCAGGTCCTCTCACTGGCCTCCAGCACTCATGGTTTGGAAAGTCTTCTAGCTAGTCACTCCCATTTCAACTTCCCTTTCCTGTTCTTCCATGTCTCACAGCTGTTGCCCAGCCCAGGCAGAGTGATCTTTCTACAGCAGTGCTGAGGAATGTCTAGCATGCCTGGCCTCAGGCTACTACATGGCAATAAGGGCTCTCAACCATTGTGAGAAACAGAAATGCCTGAGATATTTTAAATGTCTTAGTTGAGACTTCTGTTAGAAATGCATATGCACATATTCTCTCTCTCTCTCTCTCTCTCTCTCTCTCTCTCTCTCTCTCTCTCTTAAAGCTTCTTAAAGCCCTTCAGTGAGTTTATTTGTTATATTATTTATTAAAACTTTCTTATGCCAGGAACTGGGTTAGGAAGTAAAGAGGTAGTAGAGGGTAGGGCAAGCCAGCCCTTGTCCTCCTGAAGTGTGAGATCTAGAGTGTATGGGAGAAGCTGAGTGGACAGGAGAAGCTGAACTGCTACTCTTAGCCTTTCACAAGGTTGCACATGGAAAGTATGGACAAGACAACACACATGCCCTGGCGGGACTTTGAAAGATGAGCAGCAGCCATCTGGCCACAATGGGTAGCAGGGTGAGGATACAGGTTCTGATCAGAGAGAACAAGAGAGCCCAGTTCTAAAGAGGAGGACAGGCTAAGTCCTGCAGATGCAAGGAATATAGTGAGGCTGGGCAGCATGATGAGACAGCCTCAGAGGAGGCAACGGTGGCCAGAGACCATGCAGGGTCTGAGGACTATGGCAACCATAGCGATTGCTAACATACTTAGCCTTCCCCTGTGACAGAACTCTTCCTACCTGCTCATGCACTGACTGCATATAGAGAAGACCCAGGAACACAAGGCTGGGAAGATTGTTTGATGTGCTCCCAGTCAGCTGGAATCCTTCTCAATTCTGATCTACCTCATTTTACACTAGATAGGACTTGATCCTCACAGCCTCTCAGGCATTGTACCCATGAGACCAAACTCATTTCCCTGCCCTGTGTCCACCTTTTATGTTCTCACAACAGAGAAAGACCTCTATGCCCACCTCATGGAACAGCCAACAGATCTCTGTGACTTGAGTTTCCTGGTGCCCAGTGTCAGGTCCTCTGGGGACAAACAAACCCATGAGGAGCTCATCTGTGATCTCTTTCTGAAAGTTAGAGGAGGAGAAGGCATTTCCTTTTGCTGATTTCTCTTTCCACTTTTGCCTACTTTTTACCCAAGTCCCATTCCCCACCCTTGTTTTCTTAGAACCACCAGGCTGAGTAAGATGCCTAGAAGCACCAGGCTGAGTAAGGAATGGAACGGGGAGAGATGAGGAAGTAGATGTTAGCACATGCATGTCTCAGCAAGTCCTGTCCCAGGGATTAGTCACTTCTTTTGACTAGTCATTAAAGTGCCCTTTACATCGCAAAAGTGGCAGAGGCTGATTTATGTCTAGTGTGAAGAAATCCTCAGGCATCTTATGTATCAGATCTGTTGGCCCTGGTGGGGTTATTTGCCCAAAAACTTGTACCAAAAAAAGGGTAAATTTTCTTGTACCCACACCTTTGAAGTCACTGCTCATGTTTTCTACTTAAATTTTCTTTAAGATAGTCTTTCTCCATAGCCCAGACAAGCCTTTAACTCTCCTTCATCCATCTCCTGAGTGAAAGGTTTACAAGTGTATACCACCATACATGCCCCCGCCTGTTTAACTGCTTTCTAAAATTATCTGATATGCACTGCTGAAACATTTTTTTTACTAAAAAATAATAAAAGGTCCAAGAAATAAAGAAATTAGTTTCCACAGAAACTGATCCTTTCTGTTCAAAGACCTTTCAAAACCTGTATCTTTTTTTTTTTTTTTTTGTATCAAATGTTCTTCAGCTGCTGGGAAGAGAGACAGATAAGACTATTAGCATGCCCAAACTGAATAAGGAGACAGCAAGTGTGTATAAGGAACCAGGTAATAATGACGGTGGATAAGGGTCTCTGGGGGAGGTCTTCTGGAAGGCCTATGTTGCAGCTCGACTCCATCATCAGCAAATAAGTGAAAGGAGTGTTTCTCCAAGGGAGAGAATGGCAGCTTGCTGCTCACTGCTTAGTGCTCGCGGAGGTCACTCGGGTTTGCTAGCCTGGGCATGCCCCAGCTATCGGCTGAACACTTGGGCTCAGTCTTTGCTTTCCTGCTTGAAAATTATGTAAACTTGAGCAAAATTCCTGGCTTTGTTTTTATTATCTGAAAGGGAAGGGTAGGGCCTACGTTTAGTTGTCTGCAAAGGGGCATTTGTATTAATGAAACAACTCATAAAATGCCTGGCATTACATGCCTCCCAGGAGGGAAACTTTTGCTAGCAATTCCTTTTAAATTATTTATTTTTTAATTGTTTATTTTTATTTTATGAGCATTGATGTTCTGCCTGCATGTATGTCTGTACGAAGGTGATGGATTCCCTGGAATTGGTGTTACAGAGAATTGTGAGTTGCCATTGGGTGCTAGGAGTTGCACCTGGGTCCTCTGGAAGAGCAGCCAGTGCTCTTAAGTCTGAGCCATCTCCTTACCAGACATGAAGATTTGCAGCTGGCAACGGTCAAGTAAAACTGTGCAACCCTGCTCAAGGAAACTCTGAAATGCCTCAATCCATGGGTATGAAGGCAGATTTAGGCCTGGACACCATGACAGGAACATAGGTGAGACCAGAGCAGGGGAGGAGAGGACTACACTTTAAATACGTCACAAAAAATTGAAAACAGAGGCCAGGAAGTAGGGGTGACAGGGAAGTTGATGGAATGGACCTGGAAGTTATGAAATGTTAATATAACCCATACTATTAATTATAAAATAGATTTTTCAGATCAGATCCGAGATACATTGAAGGGGTTAGTTAAATTGGGATTGGTGACTAATTAGATGATAAGGGACCACACCCAGGGCCTGGCTTGATGCAGAAGCTGCAAACCCAGATCATGCCATACAGGTTGGGTGGGAAGTGATGTTTGTGAATGCAGAGATAAACACTGACTTTAAGGTACCAAGGACCCTGAGGAGGGGAGGGGAGGAATACAGGACTGGATACAAATGGGCAAAAGGCCAAGGGGAAGTTTTCATCTGCTCATTTATTTACTACATTTACTTATTGTTTTGAAGAGGGAAATATGGTTTTTACTATTTTCAACCATCTGTGTTTTGCTGGGAGTGGGAGGCAGAGTCAGCTTCAGCTGGGTTTAAAGAATAAAGAAGCGAGACTTAGAAACCTGAGCATATTGTAATAGGAGAAAAGGAGCTAGAGAGAGGAAGAGGTTAAAGTTTCATCCATTAAGAAAAAGAAAATTACAAACTTTGCAGGGAAATGAATGGAACTGGAAAATACTATATTAAGTGACATGACCAAGGCTTGTGAAAACAAATCCTACACGTTCCCTCTCATATGTAGAGTTTTTACATATGTGTATATTTATATACAAGTAAGTATGATAGAGGTCAGGAAGACAGAAAGGGGCCCTGGGAGAGACAATAAGGAGACTTTAAGGAAGTGAGGGAGAACAATTGAACACATATAATAGGAAAGTGGAGAAGGTAATACCAGGGTGGGCAGGTGCAGGCAGGGACAGGGCAGGGAGATGAGAGGGAGCTAGTGAAGAGGTCTTTGAAAGCTAAGCATAAGGAAACCGGGGAGTTTGTATGTAAATCCAAATAAGACTAGGGCAAGCAAGATGGCTCAGCAGGTAAAGTTATTTGTGGTCAAGCCTAATGACTTGAGAATTGGGTCCACAGGACACACATGACAGAAGGAAAGAACTGACCCCCAGAAGTTGTCATCTGACCTCCACATGCTATAACACACACACACCCCAAATGTAAATAAAGTAATTTTATTTTTTTTTTTTTTTTGTTTTTTTTTTTTTTGTTTTTCGAGACAGGGTTTCTCTGTGTAGCCCTGGCTGTCCTGGACTCACTTTGTAGACCAGGCTGGCCTCGAACTCGCAAAGATCCGCCTGCCTCTGCCTCCCAAGTGCTGGGATTAAAGGCGTGCGCCACCACCGCCCGGCAATAAAGTAATTTTATAAAGTTAAAAGTTAAGAAAAATATTTTATTGAGAACATTTTATTATGTGAATTTCACATCATGCACCCTGTTCCTGATCATCTCCCAACTCCCCTCAGACTCACCTTCCACCCTTGCAATCTGTCCCAGCATAAAAAATAAAATCTCATTGTGGATGTTCAGTGTGTCTCAGTGTGTCCCACAATATTCCCTTTTGTCCACACATTTTGCTTGTAAATGTTCATTAAATTGACCCCTTGGTCTGATACAAGGCCTCTGGTTTCTGCTACTTTCTCCAGTACTGAAACCTCATTGGAACTCCTCTCAGATATGCTGCAACTGTCCTGTGTCATGGAGATCCTGTAGTTTTGGGTTGTGTAACTGGCCTCTTCTTGCACTCCAGCAGTTCATCCATGGGGTAGATGTTGGGGTGTGGGGTGGGCCACCTCAAAGCCCTGGTTCTGGACCTGCAACCCCTACTTGCAGGGCCAATTCTACTATGGAAAGGTGCAGGGCCTGCTCTCCTGAGTGCTGCAGCGTGTGAGGGGCAGGGACAGCTCTCCTGCTCTTGTGACCCCCATCTGGGTCAGATTTCCTGTGGGCCAATGGTGGTGAGGGCAAAAGGGAGGGGAGAGGATCTTTCCTTAGCCAACAATACCACATAGCAGATAGAAGGCAGGGCTGGCTCTCCCCTACTCTCTCCCTCAGGGCTGGCTCACCCACAACCCCCATATCCAGGACTAGCTGTAGCATTCTACCCAGACAAGGTGCAGAGCCTGCTCTCCCAAGTACTGCAGCATGTGAGGGGCAGGGACAGCTCTCCTGCTCTTATGACCCCATCTGGGCCAGCTCTCACCCCAGGGCTCAGACTCTACAACCCCCACATCCAGGGCCAGGCAGAATTCTTCTAGTTTCTAGTTTGTTTTCTGTCCTGGGAGCCCATCTGGTGCTTGCCTGGTACTGGTCTGGTAGTCATCACAGGCTACCCCAATGCGCCAACGTTGTGTTGATATCCCACTTGCTTTTATTCCAGGAATGTTAGGCTACTATTCATTCAGATGTTCATAGGTCAGAACACTGAATGTAGATATAGCCTCTCTCCTCTCTGCCACCTACTGGTGCATGTGTGACACAGCAGCCACATCTACAATGGGCAGGAAAAGTTAAGAAAATTTTAAAGATGCAAGTTAAAGCTGTGGTTGGGAGATGGAGATTAGAGCAACAATCCCCAGCTGGGTCTCTGGGAAGTCTTTGTGGAGAAATGAATCCTGCCAAGTATATAATCACCTGCAATCATGAAAGCGGCATGGTAATTGTTCTCCTCAGTCTCATCTCAGACAAGAAGCAAATGAATTGAGCTTTCTGGTTGAACTTTCATGTCATTAAGATGAGCTGTGAACATCATCCCTTGCATCTCCTCCTTGTAGGATAATTGCTTGACTTGCAATTGATGGCTCTCAATGGCAAACATAATCTATCAGTACAGGTGTGGAAGTGGGGAGCCAGCAAACGAAAGTCTTACACCCCTATCCCTTGCTCTTGCTCCAGGATCCAATATCTGGCAATGCACTCTTACCTCAAAAGTGGATAAAACCAGCTCTTCTCTGTAAATTAGACAGCAGCTCTCCGCTGTCGGGTTATTAGATGTGGAATAGTGTATTTCTTATGCATGATGATACCATTGATATCCATAGGTGAGACACCAAATTATTTTTAAAGAAAAAGAGCAGCTTCTTGCTATCCCACAGCCTTTGATAATTTACCTATTGTCTTAGAGTTCCCATGTCTGTGATAAAACACCATGAATAAGAGCAACTTAAGGAGGAAATGGTTCATTTCCACTTACAAGTTGTATTGTCATTCAGGGAACTCAGGGGGAAAACTCAAACAGGTCAAGAACCTGGAGGCAGGAGCTGGTCATGGCGGGACACAGAAATGTGCACTTACTGGCTTGTTCTCCATGGCTTGCTCAGTCTGCTTTCTCATATACCCCAGCAGCACCTGCCCAGGGATGGGCTCACCCACAGTGGGCTGGGTTGTCCCACATCAATCACAAATTAAGAAAATGTACCACAGATTTGCCCGTAGATCAATCATGTGTTAGCATTTTCTCAACTGAGGTTCTTCCCTCTTCCCAAATGACCCTAGCTTGTGTCAAGTTGATATAAAACCAACCAGCACACCATTTATACACTTACCATACTATATTGATTTCCTTGTTCATGTTAATTATTCACACAATTCTGAAAAAACTTTCAAGATAACTACCTAAATTCCTGTCCTCCTTGCCAGGCTGCTCATTCATAATAGGTGCAGACATTATTTATTATTCAATAAATAAATGGTTTAAAGGGGGAAAGGAGAATCCAGTACACATAAATTTTCTGTAATTGTGTACCAACAGGCATGTATTTTAGCAAGACATGAGACGAACACTTGGAGATGATTCATTAGAAACTCAATATGCTATTGATTTTTTTCTCAATAAAGTTGTGTTTATCAAGGTTTTCTTTTCTTCTTTTTTCTCTCCTTTTTTTTGCCTCTATAGCAGTGTCTGTTGGTAGAGGGTTATAATACAAGGTACAGTGGGGACTGAGTCAGGAAGATCCAAAGTCCAAGGCCTATCTGGGGTGTAGAGCAAATTCAAGACGCGGATAACTTAGTGAGACCCTGCCTCAAGATATAATGTTAAAGGAGCGCTGGGGGTGTAACTAGTCTAGCACCAATGGGTTCCTTTCCCAGCATCACTTAAAACAGGAGTATTCATTGAATAAGACTTGGGTTATACATTTTGGGAATAAATGGCATGGGACTGTTGTTGTGCCCTTCTTTGTATACTCTATCAGGAGTCTCTTGTTGTTGTTGTTTTTTAGTTTAGTTTAGTTTTGTTTTTTCTATGTATAGCCCTGGCTGTCCTGGACTCAATTTGTAGGCCAGGCTGGCCTTGAACTCACAGAGATCTGCTGCCTTTACCTTCTGAGTGCTGGGATTAAAGGAGCGCGCCACCATGCCCAGCAGTAATCCTTTTTTTTTTAACCTGCGGGTATTTGGATATTTACTCTTACCACACATCTTCATTCAGTCTGCCGCATTTCAAGTTCTCAATGACTATATGAATTCTTGGACACTTTACTGGATAGTAAAGAAGACATAGTGAGTGCCCAGGGTCCTTTCTCTTCTCACATTATGGGCATCTAAAGCAGTGCCTTTGAAAGGACTGCTTTTGCTTTACTTTCTACACTAATCAGTTCTGTATCACTGTGATAAGATACTTGACACAAACAATTCAAGAATGTTTGTTTTGTTACATAGATTCTGACTGAGGTTCCAGTCCACCAAGGCATGAAGAGGGTAGCAAGGCAGAACAGCGAACAGCTCCATCAAGGCAGCCATGGGGTGGGGTGGGGGAGGATGCCTATTCTCAGGCTTTCTGCTTCCTCTTTTATTCTGTCTGGAATCTTAACCTATGAGATGGTGCTGTCTTCATTCAGGGAGGCTCTTCTCCCTTAGTTAATTCTCTCTAGAAATAGCCTCATAGATCATATTGGTTATCTCTCTGATTGCTGTAACTAACAAGTATCATTTAAGGAAGGGAGAAAGGAAGGAAGGAAAAAAGGGAGGAAGGGCAGATGAAGTTACTTGACTCACAGTTTGAGGGTACAGTGCATCATAACATGATGGTAGGTGTGTGTAGGATGGATGGTCTCATGGGTCTGGAGTAAGAAGCAGAAAGTGATGGCTGTCAGTACTATATTCACTTGTTTCTTTTTGTCATTCCAGGACTCTAGCACAGTGGAGTGGTTCTGCTTACAATCATGGTGGATCTTCCTAGCTCAGTTAAGTATCTTTAGAAAGAGCCTCACAGACACATTGGGAGGTTTCTCTCCTAGGTGATACCAAACTCCATCAAGGTGATTGGCATTAACTACCACAAGGTCATTCCTTGCCAAATTGACACTCAAACATATCGTTTGCAAGATATAACATTCCATCCCTGGTCCTCAATGGTACTTGGCCACCTCACAATGCAAAATGCATTTGGCCCATCTATAAAAGTCTCCAGAGTCTTAGCTATTTTCAAAGACTTCTGAACACGTATGTCATCAGGGATAGTCACAAGAGAACCCCTTTTGGGGTGCCAATTTTTCCATGTTAGCCAGTTTTTCATTGCTGTGACAGAAAACCTAACATCTAAAAAGTGGGAATTATAATAATTTTGTTCATGGACACAGAGGTTTTAGTCCCTTTTGGTGGATAAGGAGTGGTGGTGCCCGTCAGGCCATGTTGGCATAGGCAGGGAGCAGGCCTACAGTCTTTTCTCTGTATTTTGAAAATTAACCTTTAAAGTTGGCATAAAAAGTAATAGGTTCCTCCACAGTATCTTCATGCAGAGATGTGTCATCAGACTGTTCTCACCCATCCTCTCCATCCTGTACTCTTTTCATCTTTTAAAATTAGAATTTTAAGTAAGAACAAAGTACCCTTTTCTTTTTAAAATGTAACTGAATATAAACTTTAATTTAATTAAGGAGGCATAGTAATTTGTTTTAGTTTTAAGGCTGATAATCAGCCCCTGTACTCCATTTCTAAGACTTGGCCCACGGGAGCCCCTTCTGTTTCACTTTGTCTTTTTTGAGAAGCTCCATCCTTCTGAAAGTGCCGTAGAATCAATTAGTATTCCAAGGAGCTTTTTGTTTGATATTGGAAAATGGTTATTAAGAAAGCAAGAACTGAAGCCAGGTGTG
Organism: Lophiomys imhausi; assembly: GCA_907164525.1. NCBI lineage: Eukaryota > Metazoa > Chordata > Mammalia > Rodentia > Muridae > Lophiomys > Lophiomys imhausi. The sequence goes on along the minus strand of CAJQZJ010032648.1, from coordinate 7,259,088 downwards.
GTGGCGCATGCCTTTAATCCTACCACTCAAGAGGCAGAGGCAGGAGTATCTCTGTGAGTTCAAGGCCAGTCTGGTCTGCAAAGTGAGTTCCAGGATAGCCCATACTATTACACAGAGAAACCCTGTCTTGAAAAGAAAAGGGAAAAAAAAAAGGAGTGGGGCTGAAGAGATAGCTCAGTTATGAGCACTGACTGCTCTTCCAGAGGACCCAGGTTCAATTCCTAGCACCCACATGGCAGCTCACAACTGTATGTAACTACTGTTCCAGGGGATTCAACACCCTCACTCAGACATACATGCACTCAAAACACCAATGCACACAAAATAAAAATAAGCAAACAAAAAAAGTAAAACAAAACAAAATAAAAAAGAAAGCAAGAACTGGATGCTATGTTTTGATGGGGGCCTTTGCTGCTGAGATAAAACACCATGACCAAAAACATCTTGTGTCGAGGAGGATTTACTTCCACTTACAATGCCACATCACAGACCATCACCAAAGGAAGTCAAGACAGGAACCTGGATGCAGAAACTGATGCAGAGGCCATGGATGACTGCTACTTACTGGCTCACTCCTGTAAGATAAAAGTAAATATATATACACTTTTTTACTTCAAAAAGGAAAAATCAGGACACAGTCACAATCAGAATCAAGACATAACCAAAGTTCAATCAATGACATAAAAAGTTTGATTCTTGACATCTGGGACCCACTCATGATCCCCCGGGCTCCAAAGGGACTTGGCACCAGCTCAGCTCTGCCATCAGCAGCACACACAGTGCGCCTTTTAGGCCTGCTGCTGTCCTTGATGAATGTCCCATGGCACTGACTTCTCTAAAATTTGGGGTGTCCACTGCAACAGGGTTGCGCCTTCACCATTAATCTCTCAATGGGCTCTCTCCCAAGACTCTAATTCTGCCACACGGTGCCAGCCCTCTGCCTCTCTCCATGACCCCTTTAATTCTGGGATTTTCCATTGCACCTGAAGCTGCACCTTTACCCATGCCTTCTCCCAGGCTCTCTTCAGGGACTCTATCCCTGCCACCCAGTGCCATGACCCAGCTGCCCTCTGGGGCCCCTTTGTGCCTTCAAAACCAATACTACTTGGGAAGCCCTTACATATTATCAAGATCAGCAGCCAGCACAAAGTACAGCCTTGGAACTCTCTGGGCCACAGCCTCTGTGTGCTGACCCTACAGAAACACTTCCCAGATTTGGCCTCAATGATGCTGGTCTATTTTTAATCATAGCTGATTCTTCAGCCCCAACTGACCAGAACCTCATATTTTTCATACAAATATTACACAAATGGCCACAGTTATGAGACCTTGAGTATTTTACAGAAATCATGGAGAAATACCTCATGGAGTTTGTGTGTGAGTCTGTGTATGCGTGTTATTGTTGTTGTTACTTTTCTTTTTTTATTTATTTGTTTTTTAATTTTTAAATTTAATTTAGTTTAATTTTATTTTATTTGAGACAGGTATTGCTATGTGGCCCTGACTGTCCTAGAACTCAATATGTAGACCAGGATGTTCTTGAACACACAGAAATCCTCTGGCCTCTGCCTCCTAAGTGCTAGAAGGCATATGCCACCTTGCCCAGCTTAGTTACTTTCCTATTGCTTTGGTAAAACATGAAGAAGGAAATTTGTAAAAGAAAGTGTTTATCGGGGGCTTACAGTTTCAAATGGTTAGAGTCCATGACCATCATCATGGGGGCATAGCAGCAGGCAGGCATGGTGCTGGAGCTGTAGTTGAGACCTCACATCTCATCCACAAGCATGAGGAAAAGAGAGATAACTGGGGCCAGTATGGCCTTTTTATACCTCAAATATCAACCCCAGTGACACACCTCCTTCCACAAGGCCACACCCCTAATCCTTCCCAAACAGTTCCACAAACCAGGGATCAAATATTTAACAAACCACCAGCGTGTGTGTGTGCGTGTGCGTGTGCGTGTGCGTGTGCGTGTGTGTGTGTGTGTGTGTGTGTATGTAGGAAAAGAAAACCACAAAATAAACTGCCTCAACCAATTTTAAGTGTATAGTTAATAATGTTAAAGAAATCAACATTACTATGAAACAGATAAGAGCTTTTCCCCCCTTTTATTTTCCTTCCCTTCTTCCCTCTCCTTTCAACCCTCTTCTCTTCTTTCTTTTAGAAGGGCAAGATTTCACTATATAGCCCAGGTTGGCTTTGAGTTTACAATAACTCTCTTGTCTCTGATTACCTCAAAGTCTCAAAAAGGTTGCGGGGTAGTGGCTGGAGAGTTCAGAGGTTAAGAGTGCATACTGCTCTCACAGAGGACCCAGGTTTAATTCCTGGTATCCACACTCACAACTGTCTGTAATTCAAGCACCAGGGAATCCAATGCCCTCCTCTGACCTTTTTTTTTTTTTTTTTTTTTTTAATTTTTTGGGTTTTTGAGACAGGGTTTTTCTTTATAACAGCCCCGGCTGTCCTGGAACTCACTCCGTAAACCAGACTGGCCTCGAACTCACAGAGATCTGCCTGCCTCTGGCTCCCGAGTGCTGAGATTAAGGTCCTCTGACTTTCTTGGGCACCAGTGCACAGACATACAGGCAAGCAAAATGTTCACACACACATAAAATAAATAAATATTTTAAAAATTGTTTTAAACTTTTTTGAAAAAGGTATTCCCAGAGGCCAGAAGAGGGTGTTGGAGTTACAGTTATGAAATCCCTGGCATGAGTGCTGGGAAAATGTAGATTCTCTACAAGAATAGTATGTGCTCTTAAAGGCTGAGCACCTTCTCCAGTGCTACTCCACTCCTCTCTTACAATTTATTCTTTTTATTTATTTATTTATTTTGGTTTTTCAAGACAGGGTTTCTCTGTGTATCTCTGGCTTTCCTGGACTCGCTTTGTAGACCAGGCTGGCCTCGACCTCACAGAGATCTGCCTGCCTCTGCCTCCCGCGTGCTGGGATTAAAGGTGTGTGCCACCACACCCAGCTATTCTTTTTAATTTTTTAATCTTTTAAAAACAGTGGTGTGTGTGTGTGTGTGTGTGTGTGTGTGTGTGTGTGTGTGTGTTTACAGGCGTCTGAGGAAACCAAAAGAGGGCATAAGATACCCTGGATCTGGAACTGGAGGTAGTTGTGAACAGCCTAACATGAACACAAGTAACTGAGCTTGGGTCCTCCTCAAGAGCTGTGCAGGTCTTGACCACTGAGACATCTCTCCAGGCTCCAGCAAGAGCTTTTGACCTTCGCATCTGAAACACACAGTTCCCTCCACTCTGTAGCCCTTGCAACCACCGTTTTACCTTCTGTAAATCTGAGAACTTTAAATACGTTGAATAAATGCAGGCATACAGCCTTAGCTCTCTCCCTCTTCAAACACAGACAGACACAGCAATGAGGCCCCGTCAGACTCCAAGTCCTACAGTTTGGGCTTCACAGAACCCAAAGCAGTAAGCCAATAAACCTCTGTTCATTATAAAATCTTAAAAATTGAACCACACTTATCTTTTTGTTTCTGGCTTATTTCAGTTAACATACACAGTGTTCTCCAGGTCCATCCTGCTGTGGTTCCAGAAGGCCCTCCATTTTAAAAGCAGAGCTGCAGTCTAGTGTATAAACACGCCCTATTTATTTATTCATCTGCTTGGCAATAGACGTTTGGGTCACTTTCCCTCTTCCCTGCTGTGGCTAGTGCAGCTGTGAACATGCTCTCCCATGTACTTTTGAGACCCTGATTTCAGTATATGCCAAGTGGGAGGATTACAGAGCATATAGTTGTATCTGACTTTTTGAGGGGCGGTCACACTGTTTTCCAGAATCAGTGACTGCTCATTTTCCCTTGTTTTTCAGTTTAACAACCACCAAGTACTGGGAGCTTTGTCCCTTTCTATCTATGCCTCCCTGGCAGGGGGACAACCCATGGCATTCACACAACTTTTCCTTTGCGAATGTCACCCGTTTCTTATGATTGCATGCTTCATTATGGTCCCTCATTATTTTCTCCTCCTTCTCACTGGCCTCACACATGTGCAAGTCCATTGCCTGGATGTTTTTTTCTTGTGATAAATTGTTAGTCATTCAGCAGACCCAGCCTGGCCAGTATGCCTGTGTGAAGCTGCTCCCACATCCCCAGCTAGAAGGCAGTTGCCACCCCCTTCCTCTCTATAGTCGCTCCTATACTGCAGCAACCGGCACAGTCCATTCTATCACTTGCTTAATGGTGTACTGGAAAAGAACAAAATGTTCACTTTAGATTGGTTCCAGACACCATTAAGGAGAGAACTGTTTTTATGTCCTCTTTTATGAGCCTTTTTCAGACTCTAAAGGTAGGGTGAGTCCGCATCAGAGGCATTGGGGAGAGACACATTTAAAAAAAAAAAAAATTCCGATGGACTATGTGTTCCCTGACAGCAGGAACTACAGCTTTTCTCCCTTGATACCCGGTGGGTGTATGGGCTTTCAGCGCCATTGGGAAAGAACTTATCCTCAGTTCAGCACAGCTCTGGCATTCTGATCTGATAGTGGGGGTGCCAGCCAGTGACCTCAAGGAGAGACTATTATTCTCATTTATTATTCTTCTTAATTATTATTGTTGTTCTTATTGTTATTAATCGGCAGCAGCAGATTAGGAAATTTTTCTTTAAAAACCCTCTAATACCTATGTAGAGACTAACCCCTTGTTAACTTAGTGGTGGAGCCTTACTTGAGGGGGAAATACATCATCCCTGCTGTAGAAACACGATGGGTCTGAGACAGCGGTGGGAAGGAGCAGCCAGTGGTTTGTGCTGTGTTCTCTGTGGAGGGGCAGCACTGACTGGGGTGGAAGGTTTCCAAGGCTTTGGGAAATAGCCACTGGTGGTTTGTTTTTTCTTTTTCAGACTGGAAATCTATTACTTAGAAGAAGGAAAGATTAGAAGTTGATGATTTTCTTTCTTTTCTGAGAAGGAGCTGTCAGTCAAATATCCTTGGTAACACACTAAAACAAACCTTCTGGAAATGGAACTAATGGTACTTGCTAGGAAATTATCATCTAACAATGTATCATCTATCAATGTATGTATCAGTTCATCATCTATCTATCTTCTACTTTATCTATCATTTATCAAAACTTAGTTGGATGTGCCTGGCCAGTCTAAAGAGATGGTTGGTGAATTATATATGTCTGGAGCACATATGGAAAATGTCACATAAACTTTATAACCATGTGACTACAAAGTTGACAAGCTTTAAATCCAAGTTGCTATTTTGACATCACTTAGAGGCCTTATATGGCATCCCCTCACCAACACACAGCCTGATGTGGTAAGAAAGGACCCAGGAGGAATCTTTGAGGGTCCATGATTCACAGTACCTCATAGTATCACTGTATCCTTACAGTTACCAGCAATTCTTGCCATTGAGTGCTGTGGGTTGAACATCACACCCATCCCTGGGAAGTGCACATTCGAAATGTAATCCCTTGTGCAATAGTGCAGTGGGGCTAATGAGAGGTGGTGTGGTTAGGCCCTGAGGGCTTTGCTTTCATGAATAAATGTGGTAAGAGTTTTGTTTCTTTAAAAACCCAGTTACATTATGAGAATGTTTTTGTTTTAATCCCAGGTATGGGGCTGCTTCAGTTTGTCCACACCTGTAAACTATAAGTGTCTTGTGTGCTAGCAGGGGTGTGGCTTAGCTGGCTGGGGTCAGGGTATAGCTGGGGTCGTCTTTAGGAAATAGAATTATGAGCTAGCTTAGATGAGCTAAGATTGCTCAATTAAGGCCAAGGCTTGTTAAAATCCATGTGGTGTCTGTGTGCTCATTTATAATGGTGGGTTAAGGATTAACCACTGCCAATCAATTAACGATAATATAAATACTAAGTAATAATTTAATTAGCCTTTTTTGTACAGTGATTACTGAGATTGGTATTGCTCCTAAAGAACTCAATGGTCCTAAACAGCAGGAAGTAGCTCAAGAGGCCTATGTCCCTTGTCCCTCTACCCCTCTTTCTCTCCCACCTAGTGTTGAGGGGTTGGAAGGAATAAGGGTTGGAAGAGAAGTAGACGATTAACGACAATAAAATTAGTTAAGAGGGTATAATAAAATAAGATGAAATAAAATAAAAGCCACAAACTTCAACAAGTAAGTTACTCTAGCAGTTGCAGTAGTGACCTAGTCATCTTCAGAGTGGATTTATTATAGGAGAGAGTTCAGGGGCCCCTAGTGTTCTTTCCTCTCTTCTGCACTGCCCCTCCAGCTATGGATAGCATGGCAAGAAGGCCCTCAATAGATGCTAGACTCTCAGACCCAGACATCCCAGCTTTAAGAACTATGAGACAACAAATTCCATTCCTTCTAGACTGCCCATCTCTGCCATGGCTCAAATATCCAACCCCGTGGTTCTGATCTGGTTGATCAAATGCTTGGAGGAGCTCTACATTTCAATTCCTCGTAGGCTTGAGAATGCAATGTTAAGAGGGAATCTGTGAGCTTCCGTGAGCTTGATGAAGCATGACAATAAAGCACATGGTCCATGCTAGTTAGCATGTCCCTCTCGTACCTCAGAACCCTGCCTCTGCCACAAAACAGAATCCAAGAAAAAGGTGGTCACTACACGGCAGTGGTGTTTGGAGCAGAAATAGGGTTCTCAAAAATGTCAAAGCTCAAGGTGAAGGTGAACACTTACCTTCTTGCCCTGTGGGACCCTTCCCAGCAGGAACCACTTCTCTGCTTGTTCCAGAACTAACAAGAAAATTCTGGAGGACAGTCCTGGTAAGGCCCTGGAGGCCATGGGTTTATCCCAGTGAGGCATCCTAAGGTGCCATTCTTTAATGGTTGCCCTGGATAAGACATCTGCCTTGGCTGGGCGGTGGTGGCGCATGCCTTTAATCCCAGCACTTTGGAGGTAGGGGCAGGCGGATCTCTGTGAGTTTGAGACCAGCCTGGTCTACAAAGTGAGTCCAGGACAGCCAGAGCTGTTACACAGAGAAATCCTGTCTCGAAAAGCAAAAAAAGAAAAAAGAAAAAAGAAAAAAAAAAGGCATCTGCCTTGTTAGGGAGCCAAGAGGGAACTTAAGTTTTAGAGACAGAAGCACATTAACAAATCCCACAGACAGTGAACTACTCAAACTCAAGCATCTGGACATTTTAGCTATGAGTCACTGACCTGTCAGGAGTCAGAGAAGTGTTCTGTGTCACTGGAAGCAACTGGATGATTTACAGCAGAGGAATGTCTCTCTATATAAATGTATATACTTGTAGATTAGGTTATTTGAACTAAAAGACTATTTATAATTATATATGTGCTACACACACACACACACACACACACACACACAGAGAGAGAGAGAGAGAGAGAGAGAGAGAGACCTATTAAGAGGGCATTTGTAGGAGGAGGTGGTCTGTAGGAGAACTGTGGTCCAGATGGAAGCTAGGCTTGGAGTAAGAGAAACAAAGAAGACAGAATGATCAACAAAAGCATTTGAGAGTACTGTTGATGTGGGGTTTTGACCAAACATAGAAGAAAGGAAAGGAACAAGCTTGCTTCCCGGGCTTGGGTATCCGTGAAAGGTGCTAGTGCTGTGTGGCGCCAGTGGCCTACACAAGCTGCCTTTGGCTTGTTTCTTCATTTGGTTGAATTTGTAAATCATTTTGATACACACATTTGTCCGTCACCAGGATTGTGTAGATTAAAGCACAAGGTAGACACACAGAGAGAAACTGGAACACTCATAAATTCCTGAGGTGATATCCAAGCAGGGCTGCTCTGGAATCCGGTTGGCAGTTTCTTGTCAAATTATATATAAAGCTACTATCTTATCCAGAAACTCCATGTATATTAATTTATCCAAGAGAAATGAAATATGTCTACATGAAAAAATCCACCTTAAAATGTTCTTAATAGCTTTATTCTTAAACACTAAATTGGAAATGACCCAAATGTCCATCAATGGGTAAACTTATCATGTTTCATGTGATGGAAAGCCACTCGGCAACTTCAAAAATGTGCATTTTGTAAAGAGAGATGAATGACTGAGACATACAAGCCACAAAGCCTCCAAGATAAGAAAGAAGGGTCAGGAGACCCTTCTGTCCCAGGGGACTAGGTGAGCACACCGTTGCCCTTCTGTGAGCCTCTCTCTGTGCACCCACACAGCTCGTCAATCTGCATTTTTAGAGCACTTACTCGCATGTGGCTAATGCAGGTTTAGGTCCTGGCACTAGTGCTGTGGGGAAGCAGCATGACGGCCTCTGCCATCTTCCGCAACCCCTTTCCGCAGACACTGCCTGTGGTACCCACTCCATCTCCATCAGGCTCCGTGAGTGTTTCCATGCAAGCCCGGTGAACGGAAGGTCAGCACCTTGCACACAGGAAATGAACAGAGAGACCACGGGAAACAATAGAGTTCAAAACTACCTCTGTTTTTGTCAAAGTCACCCCGCTCCTGTTACCTCCTGTACCCCAATCACCAGCATCACTTATTTCTGCGGAATGATTAGTGCTGGTCTTTTCTCATTTGTTAATTGGTCCTCTCCCAGACTCTTCCTCTCGTCCCCAAATCACAGTAAGAATAAACCACTTTATATACCCACCACAGTTTATAAGATAAAGTGTCCTTTAACTATATGGCCAGACCTCATTCCATCTCTAAACAGCCCTGGAAAAGCAGAGAGTGCAGAAACTGCTGTGCTATCTCCCCATGTGAGTGGCTTGTCTGAGGTCACAGGCAGCAGGCCCCTCAGACCACATGAATATACAAATGCCTGCAATATGAACACATGCAATCCACACTTGCATCTCTCTAAGCTGTGTTCCTAAAAGCGATCTGACAGAGAACCATGTTTCCTATAAGAAAATGTATTTTTTTTGAGAATTCCGTTACTCCCTGGGGAACCAGTGTAAATTGAATCAGATTACAATCAATGAGTGTTGGAAACGAGTCGCTGTATCAACTAGAAGCTTCTGGCGTTATTTGATTTACCACTTCAGATGGTAGCTAATGGAATTTTACAGCAAGAAGGAAACTCTGAGATCATCTAATACAGTTCATGGGCTTTGCAGCTGAGGATCCAGGGACCCAGGGAGGTGAAGTACATCCTGCAAGGCCATGGGTATCGATAAGTCAGGGTAGGAGCTAAGAGCAGAGAGAAGCCCCTGGTTTCCTGCCTGCCCCCCCGCCCTCCACTCTGTGAAAGTCCTAATTTGGTGCACACTGTTCTAAGAACCCCTGTGAAAATTTTCTTTCTCTGATTTCAACTCCTAGTTCTCTTTTCAAAACTGGGGAAATAAATTACACAGAGATTCAAGCAAAAAAGAATTGATGAGCTTTTTTAAGTGTATCTACCTAAGTGTGTCGCCTGTCTGAAGATACAGACCCTTTGCATTACTCTAGAAAGTTCTCTGTGATGATGTTCTAGTCACTGCCCATCTGTCTGCTTCCCATCACTGAGGAGTTCTTCCCACTGTAGTAATTCACAAAAATGGAACAATGAATATGCAGGCTGTTGAGCGTTTCTTTCATTCAACACAATGATTGTGGGAATAATCCATCTTGTATCTCTCAGTCATTCGTCTCTCTTAGAGATTTGTTTGTTTTTATTGCTGAGTGGTATTCCATTGCATGAAACAAGCTTACCCATTGACACACATTTGGATCATTTTAAATTTAGGTTTTTTTTTTTTTTAATATAGCTGGTAGGCAATGATTAACTACTACTTTTACTAACACTTTTCTCTTTTCTCTCATCTTGCCAAGCAGAGATGGTCAGAAGCATACCACTGGTGATTCTTTCTAATGCAGTTGTGGCAGCTAAGCATTTGAGGATTTGAGTAAGGACATTATTTATAAATATTTTAAAGAAGCAGAAATGGAATGTGGGGAGAAACACTGGCTTTGGAGACACAGAGATAGGTTTAAATTCTGACTTACAAGTAACTTACAAGTTTCAGCTTCTTGCCCGTGAACATGAAGGCGGCAATAACTGTACTTGTTCCTTGTTGATATTCCAACAAGTTACCACATATGATGGCTTAGAATGAATAAGCATTGTTGTAGAATTCTGGTAGTGTGCTAAGCGAAATGCCACTGGTGGTTTTAAGAGCTCGCATACCATAAATAGGCCACCATCAAATCTGTTATCATCAGTCCTTCCACCCTTAAAGTGTTATCTCTTTAAAAATGTCCCTGCACTGAGAAAGGTGCACAGTGGTGATGTCACAAGTGGTCAGGAAGGGCTCCTTGCAGGCTCTGATGGCAGGACAAACTGCAGCATTCGCCTTTGATGGCACCTTCAAGTCCTTCACAAAATCATCTGGGGCTTTGTCTTGACCTTCCCACAGAGTCCTGTTCCACCCAGGAAAAGCCTCACATGCCATCCCAACTCCTGGTACAAAACTGTTCTCAAGAGAGTTTTAGCCCATATTCATCTAACAAGTATGATTACTAACATATAATCTAAAAGGTTGAAGACTGCCTGCATTCCCATTCACTCGTTTTTCCAGAGGAAGAAAGCCAGACCCAGTAGTTACTTTGAGTTGTTTGCTGACTGTCCATTTGTCACCGTGTTTTCAACCTACTTGATGAGACCTGAAAACCTGATGATTATATGAGAAAGTCCTTTTCTCCCAAAGGCTATCACACCTTTTCATAGGAACTGGGGCTGCTCTTGAGACTGAGAAGGATGGTAAGGATCCACCACTTTTGACCCAACTATGGGTAGTCAAGAAGGAGATATGACTACCTCAGGATATCCTAGAATACTTCTGTGGATCCAGTTGCCTCGTCTATGAGGGGTTATCTTGGGGGAAATGACTGTGTTTTTATATGCTATATATACATGGATTTATACCTAAGCAGTTACGTCATGGAAGGGCAGGAGCACCTATACCTCAGTAAAGGGACAGAGGCTCCTTCTCAAAGTGGCCCAGTGACAGGCCAGGGACTGCAAGCTAAGTGATCTGTGATCACTGAAACCTTTTATGTGGACAGGCAAAGATATTATTAGACTAAGGATTACCATCCGCCATCATGTAATTTCCTCCTATGTCATCGAAGACTGTGTGACAAAGGTACATAGAGGGTACCAGATGGCTCATATTCCAATATGGCTGTATGAAGCCCTTCGAGGGTTGGTGATAGTTTCTTATTGGGATAAATGTACTCCCAGAAAGCATGTTGGAAACTCATTGGGGCAGTAGTACAGGGAAATTCCTCAGTAAGTTTGGAAATAGTAAGAATACTGCTACAATTTCCTAAGAAAGTAACTTTTAAAAACTGAAAATCGAAATGCAATCAATTTTAGTGACTAAGGTTCTGCCATTACTGTTGGTTTATTGTTGGTAGTGTCTGTCCATGAGAAGATTGAAATACCAGGAGCTGTGTCAGCCAACCTTCCATAACTGTGACAAAATACCAGAAAAAATAAGTTGAGAAAGAAGAAAGGTTTCTTTGGGCTCATGGGTCCATAGCCACTACCCCATGAGCATTTGGCTCTGTTACTTCGGGGCTTGTGGCAGCACAGCACTACATGGGGAGAATTTGTGGCAAAGCAAAGTTCTTCATCTCACAGTGGCCAAGAAGCAAAGAGAGAAAGGGGAGGGGCACAGTTCTAATACTCCCTTTAAGGCAACCCCTCAATGACCTAACACCCCCTCCCTGCCTCAGGCCTTTCTTCCTAAGAGTTCCACCACCTCCAGGAGTGTTGAGACTGAGGACCAAGTCTTCAGCCTATAAGCAATCCGAGGAACATTCAAGAGCCAAACCACAAGAGAGAATGTGTATATTGGTGCTAAAGGAGTACACAGGAAACACATGAAAATGACTGGCTGTAGAGACCCAGGAGCAAGGCTGATCACTACCAGACGATACATTATTTGACACTCTGAAACAGCAACACAGGTCAAAATGTTCTGACAAAGTTTTAAATTCAGTTCCAGTGGTCTGTCCCCTGTCTTCAAAGAAGAAAGGCACCCCTTTCTTTAATATCCCAGCTGTGGTCTGAGTGCTGGGGTGATTGTACTCACTGAAGCTCTGTCCTCATGGAACCAAATAATAAATGTTGATACCCTAATGTCAGGTGATGGTGGGTACAATAAGGACAAACAGCGCAGTATGAAACCCTCTGTATGCCAGGCCCAGAAGAGGGAGGATTCCAGACAGAGGGAGAGGCCTGAGAAAGAAGTGGAATAGAGTGAGTGGATTAAATTGCTGAAGAGATTAAAGCAGGAGACGTCACAAAGAGCCAGGTTAGTAAGCCATTTGGATATCATCTTCAGGATGCAGAAGTGTTTTGAGCAGAAGAGCGACTTGATCTGACCAACTTTGGTAAAAGTACTTTGTTTAGCATGTGAAGGATGTATTGCAAATGGTGGCCCAGGGTCAAAGCAATGAGCCAGCCTCAGTGGTTAAGAACTCTGGACCTGCACTGTGGAGGTGTGCTACGGTTTGGATGTTACTTGGTCCTCACAGTTCAGGTGCCAGGACTGGGTCCCTGAGATGGAGGTTTGGGGAAGTAGGGTCTGTGGGAGGCCTTTAGGTCATCTGGGGGCAGGAACTTAGAAGGGATTAGATATTTCTCCTGGGACCCTGGGTAGTTCTTGAAAGGAGCTTGTCACAGTGGCCCACTGGACCCTCCCAGTCCCTCTGGCTTCTTATTCCAAAGGGTGAACGTTGCTGTAGACCATGGCATTTTGTTGCCTGGGGGACCCAGCCCAGAAAATGCACTACCATGCTGTGCTGTTTGACTTTTTGCTAAATAATTCTCTTTTTCTTCATAATTAGCCTGCTTCTGATGTTTCATTATAGCAATGAAAACGATATTAATACAAGGTGTGATCACGGAGATAGAGAGAAATGTTCTGTTAATGACACATTTGGATGGGATCCCAGCACTCAGGAGACTGAGCTGAAGCCAATAGACTGAATTCGCAGATGGATTCAGAGAGAAAAGAATCTGTGATGATTCCTTAGGTCTCGCCTGAGCAAATGGGAAAACAAAAACAAAACAAAACAAAACAAAAAAAAACCCACACTGAAACCAGTAAGAGATGAGTAGGGTGTGAAAGGAAAACTAAGAACCAGAGTGCTGCTTTGTGAAGGCTGAGACTAAGCAAGTGGAGGCGTCAAAAGACAGCTGGATACCGAACTGGAGGGAAGAGGTCGGAAGTCATTGTGTGCACATAGTGTAGAAGGTCATAGGGCCATAAGAAGCTACCTTGAGAGCTGTTCTAGCTCCATTTCTGTCACTGTGATAAAACCTTGACAACTTGGGGGAGGGAGACCTGAGTTTAGGTCGGCTCGCAGTTCCAGGCTACAGAGCGTCACTGCACTGAAGTCACAGTGGCAGGAAGGAACTTGAGACAGTGGGTAGAGTCACATCCACATCGAAAACAAAGGCATGCCTGCCGATTTGCTTGCCTGCTTGCGCTCAGCTGCCACCCACAGTGGCCTGGGTCAATTAACCTAACTAAGAAAATCCCCCGCAGACATGCCCATGGGCCAAGCCAATGTGGACAGTCCCTCATTGAGACTCCCTTCCCTCGGTCATATCAATTGAGAATTAAAGCTAACCACAACAGGAAAGGACAGAGTGCAGCTAGAAGGCGAGTGTGCTGTGCCCTGGAGGAAGATGTTATTACAAATCAGGTGGATGCGGGCTAAGATCAGCTGAGCCCTGGCTCTGGAAATCAGTGTCTGCAGGAAACACGTGGGCCACAAGGCTGAATGGGAAGAAAACAGAGGGAAGGAAGTATGTAACAGTAAATTTTTATTTATCAAGCATATATTTATTAATACTTAACAATTACCTAACAATTGCCTATAAAGTTCCTAAATTCTAAAGCCCAAACCCTAACTCTAAAACCTAATCAATAACTCCCTAATACCTATAATACAAACATTTAACATTAACCTAAGGTTTCTCAAAAGGATATTTTCCTCTGGGGGTGATCTTTATGGATGGCGGGTCTCCATCAAATCTTTCAGTCTTAAAGTCTCTGAATTTCATTCTTCAGATCTTAAGACAGTTTATAGAGTCCAATTATTTATAAGATGAAAAGTTTCTTAGGCTCACCATTCAGTTGCTTTAGGCCTGCAAGGGTCTCACTTCAGTGCCCTGTCCAATCCGAAGCCCCTGGGCTCCAACAGGAGACAACTCTCTGCCTAGATGCTCCAGAATACCAGGGAGAATCCGTCCCCAGACCTGCAACAGGTAGGTACAAGATGGTGAAGTCTCCCATTAAGACTGTGATGCGAGTTTCTCTGCCAGACGAGGAGGTTGGTAAGTGAGACAGGAGAAGGAGAGCTCTCTGTCCACGTGAATCTTGACCTAAATATCTTCACCTGTCATAATGAATTGGCAGCATGATTTTCAGTAGAAGCTTTCGTGGGCTTCCAAGTCATGCTCCTGGACAATGTGCCCTTCCATAGCTTTTCTTGCAGAGGGCTGAGGAGCAGTGGAGACCCAGAGACCATGATCTGTTGCCATGGATACTGGCCTCACCTCATGACATGCCCCCCCAAAGTCCCATGATTGAAAAGAATTACATCCGTCCTTGGCTGGTTCCCAAGGACATGCCACGTCAGATGTAAATCTTTTACCTTGAACTCCAGGGTTTTGCTATTCCAAGATCCCTATGCTATTAAATGCTATCACTAACCCCCACCACAGAAGTGAAGCCAATGGGTATATCAGATCAGTATTTGCAATGAGTAGAGAAATCAGAATCTACAAGTGAGCCCGGGTGAGAAGGGACCTTTCTGCAAAGGGGCGACAGGGCAGAGTGGCTGCTGCTAAGAATGGCTCTCTAAACAGAAAGAAGCAATGGTGCAAGAGGATACACATCCCAAAACAAACACCCCGGTGTGTCAAAGCTCTCGGGATTTAGGACACCTGTGGGTGCCCATGTGTTCTAGAGCACCTGGTGTGTGACACCTGCTGGCAGAGTCCAGATTGAGCACAGCCAGATGGCAACAACACGATTCTTAAGCTTCTCCTGTGAACAAGACACAATCCATCCTTTAAAAGAAAAAAGAAAAAAAAGTCTAAAACAGGAAAAGAATGGAAAGGTACTAGGCTTACTAGGATTGAACAGCGACGCCTAGTGGTAGTGACGTGAATGGCGCTAGCTAATAAGTTTCTTCCTGTGGCACATTCTATGGCATAGAATTCAGGGCTGAGCCAAAAGTAAATATGCATCCTAAAGGTTCTCGGAGCCATCGGGAGTTGAGGGGAATATCTTCATATAAGCAAGGATGACATTTTCCAATGGGGATAGTGGGCTCTGGGAGTCACAATTTAATTTCAGTCACTTTATTCATCAGTAGAGTTTAGTTGCTCTTCTGGTATTTGGATGGCTGAGTTACTCCTGAGCTTGAGTTGTCACAATTCTTTTATTATGTAAAGGTTCAGACAAGGTTCAGAATGGACTGTGGCCGAGGTCTCACTTGGCTTCAAACAAAAGGAAAAAACACTTGGTCTCATGGATTTGGGTCATCTTTTCCTTTACAACCTTTTAAGACCCATAAAGAGAGCTGTGGTAAAATTTAAAGGCAACTTTAAATTTATTTATTTTTCTTTCTCCCAGTAGCTTGATGGTACAGAAGGTCTTGATCTCCATCCAAAGAGATCCCTGGATTCAATAACTTATACAGTAATTGGTATCAGGGACACATTGTGTTGTAAATCTTTATTTAAAAAAAAACTGAAAAGAATAAATTGTGTAAATAGATGAAAATATTCAAAATAATAAAAGGGGAAATTTGAGTAGCTGAAAAAATGTTTCTTCCCTGAAGTAATAACCAAAATATCAGAAAAGGTCACCATTCATATGGGACTATCACAGGATTAGGATATAAATTCATGGCTTGGCCTTGAAAAGCAGCCTCCCAGCTGGATTCTGATACAAATAAAATATGAGTCAGAGTGTCAGGGCGTGGATCTTCGAGATTCTCATGAAACAGAATGCTTCTTATCCTGTTCCAAGCTGGTATAGATTTTTATGTTAGTTTCAGATACAGAGAAAAATCTGTGTTTTGTTGGAAATCGTATTGTCTAGACTCCCCAGGCAGCCCCTCTAGGGACTTCCATTCAGTTTCTATGGAAGGTATTTTGTGACTGAAAGAAAATAGTTACTAACAGAAAACAATTTTGCCCATGGCTGTCCTGGGTTCCCTAGACTTTGTCCTTTCATGAGGCCGTTATGCTTCCAACCAAAGTGTTTACTTCAGTATTCCTCAACTGTAAATATGCTTCTCGGCCTCCTCACTATGCTGATTGTGGGACCCTTATAGTTTTCTTATTAATAGCATCCTGAATATATTTTCACTTTTATATCTGTATTTATATCATGATTACATCCTATTTCAGAAAGTATCTTTTTTTAAAAAAATAATTTTTTGAAGTTATAAAAATAATTACTTTGAAAATTATCATTCCTTTGAACTTTAAAAAATTCTTAGAGAAAAAAGAGGGAGGGGAAGAGGAGAGAGGTAGGCTGTCCATGCTGGCAAAGGACAATCTTTAGGAGTTGGTCCTTTTCTCCCACCTTGTTTTGAGGTGAGGATTTGCCTGCCTCTTTGTCTGTTCTAGATGAGCTGGCCCACATGTTTCTGAGCCATTCTCCTGTCTCTACCTCTTACCTCAGGTAGAAGTGCTGGGAATCCACGTGTTCCTAATGGTGTCTGGCTTTTTCTTGGGCTCTGGGAAACCCTAACTCCAGTCATCGGGCTTGGAAGGTAAATTCTTTACCCACTGAGCTATTTCCCTGGAGATGCTTCTGTCTTTTTAAAGGCTCTTACTGACTATTCTTGTTTTACATTGTCTTTGTTTTTATATAGCTTTTAATTTGTCTTAAATCTGAAGTATGACAAAGGAATGGGAAGTGAGCACGTGATAACCCGTATGCTAGTTGAGCTCAGGACTCCTTTTGATATTATGGGCTATTTTATGTGCCTTTGAACAGGAAATCCAGAAGCAAAACTTCTTGTCTGGTGTGATTGCTCTAAAAATTGTGATAATAGCCAGGCGTGGTGGCACACGCCTTTAATCCCAGCATTCGGGAGACAGAGGCAGGCGGATCTCTGTGAGTTCGAAGCCAGCCTGGTCTACAAAGCGAGTCCAGGATAGCCAGGGATACACAGAGAAACCCTGTGTCGAAAAACCAAAAATAAATAAATAAAAATAAATAAATAAAAATTGTGATAATATATAAAGCTCACTATCTTAGCCCTTTCAAGGGCCTGAAGGAAAACAGTTATAAAACAAGAGCTCTCTGAGAGAATCTGATTGGCCCGGGAAAGGGAAATGCTTCCCCCACATCCCAGTCAGAACCTGACCTACCTGAGTTTGCCTTTGGGGTTTCCAGCAGTTGAACCATTTTCACAATTCAGAACAAAGCAGGTTTGGAGACTACAGAGCATAGGCTGCCGGGCCCCATGTCATGGTTGGAAACTGCAAAGTTTTATTTTCAATAAAAGTTTGAAAAGAAAGCCAGCAATTCGATTCCTTGTAACTCTTAGCACTGCCTGTTACTGCAAACAGACAAGGAGAAAAAGCAAAGTCACTGTGACTTTTCATTTTCCCTGTTAGCTTGACTGGATTCAGAGTCCATCAGGAGAATGAGGCACACCTCTCACTGTTACGGGAGCCTGCCGGAGGGGATGAATGAAGAAGAGAGTGGACCAGGCCATGGCTGCACCCTGACGAAGACAAGCATGTCGGCTCAGTACAGTATTCTGGCCTGCCCAGGCATGAGTTCTCCTGCTCTGCTACCTTCTCCCTCCCCATCATCATAGGCTGAACCCCTGTAACCATTAACCAAAATTAATGCCACCCCATCCCATCTCTGAGATAGTACCGCCCCCCACCCCACCCCACCGAAGGCGCATGCCTTTCACCTCTGCTGGGCAGGCCGTCCTAGGTTACCCTTCTCCCTCCACTTTTCCTATTAGTTTGGAAGTGAAAATCTAGCCCTGACATTTTTTTTTTTTTAACCAAGAAAAGAATCCTTGTCTAGAAGTGAGGTGGGCAGTTTCTTTGACTGTGAACTTCAGGCAAGAAAATGACCCCTGGGGAATAACTGACGAGGAGGAGGGAAGCGCACTCTGCTGGGCAGTTGAACATGTATGAAGCAGGTACTGGGGTGCTTTTGAGAGCTCTTGCTCTTACACTGGGAGGGAATGGCTGATGAGCTGTGTAAGCCTGGGCCTTCATTCTCCGATTTCTGGGTTCCTAAAACACCACATGTGGCTAAGGAAGGGTAGCAGTATGCGGGCGTGATTTAGAAGGGCAGAGCAGCCGGGCGGTGGTGGCGCACGCCTTTAATCCCAGCACTTGGGAGGCAGCCAGCCTGGTCTATAAAGCGAGTCCAGGACAGCCAGAGCTGTTATACAGAGAAACCCTGTCTCGAAAAACCGAAAAAAAAAAAAAAAAAAAAGAAGGGCAGAGCAGAAAGGTGATTTGAGGAAGTTGGTCCAGGAGCTGCTATTTTTTAAGGACGCCTTGCTCTCCCTCTACTAAGCCTTTCATGGTGTTTTCTGTAGAATACAATGTTTAAATAACCACAGAACATTTCTCATAAGGCTTTAAGATAGTGTGGTTTATGTTCACTGCATTACGACTTTTAGACCAAGGAGTGTCATGGAGTATCCACCAGAGAAGACTGCTCAGGCATTTGGGCTTACAAGGAAACGTTACAAGGAAAGTAATGGGGAGGTTTGTTCTCAGAGAGTGAAGGAAGGCTCCAGAAATGCTAACTGCCTGTTGACCTAAGTGTGAAGGTGAAGAAAGGAAGTTGTTAAGTATCTGTGTACCTGGTGAAGGCAGCATGTGTGCATGTAACAGACATGGCAGGATGGGGAGTTGCAGAAGGGAGCAGAGTACATGTAACTGCAAGGCTTCTAGATTTTACATGGACTGGTACAGAGTTAACTCTAAACTACAGAAGTAGAAAGAAATGTGCATATAACCTCTAGAATGGCCATTAAAGAAAAACACGCGCAAAGAAATATACACCCGAATCCAAAATACATGCTAAAATGTAATTTTAAAAAATTCTGAAAGAGGGGCTGGAGAGATGGCTCAGCGGTTAAGAGCACTAACTGCTCTTCCAGGAGACCGGGGTTCAAATCCCAGCACCCACATGGCAGCTCACAACTGTTTGTAACTCCTGTTCCAAACAATCTGATGAAACACATGTGTCAAAACACCAATGTACATAAAGTAAAAATGAATAAATTATTTTTTTAAAAATTCTAAATGAAGTCCTAACAAGGGGAAATAGAAAAACAAAGACAAAAACCAAACAAAGAACAGAGATCAAAACAAACAACAAAGTGATAAAGTTACAGAACAAAATCCAACCCCAACATTAGTTAAATATGTTATCCAAACATACTAAGTAAAAGGCAGATATTGTCAGACTAAATAAAAATAAGGCTGTGTGCTGGATAGTTTTGTGTCAACTTAACACAAGCTGGAGTCTTCTGAGAGGGGGAACCTCAATTAAGAAAATGCTCTATAAGCTTGCCTACAGCCTAATTTTATGGGGGCATTTTCTTATTAGGAACTTATGGGGGAGGGCCTAGCCCAAGACTGTTGTGCGTGCTGCCATCCCTGGGCTGGTGGTCATGGATTTTGTAAGAAAGCAGGCTGAGCAAGCCTCGGGGAGCCAACCAGTAAGCAGTACTGCTCCGTGGCTCTGTATCAGCTCCTGCCTCCAGGTTCCTGATATGCTTGAGTTCTTGCCCTCACTACTTTTGATGAGGAACTGTTGTTATATGGAACTGTGAGTGAAATAAATCCTTTTCTCCCCTCCTTACTTTTGGTCATGGTGTTTCATCACAGGAATAGTAATCCCAACTAAGACAAGCTTCATTATATGTTTTTGACAAACCTATGTGACGTTTGAATGCAGATATAAAGGGTAGATAATAAAATGCCATACAAACATTAGCCAAAAGAAAGCATACTGGACTGGAGAACTGGCTCAGCAGTTAGGAGGAGCACAAGGTCCTGGGTTCAATTCCCTGTGTCCATTAGAATGATCTGTAAGGCTTGTATTCAGACGTCAATTGTTTTTGTTTGCTTCCAGCCTTCCTTATTGTTATGTGGTACACGTGAGCAAATGTGATGCTGTGTAACCTTGCTCTACCTAATTTAAAGCTGATCAGTTGAATAAAGTGCCTTCAGCCTGGATTGGGCAGAAGAGAGGTAGGTGGGGGTGGGGTGGGGGTGGGGGTGGGGCTTTTGGAGAGGAAAGCAGCCACAGGGGGAGGAGACGGAGGAAGGACAGACACCATGGGTTAGGTGAAGCAAAAGCCCACGTGGCCATGAGGGGCTGGCTCTGAGGATCAGCATGGCGTGGAGGGAAGCATCCCAGTGGAAATTTACAAGTATTCATGGGGGTTTGGGCTGGGAGGGAGAAAGCTAGCTTAGAGGTTAAATTTCTACCCAATCCCAGTGCTTACACTAACTATAATCCAACAGGTGTCTGTGTGAGTTAATTTATAAGTTGTGGGTTCAGGATTAACTCTTCCATCTTATTAATCATTGATAAATAATAATAAACTTTTATCTGCAGCTCACAACTGTCTGTAACTCCAGTTCAGGAGATATAATGCCCTCTTCTGCCCTCTGTAAAAGAAAATGAAAGAATTTTAAAGACATACTAAAGTTATATTAATAGCAAAGCAGATTTTAGAACAAGGGAGAAGAGTACTACTACATAATGATAAAAGTCAATTCTCCAAGACACATAACAATCATAATTGTAAATGTACCAAAGGCCAAAACAAACAAACAAACAAACAACCAAACAAAAACCAGACAGGACTGCATTAACGAGAGACAAATTTAAATTACAACTGACTTCAACATTTCTCTCAGGAACTGTTAACACGAACAGTCAGAACAAACAGCAAAAGCAAAACAAAACCAAATCAAAACAAAACAAACCAGATGACCCATGCAACACTAACCCCATGGCATCTAACCACAATTTGCAGAATTAGCCACCAACTCCAAGCAGACTGCACAGTCTTGGAGTGTATGATCGCTATTAAGCACCTAAAGGAAGCCAGAAAATAACCTCAATATTGTCAGTCAGTCGCTCTCTGGACTGCCTGGGCACTGTTTTACCGGGGCCACACTGCCGCAGGTCAGGAAGCCGGTTCTGTGCTTCTGGGAGGAGCCCCAGGCGAAGCGCAGTGGGACAGGAAATCCCCATCGGGTTTTCTGGCCTCCTGCCACAGTCGGTGGGCAGCCAAGTGCTTTAGCTCAGGTGGACAGACAGAGGGACAAACCCTTCTGCTGTCAAGTGTTTTGCTGTTTTAGAAAAGGCTGTTAACTGAAAGCATGAATCCCTTGATTGGCTCTGTGGGCAGCAGAATCTTGGGAGCCTATTGATGAAAGCCCAGCAAAGCAGGCATATCAGTTGGCGGGTCCTTCTGAAAAGATGTCCATAGCTCCCAGAAATAAAGACAGCTCTCAGCCCGTTTTGATGAAGTAGATGGTGACCCTTTATTCGGTGAACAGTGAGATATATAGTTCTTGGGCAGCAGGGGAGTTTTGGGAGTGGGCATGTGATTGGCTGGGGCTGAGGTGTTGGTGATGCTCTGTTTGCATAGGTGACCTTTTGCCTGCAGCTGCAGATTTGGTTGTTTACATGCTGGGGCAGGCAGAAGCAGGGAGAGAGCCTTGTCCCACGCCTTCCACCTTCGGCTCTCAGAATGAAGCATGGGACACCAATTTTGAGATTCCTGGGGTTTGAATGTGTGCGATCTCACCTGCTCCATGCCAAATCTCCTGGAGGCATGATCCCCAACCCCACAATGCATTATGATCAGGGAAGGCACCGTCCACAATACCCTACATCATGTTTTTGTGTAAAAGAATAGACATCTGAGAGGTTGAGGCTGCAAGATAGCTCATCAGGTAAATGTGCTTACTGCCAATCCTGATAATTTGACTTCAATTCCAGGAACCCAGATGATGAAAATAG
This sequence comes from Lophiomys imhausi, assembly GCA_907164525.1. Classification (NCBI taxonomy): domain Eukaryota; kingdom Metazoa; phylum Chordata; class Mammalia; order Rodentia; family Muridae; genus Lophiomys; species Lophiomys imhausi. The sequence continues at coordinate 7,237,124 of CAJQZJ010032648.1, read as the reverse complement.
AGAACAGAATCCTTCAAGTTGTCCTCTAACCTACACACACACACACACACACACACACACACACACACACACACACACACACATTCACACAGCATCCATACACACACACACACTCACACACACTCACACAGCATCCATACACACACACACACTCACACACACACACACACACACACACACACTCACACAGCATCCATACACACACACACACACACACACACACACACTCACACACACAGCATCCATACACACACACACACACTCACACACACTCACACAGCATCCATACACACACACACACACACACACACACACACACACACACACACACACACTCACACACAGCCACACAGCATCCATACATCTAGGGGCATCCACATCAATCAATCAATCAATCATCAATTTAGTGAAATATAAAAGAAGAACAGAAATCTTACAAAGAGAGTTCTCAGACTATAAGAGAATTTAACTAGAAATCACTTACAGAAAGATACACCAGGCAATGGCAAATACCTTTAATACCAACACTTGGGAGGAAGGCAGAGGCGGGCAGATCTTTATGAGTCTGAGGCTACATAATGAGACTCTGTCTCCAAAAAACAAATGTGTGTGTGGTATCTGTGTGTATTTGTGGTGTGTGTGTGTGTGTGTGTGTGTGTGTGTGTATATGTGGTGTGTGTGTGGTATCTGTGTGTATATGTGGTGTGTGTGTGTGTGTGTGTGTGTGTGTGTGGTGTAGACTCCAGATACTCGTGAGTTAATATTTAATAAATATCGCTGGGTCATTTTCCAAATGTTTTCAGCAGCACATCCCTGTGTATGAGGGTGTTAGTTCTCTGCAGAGACCTTTCTTCAAAGATGACTTGGGGGACAAATGGGGAACACTGATGTTTTCTTTGGTGTACATGTATTAGAAGGGGAGGTAGGCATTGTGGGTATAGTGTGGGGTAGGAGGGAGGGTAAGAGGCTATGAACACTGCAGGTCTCTCTGCCTTTAGCAGCCTGGAATGACTTCCTGGTTTCCAGTCCTGTTGGCATTCTTACCATATGTGATCTGGGCCAAGTTAGTGAACCTCCTATGTCTTGATTTCATCCCCTGTATGACTACAGTCCTAGCATGGATCACCATACATTCTGCTTCACCAGAGACGTCCTAGATTAAACTTGTTTTCCCACTGTAATAATTAATAGTGCCCTAGTTTGGGTGATAAATGATAGGCTCAGTCTGATAGCAGAACCCACTGAAAGCAGTGAGTTACAGTTTGTTGAGAGGTTTCAGACAGGGACAGGTAGCCAGGCTCCATCCATATTTGAATGCCTGCCGCAGACCAGGCAGCTTCCTAGGCAGAAAACAGAGTAGAAGATAGGTCAGCCACTCTACCCAGCTGCTGGGAAATGACGTAATGGTGAATGCAAGGCTTCTGACACTAGGGCCCCTCATTGGGGAGCCTGCTCTCACGTGACCAAGTAGTGACTTTACTTTCCTCATAATATGGGCTGTTATGAAGAGTTCTTTACTATTCACAAAGCACAAGTCCCATGTCTGGCACATACAAAGGTTGTGTAAATGCTTTCTGTTAAATAAAATAAGCAGAACTTATCCTATGTTAGGCGATAGAATGCAGTGGTATATGAAATGTTATTTGTACTTATATGGGAGATTTTCCTGTTTGAACAAAATTAAAAATTTCCATTATGGCCATTTTTCCAAAATAAATAAGAACTCCTTGAACTGATAGCTCCTCCATGTCTAAAGACAAAAGACTAATAAGGATTTTCCAAGGCCATGTTTACTTACTTGTTTTTTAAAAACTCACCAAAGTAGGGCTGGATATATAACTTAGTGGTGCGAAGTTCAGTCCCTAGCACTCTAAAAGAAAGAAGGAAATCACTATAGTTCCACTGACAGCAGGGGGAGCAGGCACTGTTAGCATTCGCCTTATAAGGACAGGAAGTCCAAGGTCTCAGAGCTCTGTGCCTTTCATTCAGTGTGCCTCTAGAGGACAGGTCGCAAGCCTCCATCGAGCCAGAACTGTAACAGGTCCCCAGCCCTTAGCATAGCTTAGATGCCATGATGCTGGCACCATTCTGACTTTCAAACCAAGCACATAGGTCCCTAACAGCTACCAAATGGGAATAAAGACTTAACCTATCAAAGTTCTAGTCCATAGTTCCAGGGTCCAGAAAAGTCCTTAAATGTACTAACCTTGATTTTTTTTTTGGTGGGGGGGCTTCTGTAGTTCTGCTTCTTGTTAACCGAAGTTTGCCAACCAGGATGTGGGTTTTGTGGATAAAAGACAAAGGATTGCAAGGCTCTGGCATGAATGATTTGGGAAAGTTCCTCATGCAGCTGCCTGCTGGCAATAAAGACTTTCTTTTTTTTTTTTTTTTTTTTTTTGGTTTTTCGAGACAGGGTTTCTCTGTGTATCCTTGGCTGTCCTGGACTCACTTTGTAGACCAGGCTGGCCTCGAACTCACAAAGATCCGCCTCCCTCTGCCTCCCAAGTGCTGGGATTAAAGGCGTGCGCCACCACCGCCCAGCACAAGACTTTCTTTTTGGCTTTAAGAGTGTCCATGTGGTGGTCTGTGGTGGCCTTGTTTCATAACAGAACAAGGAGCAAACATGAAGATACTAGATTGTTCCAGAATTTGACATGGGAAAGCTATAACAGTGAGGTCTTAACCAAAGCAAGGTAGAGTTCCAGAGACCACCCACAGAAACCCAGAGTGTGGAAAAGCAAACCTGGAGCTGTCTGATGCAAGGCAGCAGTGGCATACCCAGATCCTTTGTGGGATGGAACGACCCCCTCCTAAGTGTGCCGGACACAGCCTAATATATCTGGCCATTGTTAAGTTTTAGACCGGACAAGTGACCAAGTTCCTTATTTAACATATCAAAGTGAACCTGGTCTTAGGTCCCTCTAGCATCCCTCAGTCCCTACCTGTGACAGGGTATGGCTGGCAGACCCCACCCTCTACCCTGAACTTCCAGCCCAGGGACCAGACTCCCCTTTTCCCAGAGGCTCTTCCTTATATAATCCAGACATTTTGGTTACTGGCCCCTTTTTGTAGTTTGGAACCTCCTGGCTGCTGCACTTGGCTCCCCTCTCTCCGTTACCCTCCCCCTCTCCCCACATGGTTCAGGGTCATGTCTACTCTGGACTCTACCCATGTGCTCTCCCATATCTGTAATCAGCCTTCACCAGTCATTCCCTTTCCTCCTTATTTCTTTTTTTTGCATTCGACCATGTTTAAGTCCCTCCTCATCCACCCAGTCTTTGACAGATCTAACCCATCTCTGTCACTGACATCCAAACACCCAAGTGCTCTATTTTCTCATGGTCACTTGACCCAGCCATTTCCACTGGTGACTATACACAAACCTAACCCGACTTCTGCAGATGAAAAGTCAGTAGTGGTAACCGTTCTACGCCATAATATGTGCACGTCGACACACTCAATATGTTTCTCCCTCACCCCAAACCTCTCAAAATATCCGTAGTGTGCCCTTAAATACTGCAATCTTCTCTTCTGTGAGAGCCTTTTCCCTGGAGCCTGCCATGTGCTCTCCACATACTGACTTCCTAATGGTCCCCTTGAGACTGGAAGTGATGTCAGGCCTTAAATCTAATAGCATCAGGACCCACCTTTGCTTTAAACATTTCTTGGCCGATGGCTCATATCCCTGACCTAGGCCAAAAGAGTGACAAAGCATCTAGCCTGCTCCAGGTGGCTATGCTAGAATCTGTAATGTTACAGATCCAAGACAAGAATAAAGAACAAAGGTCAAAACTGTAGAATTATGCAAGGGAGGACCAACTGTTTTCCCCTTTAAAAATGAATTATATTAAATGTGTAATATTAAGGATGCAATCATTGGTCCTGCTTAACACTCTTCAGGGGGCAAATTTCCTCTGCTTTCTCAATCCTGTTGCTTCCAATAATTAACTAGGGCCAGAAGGAAGCTCTTTTGAGCATTCTGCATGGCTAACCATCCTGACTCCTTAGAGAGCTGTTTTGAATGCACTGTTGATCTGGTGGTGGTGAGATAGTAGGAAGGATGGCTGTCCAACACGAATAGAAGTCAACATGAAAGCCCTGGCTTTGTTTTTATTTGATGAAAGAAAAATCTATGTTACAGATCCATCTGTAGAGTAGGAGACAAGAAGCAAGCTCACACCTACCTCTTGGATCTGTGTATTCCAGACTGGTGGGACACATAGCTATTTTGCTACTAGGAAACACCCATTTTTCTGCCCCTCCAGATGGTACCCCCTTTCCAACCTAGACCTGTTCTCACTCCTCACATTCTTTAAGTTCTGCCAGGCCCTGAAGGTCTTTCTAGGTCATGTCCCAAGGTTCTGCACCTGTGTCCTAATACCAGCTCCATCCTGTTTTTAGGAGCAAGAGGGTTGCCATCTTGTGGCCAGTTATCAGTAACTGCTGGTTTTCTGACAGATTGTTTCCAACTCTTGAGGTGCCAGGTTTAGAAACATATCGGAGTGAAAATGCCACCGAGAAGATCAATAGCTCTCAACTTATTTTAAAAACTAGTTTTAAAGCTGCAAAAATAAGTTGTGGAAGAAAGAAAAGGATAAAAGAACCAAGAATCTGAGGGAACTTGCCGTCTCCCCGAAATTCTATCTTCTCACCACAGGGAGCAACAAAAAACTTGAAAGCCTCCTTATAGTAGTGTCCTAAAGACAGCAGCTTTGAGAATACTCATTGGAACAAGGAAGGAATGCACCCACTTTCTGAAAAGGGGCCTAATACTTCACTGATCTGTTATTATGTCAGGTGACAACTGCCCTGTGAGAGAAACCAGTGAGGTAACTCAGCATTGCCCTGCAGCTCATCCAGTCCCAGCATTTTCCCCAGGAGATTAAATTCTGCCCCCGCCTGATGGGCTACCAAAGTGGAATTTCTCCCCGCCGTCTCTGCTTTGCTGGGGGCAGGGACGGTTAGTCGAGTGTTAAAGGAGAGACGCTGGGAGCCATGTACGTAGCAGGCTTGTCTGGCGGGAGCCCGGTGAGGAGCTCCGTAGAAGGCTGTGTGTGGACAGCACCGTTTTCAGTCTCCCGTTCTTGTGCATTCAGTAAAGCGCTTTGCTTTTCTGTTTTGCTCAGAGACCTAGTTGGCCACAGGGCCTTGCTCTGCATTTGCTGCTCTCATGCAGGCTAGTATCTGCTCTCTAACATCCAAATCTGCAATAATAGAAACTTTTAAAAAGGGAGAACAAAAGGAGCGTGGGAGCTGCTGGGACTTCCAGGGATTCTGGAGGGAGGGAAGAGGGCTCACCGTTCTTAATAATCAGCATTTTTATATAACTCTTTTTTTTTTTTGGTTTTTCGAGACAGGGTTTCTCTGTATAACAGCTCTGGCTGTCTTGGACTTGCTTTGTAGACCAGGCTGGCCTTGAACTCACAGAGATCCACCTGCCTCTGCCTCCCAAGTGCTGGGATTAAAGGCGTGCGCCACCACTGCCCAGCTTTTATATAACTCTATATTGCTTATACATTCATATTTAGCGGCATTATCTTAATTGGCAGGCAGCCTTGTCTGGTGGCAAGACAGCTTTGGTGTTGAACAGAGCTGTGTTTTTATACCAGTGCCACCATGTGGGAACTCTGAGACCTCAGTCACTGAGTACTTCATTTTTAGTTCTGTTCTTCAATGCTGAATTCTGGTTGAGACCCAGCTATTGGGGATCACTGTGAGAGCAAGGCCCAGTCAATGGGGTCACTGTGGGAGGGAGCCTAACTAATGGCATCACTGTAAAAGTGAAGCCTAATCAATGGGGAATCCTGTTAGGCCTGGCCAATAGAGAGTCACTATTAGAATAAGGCCTAGGCAACTGGGTCACTAGGAGGGTGAGGGAACTCCCACATTCCCTTCTTCTTTTTAGGTGATCTGAAGCACATGCAGCAACTCTCACCTAGAGATCTTTCTGAAACAATTTCTCTCTCTCCCTCCCTTCCTCTGTGTGTGTGTGTGTGTGTTTCTTTTTCTTTGTTGTAAGTGGAACTTGTGTTATGTTTTAAGCCAGCGTAACATTGATTTGTGTGGATTTCTCTAATCTGTGATCTTGACTCACCTTTTCATTGCATTATTATAGAGTTGAAAGCATGCTCATAATAGAGCAGCAGATACTCTAACCAAAGGACCATCATCCCTTCCCCAAACTGCATATTAAAACACACTCTGTGGAACGATTCCCTTTCTGCCCCTGGAGCAAATCTGTTCATGTCCTCACATTTCCCTGACCAGTCTTACATGGTGCGTTATTGAATTATTGATAATATGTTGGTCTGGCTGAAGCCCCAGACAACTGGAACTTCTCTGGCCCAAGAGCTGGAACAAACAGCTTCTGCTGGGTCAGGAGTTACTTCCTGTTGCATTGTGGGAACTATAGAGAGTTCCAAAAGGGTCATGCCAGCTGCGAGCCATTCAGAGGCACCAAGGTGCCTGTTTACCAATGAGTGCAAGAAAATTTCAGTATTGTGATGACTGTTCCAAACATTCCAGTGTGGGCTGCTTCAGCATCAGCTTCCTCTCAGGTAGTTAATTCTCCTGGGCCAAGCCGCTAACTAAAATTGAATCCCCTAGTCAGAACACCAATCTTAAAGATGAAAACTTTTCTTCTACTTGAACTTTGAAGGAAGCCAGCAGCAGCTTTCTCTCCTTTGCTGGTCCTTTCTGCTTTTCTCCCCATTCCACAAGAGACAGAGTGAGGACAGGAGCCAGGAGTGGCAACTGACTGGATCCGTGAAGGGCAGAACGCCACAGCCCAGGGACCGTCTGACTTAGCATCTCTGGTGGTGGGAACAAAGAACGCTGTCTGCCAAAGGTGGACAGCTACTGCCTTCCTGAGGATTTAATAAATTGGAGTGTATCAGCCCTAAACAGAGCACTTCCATCAAATCTCTTCCCTCAGAGCTCAGGGAACCCTGCAGAAGAGGAGGGAGAAAAAAAAGTGTAAGAGCCAGTGTGAGTGGAGGACACTAAGAAAACAAAGCCCTCTAAATCACAGGATCAAGGCACATATGAACTCGGAGAGACTGAGCACCATGCTCCCGTCAGTACCAGATGGGGTCCTAGAGCTGAAAGACGTGGATACATGGCCCCCATCCCTAACCCACAAACTGCCTTTAACTATAACCACTTGGGGAAACAAACTACTCTTAAGGGCAGGCTGCATGCTCAGCAGTAGATAGCCAACAGAGAGAGAACTCAATAACATCTTTGGAGGTTCCTTGTCTCATAATGTCATGTTGGAACTCTTTTTTTTTTTAAATCTTATTTTATGTTTATTTTTTTCTCTTTTTACCCTACAAGTGCTTTGAATATTTATTATGGCATCTAGTTTAGTGTTTTTATGAGATTCCTGAGTGTGTGAATGAGTGGGTCTCTGCGTAGATATCTGTTTCTTGTGTCTTTTTTTTTTTTTTTAGGCTGTTCTCCTTCTCTTTGTTTTGTCCTATTCTGATGTGTTAGTTTTTGTTCTGTCTTATTATATTTTATTATTATCCCATGGAAGCCTGATTGTTTTCTAACTGAAAGACAGAAAGGAGGTGGATTGGGATGGGAGGGAGGTGGGAAGGAACTGGGAAGAGTAGAGGGAGGGAAAATTGTAATCAGAATACATTGCATGAGAAAAAAAACTACTTTCAATAACAGAGAACAATTAACATTAAAATATTTCTTGTGAAACCAAAAATTATAAAATAAAAAGAAAAAAACCCTCCTCTCAGGGATCAGGGTTATACGGAAGACAAGACAGACAGATTCTAAGAGCAAGAGGGCATGGGGGATTCTAAGAAAACAGTGTCTTCCAGACACAACAGGACTGACCACATATGCACTCGCAGAGCCTGGCAACATCCACAGGGCCTGCACAGGTTCAAACCAGACAGGGTCCTAGTGCTGAGAGGGGAAGTGGACCTGAGCTCCCACCCCTAACCAAGGAGCTGACTTCAACTGACATCCACTTGCCAAGGAAAAATTAGTTTTTTTCCAATGCCGTCCCATTGGGTATATAAACCACACTTAAGGACAGGCTCCATGACCAGCAGTAGATGGTCAATATAGAATGAACTCAATAGTACTTTTGTAGACTTTTGGTCTCATATTGCTCTATTTGGGTGTTTCTTTTGTCTTACTGCTTTTTTACTTATATATTATGATTTTCGATGTTGTATTTTTTTATGGTTCTTTTTTTTTTTATGTGTGTGTATCTTGTGATTTCTCTTTGTTATTTTCCTTTTTAAATTCCAGGTTGCTTGTTTTGTTGTTGCTGTTTAGTATTTGCTTTCTAAGAGAGAGAAGGAAGGTGTGGAAGATCTGGGAGGACTTGAGGGAAGGGAAAAACTGAAAGACACTAACTGGTGAAAGGCCATGAGGATGAGGGATTGCGATCTCTGTATTTCTGGTGGCTGAAGGGATTATAAATCTCTGAAACTGCTCTGGAAAACATTTATTATGTATGTAACTCTTTACATTTTTAAATACAGAATTACCAAATAAAAGTTTTAAAATTGACACCAAATAAAACAAACAAATAAATACACAAATAAGTTGGCTCGGAGGCTGCAGATGGCCTGCAGCATTAATGCCGACACCGCCACTTGCTGGACACAGGATATAGTGCAGCACATGGATCAGCCCACCCCTTCTCCAAAGCAGAGACTCAGGAAGCATGAGCCCTGCTTTCCTCTCCCACCCCCACCCCAGTTGCTTTCTATCTCCAAGGGGGTCTAGTTTCTCAGTTTCATTTCCTTTTCCTGAACCTACGGAGGAGGAAATTGACAGCCACACAGCTTGGCTTTCTTGTGTAATAACAGAGGAATAAAACCCCCAAAGAGATGGAGTGTGTTGCTCAGGTTGAAATAAGTTGTCCAAGGTGGGGCTGGGGCTGGGGACTAGGAGTTGGGGTACATCCCCCAGGATACAGATCTCTGAGGGAATAGTGTAACTCAGGGCATAGAGGTGTGATCTCTCTGTGACCTCAGGGCAGGGGTTACAGGTTACAACCTACAGCCTACTTCTTGAGCCTTTCATGTCCTCACCAGCAGGGAGGTAACAAGGCCTCTAACTCTTTAGAGCTGCTGTGAAAATTAAGACAGAAGATCCCAGGAGCATCTAAAATATGACTTGGCATTCAGTGAATGCTACTGGCAAGGATTTGGCCCACAGGTGGTGATGACAATGGTGTGGTGAGTGACATTTTATCAGTGTTTAGTCAATGGCAAAGCGATCAGGATGGCAGCAACATTGATCAAGTATGGACTCCGCAGTTGTAGGGAAGGAGCAGAACGTGTGAGCATTGCTTCCCCCCAAGCCTACAGGGCTTTCCCCCAGCAGGTGATCTTCTCTTTGGCCCACTTTCCCCAGTCCTCTTCCAGATGTTGAAGGCAACTTCAGGTCACTGGTGCTTGCTGATTGGTCATCTACCAGGTTCCACTCTGGCTTCAAACAGGTCATTGCTGCTGCTAGCAAGGCTTTTATTCCTCTTCATTTGCTAGTTGACTCCCAGAATTCTGCACCTTGTGACAGTCCCACAACCCTCATCAGCAACTTACGTTCTCTCAGTCCCCTGTGTCCAGCTCCAACTTCACAGTCCACTCCCGCCTGTCCTTCGCAATCAGCCCCCCTTTCCTGGCACTTTCCACTTTCTCACTTCTCGAGGAAAGAGCCACCTTCTCCTTTCCCAGGAGCACCCTGGCTACATTCCTGATTCCATCCTCCCCTCCTTCCCAAGTCTCATTCCAGACTCCCTTGCAACCTTCAGCCAATCTCTTCCTCCTCTCGTTTTCCAGACTCCTCTATTCTATGAAAATCCTGAGTGCTGGGATTAAAGGCGTGTGCCACCACGCCCAGCAACTACAGACAGCTGTGAACTGCTATGTGGGTGCTAGGATTTGAACCCGGGTCCTTTGGAAGAGCAGTCAATGCTCTTAACCACTGAGCCATCTCTCTAGGCCCTAAAAATTATTTTAAAGACACATACCTTTAGCTTTCTTTTCTTGAAACAGCCTGGGAAACATGAGAAGTTATTTCAAAAACTGAAATAAAACTGTATACATACTGACAGAGCCGCCTTTTAAGATATTTCTTTTAATTATAGAAAATTTTTAAAAAGTTAAAGAAGCAGAAAGAGAGCAGAATAGTGACTGTCTACATCTCCATCATCTGGGCCACATTACCACGTTGGTCAGTCTTGCTTCCTCTTCCTCACCTAACTCTGGTTTTGCCCCTAGATTGCTCTGATCCAAACCCCAGACAACATGCGGCTTAATCTGTAACCATTCCATTGTAACCCCTAAGGCAACCAAACATTTTTAATACCATCAAGTATTCAGTCAATGCTTCAATTTCCCTAGTCACCTTATATGCTTTGTACACTTGTTTGAATTAAGATTCAGACCAAGGGCTGGAAAAATGGCTCAGAGGTTAAGAGCACTTCTGCTGGCTGCTCTTCCAGAGGTCCTGAGTTCAATTCCCAACAATCACATGGTGGCTCACAACCATCTATAATGAGATCTGGTGCCCTCTTCTTCCATGCAGACAGAACACTGTATACATAATAAATAAATCTTAAAAAAAAAAAAAAAGATTCAGACCCAGCCAGGCGGTGGTGGCGCACGCCTTTAACCCCAGCACTTGGGAGGCAGAGGCAGGCGGATCTTTGCAAGTTTGAGGCCAGCCTGGTCTACAAAGCGAGTCCAGGACAGCCAGAGCTGTTAACAGAGAAACCCTGTCTCGAAAAACCAAAAAAAAAAAAAAAAAAGATTCAGACCCAATCAATAAATTGTAATTGGTTGATGCATTTCTAAGTCTTCCAACTGTGACTTGCTTGCATTTTGTTTTTGTTCTGACAGTGTTTTGAAGAAGTGAGCCATTAGTCTAGTGCGACTTTTTTTCTTTTCTTTTTTTTTTTTAAAGATTTATTTATTTATTTCACATATGTGAGTGCTTTTATCTTCATACACCTGGCATCTCAGTATAGATGGTTGGGAGCTACCATGTGGTTGCTGGGAAACGAGCTCAGGACCTCTGCAAGAGCAGACCATGCTCCTAACCACTGAGCCACCTCTCCAGCCTCCTAGTGTGGCTTTCTATAGTCTGGGTTTTGCTCATCACACACTTTAGGGTCCCTTCTTGTGTTCCTTTGACCCCTGTATTTCTTGTAAACCGTAGGTTGCAGCTGGAGGCCCTGCCTTAAAATACAGCGATCAGATCTATTAGCCATTATTTAAAAATATTGCGGACATCTCGGTCGGAGCTTAGTGAGACTTGTGCTGGCCTTGTACAGAGCTAACACCAGATTATTTTTCAAGCCACTAAGTTGTGATAATTTGCTATTGCAGCAACAGAAAAGGAACAGTCGGTGCCATGTTGGTCCTGGTTAAGCTGGCTTCCAACTTGATGTCCTTGCTTCTGCTGTGACAAGGTACTCCAAGCCACCCACTAGATCGCTGCTACATTTCCTTGCTCTTTGGAATGTAGTGAGAGATTCTCAGGTTAAGACTTTCGGTCCCTGTCAGCATTGTCTACCCACCATCCAACACAAGCATTGCTATCTTCCCCGGACAGCAGTGCAGTATCTGATGCCGTTGTCCTTTTTGTTACTTTCTGGGCCCTTAAAGCTGTCCCTGTGCGTCACACCTTCTTTCTTGACACCATCTGACGGTTCACACTCATTGTCCGCTTGACACGATCTAGGGTCACCTAAGAGGTAAGATTGTGGGCTGGCCTGTGAGGATGGGGTTCACTGAGGAAGGAAGACCTGACCTTGATATGTGTGTGGCCTTCTTCCTCGGGTCGGGGGCCTGGACTGAATCAAAAGGAGCGAGCACGGTGAACACCAGCAAGCACCGCTGCTTCCTGACTGCAGACGCAGTGCAACCAACTGCCTGGAGCTCCTGCTGCCAGGACGGACTGTGCCCTCAAACTGTGGGCGAGATAAACCCTGCCTTCCATAAGTAGTTTTTGTCAGGGATTTTGTCATAGCATCTAGAAGGGTACTAATATACTCTCCTTAGTGATTCCATCCATGGCAGAGCCCTCCAGGGTGGGGGTCCTAATCCTGTGGCTTTGTCTCTGATCCTCCTGTGTGACAACACAGGCCCATCTCTCCCTCCTCTCCAATTGCCTGTTGATAGTGAACACCCTTGCAAACAACCTTCACCTCAAGCTCATGACAAAAACCTTAATTTCCATTGCTCCCTAAGCCTTGTGTTTTCCTTTTAATGGCTTCTCCAGACACAGAGGTTAAAATCTGAATTTTACCTAACAACCTTCCTAAAATAAGAAGTATAACCACCATCAAGTGTTCATTCATATGATTTTTCTCCCTTGTTTTGCCACGTAAAGTTGGAAATTTTTAGTCAGATTGTTTTCCCTCCTTGAGTAATCCTTGGCATTGACGCATGCCCCCTCAGGAAGCTGAGGAATTGTGGGAATTTGCTTTGTGAGTAAGGGAGTTAGTTAGAAGGGCTAACAGTCTCCAGCTCAGAAGCGCGTGTCCTGTGGGATTTATAGCACTTGAGGCCAAGGCTCCTTCTTCATGGAGACTTTGGGCAGTCCTACCAAGGCTTTTAGAGCCTTTCTTTCCGTTCCTCATGCCTCACTAAATATGTTTTTTTGTTTTTGTTTTTAGATACATAATTCCTTATTCTATGGACAGGCAAATCTTCAAGACCTATAAAATTAATTGAAATTATATTTAGTAAACGGGAGATGAATACAATTATTTGAAGCTATCAGTCGGTTTGGCGCGTGTAACTTTTAAGAAATGCCTCTTCAAATAATAAATGCCATGTTCTGCTGTGGTCGGAGAATCATGCGAGCCTAGTGCCCTCTTGTGTTCAGTAGGAGGCCAAGCACGAGGCTTTCTATGATTTCCAAGGGATTTTTGTTTTGTTTTCAAATTTCAATTTTCACTTTATTGGGCTTTTTTTTTTTTTTGAAATTTCAGTTATCTTGCAAAGACCATCGTAAGGCATTAAATCAAACACCTCTGTCTTCACCCTGTGTGAACCCAGAGAGCCAAGCACTGGTGGGGATTTGGCCTCTAGTTTTCAAAGATTGCTGTGACCCTCAGAATCACTTGTTCAAATAGCCAACTTTCCGCGGACCAGACCCACAAACTTCTCACCCTACTCTCTCCATCAATTGACCTTTCTTGTTTATTTCTTCTGGATTTCCCAGATCCTTATTCAACTTTATAATGAATAATAATAATAATACCAACAACAATAATAATCTAAGTTTAAATATACTTTCTAGATTTCCAAGTATTATCTTCACATGTCATACATTAACACAATTAACAACACATGGTGGAGAGGCCTGCAAGAGGGTTTTCGGGTGGTTCTGAAGAGTTCTGTTCCCAGTAACCATGTTGGGCAGGAAATTCACAGCAACCAGTAACTCCAGTTCCAGAGGATCCAATGCCTCAGGCCTCCTCAGGCCCCTACAATCATGTGCAACTACTTCCCCCTCCCATGTGCAACACACACATAATTTAAAAAATAAAATACATTGTAGGGGCTGATAGGTTAATATAAGTTAGATTTAGTGAATAC
>CAJQZJ010032648.1:7162838-7223138 GCA_907164525.1 Lophiomys imhausi | reverse complement strand
TTAGTGGATAGGTTAAATGGGTTGTAGGAATTTATAGGATTAATAGTAAAGAAATTGTTGGTGTTTGTTATAAGTGAATTTAGTAATAAATAAGTGTTAAATAATAACTTAAAAGTTCGGTTACAATACATCTTTAAAAATATGTTATGGGTATCCATGGGCTATAGATCCAGAGAGAACCAAGTTAATCACTTGCCTTAGATGATGTAGGCACAGCAGGGGACAGAGTGCCGATGAGAGATGGGCATAGTTGTTATTTGCATGTGTTCCCTAAATGATATCCTCTGTCCTCCATGAACCTGGAAATGACTCATCATAGATGGGTCCAAAGACCCTGGATGCTGACATCAACTTTAAGCCTCATCCCCATACTCACCTAGTGTACAGACTTGGCCAAGTTATTTAACCTCACAAGCTCAAATTTCCAACCTGTAAGGCAGTATTGATGCCTACACTTTATAGGGCTGTTAGGAGGACTGTGACATAATTTGTGTAAACTATTGAGTGTACAGTGTTTTTTTAGAATCCATGTTTTAGAAAGGTATAAATCAAATAGAACACATACAGGCTAAATCAGGAAGACATGAATCATTCATTCATGTAAAAGTGTGGCCACGAATGACTCTGAGAACAAGAAAAACACATTTTGGTGAGCGAACATTTAAAACCAAACTGCCACAGTTCTAGACACCACTGGGAAACACAGGCAGGATTTTCAGTCAAACGCAGGGAACTGACTGTGAAGAGAGAGATTCACAAACCTCCACAATGTCAGAATGTTAATGACAGCTGACAATTAAACAACAGAACATTTACACCTTCTCTCAATGTTAAGGAAATCTCCAACACATATCCAGGATTTGCTAAGCAGGATTCTAGATTATACATAGTCATACAATTCTTCCACTTTTGCCTTCAGATAGTCTGAATAAACATGTAGCTTGAACTTCTGGTAAAGCCTCTATTGATCATGCCGGCTCTCAGGGCCTGGTAGCCACATAGGGGGCTGCTTAGGAAAGAGTACCCAAGAGCCCTGGCCAATGGAAGTGGGCTGTAGGCTGGCTTTGGAGTAAGCAGTACCTACCAACCTGGAAAGCTATTTCGTTCAAAACCTTCTTATCAAGGAGAGACAGCAAGGTCAAAATGATTTCCTTCTTTTGAATAGGAGAGAAGTCTGCTAGTTAACAGCAGGTGAAGAGAAGTCCCAAAATGACATAAAATAAAATACTCAAAGAGGAGTCAGGTCGGTGGCAGTGTGAGAGATTAAAGATCTGAGAGTTCATTTGAAAAGGGCAAGCCCTTGACTCTGTCCCCCAAAACTGCCTTAAAGTATAAATGGTGCTGTTCTAGGTAAGCCCCCATTTCTTGAGGGAATCTAAGATCATTGCTTCATGTAATTAATTAAGCAGCATGGGGAATAAAAAAATAAAGGAAATGGCTCCATCACTACAGAGCTAAATTGTATTTGGGAAGAAAATGCAGATTGGTTCTTGAGATATGTATTAGTTTCTTGCTGCTAAGCAGGATGTCAAGCATGAGAGCTACGAAGAGAAGCAGAACCCAACCTGTGTCCTCTGAGACTTCACCAAGACCAATGAGTGGAAGGGCATTCAGTGAGGGTGGAGGAGGGAAAGACTGAAGATATTTCCAACACGTGGTTTTTTATTTCTACTCTTAACAAAAGAATCTCACTGGGCACACCTTTAATCCTAGCACTTGGGAAGCAGAGACAGGTGGACCCCTGTGAGTTCAAGGCCAGCCTGGTCTATAAAGTGAGCCCAGGACAGCCAGAGATACACAGAGAAACCCTGTCCCCCCCAAAACATACAAACAAACAAAAAGAATCTGGTCCACTGTTTCCATTCATGGAGAAGAAACTTGTTGTAATCTATGGCTACTTTCCACTCCCTGAATTTGGAAGGGTTAAAATGGGGATGCAAGTTAAATCTTCTTCCTTTTGGGAGCTAGAAGCTCAAGAGAACAAATGTTCTAACTCTGGTCAGCATCATTCCTCAGCTTCTATCACTGTGACAAAATACCTGAGGTAAATCAACTTAAAGGAGAAAGAATATTTGGTCCACAGCTTCAGTATGAGGTCACTTGGCTCTTGTTTCGGGTGTGTGGTGAGGCAGAACACCATGAGGTGGAGAGTGTGTGGTAGAGCAAGCTGCTCACTCACGGCTGTCAGAAGCCATGGCAGTGTTCTGCCTGCTTCTTGAGACCTGAAAAAAGGAGCCAACTCCTATGTAAATGCATGAGGGTTGTTTATTCAAGCTCAAGCTTGGACTCCCAAGGCTCAACAATGCAGAGGTTCAAGTTGAGATACCCAAACTCCAAAAATATAGGGGCTCAAACAAAGAAAGGGGTTTCCAGCATAGGACTGGATGACATTTGGATAGACAAACCTGTCTATCCTTAATTGGCTCATTGTTGTTGCCATACCACTATTGGTCAATTTGACCAGCAGAAAGTTTGTTTAGACTTTTTGGGTGCTTTCTCAGAGTGGGTTGTCTGGATATGACTAGGGAACACCCCTGGAATGAAAGGTCAGGTATATTTTGTTGTTTTTCCTGGAACTGGAGGTTAGCTCTGAGTCAAACCTAATACAAAATGGAATCTTTTTTTCAAGATGGAGTCAGTCAGGCTCCACAGCAGCAAGAGAGAAATAGACAGGGACATGTCCCAATGGCCTGCTTTCTCCAACTTGCCCTACCTCCTAAAGTTTCTTCCACCTCTCAATACCTCAAGTTATCATCATCAATCAGTGGATTAATCCACAAATTCGATCATAGCTCCCTGGTAATCGAATCATCCCCCCAGAGGCCCTATCTCTGAACCCTGATCTGAAGATCAAAACTTCAACACAGGAATGTTGGGAACAGTTGAGATCCAAGTATACCATTAGCGTTATCTCTACAGGGGAGCTTAGTCTCACGCCTAGGGTTCAGTTACTAGGACTATCTGGTTCATGATTAATTTTTCAATAAGTTAGACAGTGTTCTATATACCATTTTCTTCTATTATTATTATTATTATTATTATTATTATTATTATTATTATTTGTTCCCATCAGAACCTGTGTGAGGAAGAGGGATCATCTCTTGTATAACTATGGAGATGCCAACATGGTGGTTCCATACAGAGATGACTGAGAACATATATCTTCCAACCACTGTGGTCCAGACCTTCAGTGGAACTGGGTCAGTTTGAATACAGACTAGCAGACAATGCATGACATACAGTAGGGAGGCTTTTGTTTTGTTTTGTTTTTGTTTTTGTTTGGTTTTTCAAGACAGGGTTTCTCTATCTCTGTATATATAACTGTCCTGGACACACTTTTTAGACAAGGTTGGTCTTGAACTCACAGAGATCCACCTGCCTCTGCCTTCTGAGTGCTGGGATTAAAGGTGTGTGCCACCATGCCCACACAGTTACAGAGTTGTGAACTGCCACACGGGTGCTGGGATTTGAACCTCAGTCCTTGCGAAGAGCAGCCAGTGCTCTTAACCACTGAGCCATCTCTCCAGCTCCCCCCTTTTGTTTTGTTTTTAAGAGCTGGACCAATACATTTTCACTGAACAAAAAAGAAAAACCTAGCCGGGCGGTGGTGGCGCACGCCTTTAATCCCAGCACTCGGGAGGCAGAGGCAGGCGGATCACTGTGAGTTCGAGGCCAGCCTGGTCTACAAAGTGAGTCCAGGACAGCCAGGGCTACAGAGAAACCCTGTCTCGAAAAACCAAAAAAAAAAAAAAAAGAAAAACCTAACAAACAACAACAATAAAAACTAGTTAAAGGGATTTTAAAGTTTTCAGCAAAGCAGACAGAAATGCGCTTTGTTGACAAAACCCAATTATAATTGATCTAGTGTTAAGGATGTCCAAATTTCTGCCATCGTCTGGCTCTGCACACAGTGAGGCCCAACCACGTTGTTGGAGTTTCATGCTACTCCATGGGTGTGTTGGAAGACAGTTCTCCATGAAGCTGCTCATGTGTCCTCTGATCTAGTGGCCAGAACCTCTGTTCTGGATGATTAATTTTAAAGTTGTTTGTACAATAAATAGTCTTAGAAGACAGCATCACACACACACACACACACACACATACACACATGCACACACACACACACACACACACACACACACACACAAGAAGCAGAGAGAGAGAGCCTCTTCAGACATACTTTGAATTCTCCCCACCCTCCACTCCTTGTGTTGCTATTCCTCTTTGTACCATGCTGTGGTAATCAATGGTTGAGAAAGTGACACAAAAATGATACTTTGGAATCTGCTATTGTTATGATTAAGATTACTCTTTGGAGCCAGATGTGGTGGCGCATGCCTTTAATTCCAGCACTCAGGAGTCAGAGGCAGTTAGATCTCTGTGAGTTTGAGGCCAGCCAGGTCTACAATGTGAGTCCAGGACAGCCATATATACAGAGATAGAGAAATCCTGTCTCGAAAAACAAAACAAAACAAGAAAGAAAAAAAAGAAAAAAGAAAGGAAAAGTTACTCTTTGTTTCTGCCTAGGAATCTGTGTCTTTTACCAGCATCCATGACAATGGCAGCTGAGAATATCTGAGCATCTGACCCCTAGTGAAAGGAGTCCTGAAGTAAGACCTTCTGAGAGTGGCTCTGTGGGAGCATGGCCCTCTCCTGTAGCGAGTGCCTTCTGAATGAATTTACTGTTTCATACCTTTGAGTTTGTGAGGATGAGAGGCAACTGGCTAATTCCTGAGATGTCCTTAAGGGCTCTTCACCATCATCCCCATGCAAAGCACGTGGCTCATCCCTTCACAAACCATTTCTTCCTTAGCCACAACGTGCTGGCTAGTTTTATGTCAACTTGACGCAAGCTAGAGTTATCTGGGAAGAGGGGTCGCCAACAGAGAAGACGCCCTGGCGCAATTGATCTGTGGTGCTTTTTTCTTAGTTAATGATTAGTGTGGGAGGTCCCAGCCCATTGTGGGTGGTGCCGCCCCTGGGTTAGTAGTCCTGAGTTTGATAAGAGAGCAGGCTGAGCAAGCTTTAGGGAGCAAGCCAGAAAGCAGCACCCGTCCATGCACCTGCATCAGCTTCTGCCTCGAGGTTGCTGTGCTGCTTGAGCTCCTGCCCTGGCTTACCTGGATGATGGAGTGTGATCTGAGAGTTGTTAGCTGAAATAAACCCTTTCCTCCCCAAGTTGCTTTTGGTCATGGTGTTTTATCACAGCAATAGAAATGCTGTCTAAGATACTCAACTTTGCACAGGCTTTTCTAACTAAATTTTCCCAAGTCTTTCTGTTCTGCTTCTGCTTCTCAGTACAAACCTGGCTAAAGGCAGCCAGTGTGATACCCATACCATGGCCTGAATGCTGGCATGTCTTAAATGTCCTCTACAGGATTAATTAGTCTGTCACCTTTAAGCTCAGTCTCCCACACAGTGGTACAATGCTGGTAAACTGTAGACAAGGTCTTTACCTAAATGTAGTATTATGGACTCTAGTCCACATGTGAACAGCATCCTTGTTCCTACCTGAAACGTCACACAGTCTTCACCATCTACATTTCCAGCAGCACTGTAGGTCTTCTTAGTTTTACTAGAATTGCCCATTAACTTCCCTGATAGCCTTTCAGGCTTTCTCTAAAAATGTCTAAGGTCTTCCCATAAAATAGTTCCAAAGGTTTAATAACAACATGGTCAGATTTAGTCATATCAATGACTTCTTTGATGCCAGTTTTCTGGGTTAGTTAGCTTTTCCATTACTGTGACCACATTATCTCAGAGAACAACTTAAAAGAAAACAAAAAGACTTTAGCTGAACATTTCAGAGGTTCAGTCCATATTTCCTAACTGTTAATTCTGGGCCCATGAAAAGGCATAAAGTAATGGTGGCAGGGGTCGTGGCAGAGGGTCATGGCAGGGGATGTTGCAGAGGATGTGACCGAAGCTGCTTACCTAATGGCAGACAGGAAGCAGACAGAGAAGGGGACCAGAGAGCAACTAGAACTTCAAAAGCACGTCCACAATGATATACTTCCTCCAGCTAGCCCCCAATTCCTTAAGTTTCCAGTACCTTCTAAAACAGAGCTATCAACTGGGGACAAATTGTTCCACGTGTGAACTTATAGGGGATATTTCGTGTTTGTATCACAATAAGTCTGTAGTTTAGACCCCACTGACATATTACCAATGGCTGTGGCAAAAATCTACTTATTTTCTTTCTTAGAGACAAGTTACTTGAGGCCCCCGAAGTTTTCTGTGTTCTCAGTCACTAACTAGTACTTCAGTGCAATACTTATATTCATTTGTCGGCTCAGTGTGGTATTTTGATATATATGTGCACATTGCAGAAAGATCAAAGCTGTTAACATCGATTACCTACTGATTAATCAGAAACACTGAACTAAATGTTCAGAAACAATGAGCTAGACTATAACCTCCCCCCCTCCCTGTGACACAGCTCTCCAAAATCTCTTCCTCAGACCAGCCATGCCCAGTGAGCCTTTAGAAACCAATATTCTTTCACTTTGCATCACAGCCAGTCTCTCTCCCTCTCTCTCTCTCTCTCTCTCTCTCTCTCTCTAAGTATCTTTTTATTCACAGGATGTAATTGTCATAAGGTTGAGGCCTGCTCCTTTAGTACAACTGCAGCCATTTTGTATTCAGTCTCCATTTTGATCATGAGGTGGAATTAAGTTCAAGTTCTCAGGTCCCAAAGATGCTGACAAAGGAGAAGTCCTTCTGCTGGGTCAAGTTAACCATTCATCGTGACTTTGTTATGATTCTATAGATTTTGTTATTCATGCTCTGCTATTTTGAAATATTCTTGAAAACCCCTCTGAGCATGACTGTGCCCGGTTATGTTGACCTACTGTTCCAAATGTCTTACTATGACTATATGACGCTCATACTCTGTCATCTTAGTACTACGGAAACCCCTAACCACAACCCTACTTACCTCACTTACAACCAATCAAATTAAAGGCCAGTTAGAGCTGTTATTGTCTAGTGAACCTAAATAGCTTGAGTCAAGATCGATTACCCTGTTACATTATCCACCCCCTGTATGAGTTCATTGCGGTTTTTGCCTTTATAAACTGACTCTGAAAAACATGCAGTCTGGCTCCCAGGTCCTGATTATATCCCTGGTCATGATCAGTCCTGGGGAGTGTGTTCAATAAATCATCCATGTCTCACTGAGATTGGTGTCTGAATGGTTTGTGTGTCTTTCCCCCAATCCCCAACAATCTTGGAGGCTTACTGCCTCCATCTGCTAACATAAACCTAGTCCTGAAAGCTTCTAGTCTCCATACAGTCTAATCTAGACCTAGAGGAGCCTCTGAGACTTACTGCTGAATAAGATCACCCTTTCTAATTCTTTCTGAACTCTGGCTGGCTGGTTCAACTCAGCTGTTCTAGCTCAAACTCCCCACCAAGCTGACTGATCCAATCTGGCTTCTCTCTCAGCCTCTCCTGAATTGCTCTGCTTGGTCTCAAACTAACTCTAGCAATCTTTCCTAATCTTCTGGCTCCTTCTCATTCTCTGGATTGTTCTGTCTTCACCTGTGTCTAGCTTGTTCTCTCTTCAACCTGTCTCTGTAAAACTCTCCTAGTAAAACTGCCTCTGAATTCCACAAACTGAACTGCCACGAATTCAACTCTACTGCACTGCCTCTCAACTCACTGACTGGACAGATCTGACTAGAACTCAGAGATCTGCATGCCTCTGTTATCCTGAGTGCTGGGATTAAAGACATGTACCTAGACCTAAGCTTTTCTTTACCTGAAACTTGCTCTATACCAGGATAGTCTTGAACTCAGAGATCTGATTGCCTCTGTCTCCTGGGATTAAAGATGTGTCTGTATTCTAGCCAAATCACACAGACCTAGAAGATCTTTGGATGTGACCTCTTGCCAGAGCAGCCATGTTCTGAACCTTTTCTCTTTCTTCCCCCCCCCCCCGCCGCCACCCACCTGTATCTCACTAGGATCTCTTATTGGCCTCAAATTTACTGCTTAAACTAGGCTATCTGTACAGCAAGCTCTAAGGTCTGCCTGGCGTTGCCTCCCCAGAACTGAGATTACAACTGTGAACTCAAGTTTCATGTATAACAGGTATTCTTTATTCCTTCATCTGTTGATGCAAGGCACAGTAAGTGGTCTTAAGTTCTATTTCCAGCCTCTAACAATGCCATATAACTGGTCAAGGTGATTGACCATTCTGAGATATACACTTTCTCATTGGTAAAGGCTTGTGAATAGTTATGACTAGCCAGAGTTTGAAACTGTATATGCAGGAGGTATAGCTGTATTTGAAAGATCAAGGGTTTTGGATCTTTCAATCTTAGTCTTTTGAATCTAGTCCTCTGAATCATAGTTCTACAACTTACTTTTTAATTAGCATACTCAGCATCAGTTCTAACAGAGTAAGTTTTATCAGCCCTGTAGTAAAGACTGATGGGTTTTATACCCACCATTAGCTCCATTGGCTCTGTTGGATCCAATGGCTACATTTTTAGAGTGAAGTAGAGCCATTTAAGAAGTACCACTCACTTGCCAGCCACAGAATTGTTGAGTGTTAAATGAAGCCAGGCATAAAGAATACCTGGTAGCATGTAATTAGAGGACAAAACAGTATAGTTATACAATAGTTACCACTGTTGTTTTAATAAGGACCTTTGACTTTACTTAGAAAGATAGGAACACATTTGACTAGTTTACAATCCATAGCAGAGAATACTTTCTACAAGAGGGTCACAGTTGTTTTTTGGGGGTGATGGTGGTGGCACAAATGGAAAACAGACTGCAATATATCTGTGGTAGTTGGCTTTGATTGTCAGCCTGACAAAGCCTAGCTAGTGTCTTCTGAGAGGAAATCTTTGATTGAAGAATTACCTCAACCAAATTGACCTGTGGAAAAGTCTATGGGGGACTGTTCTATTAACTGATGTATGAGGATCCAGACCACTGTGGGCAGCACTATCCCTAGGCAAGTGTTCCTGGGCTGTATAAGAAAGCTAGCTAAGCATGAGCCTGTGAGGAGCCAGTAGTGAGCCAACAGTCTGCATTCCTCCATGGCTTCTGCTTCAGTTCCTGCTCTGATTTTCATCAATGATAGACCTGGAAGTGGAAGCAAAACAAATCCTTTCCTTCCCTAAATTGCATTTGATCAGAGTGTTTTATCAGAATGAAATGAGGAAAATATCTATGGATGTTCAAATGAGCTTTCTTTCATGGATGACCAGGGTCTGATGGAACATTAACTCTGGAAGTTTAAGGAGAGTGGCAGGAATCACCATATAGTTGCAGGACTGAGAAGGCAGCCAACTGCCTTTTTCAAAAAGACCAAGTGCTGTCACTACAGCCTGGTGGACACAGATGTTGGGAAAAAGCAGTACTATGAAGGTAGTCAGTGGCTAGGGAAGGTGTTCCAGGGGTTGGGGATATAGTTTTGCTGGTAGAGTGTTTGCTTAGCAGGCCTCAAACTCTATGTTTGATCATCAGCACCTCATAAACTGGGTGTGGTGGTGCATGCTTCCAATGCTAGCTTTCTGTGGGAATAGTCAGGAGAATCAGAAAGGTCATCCTTCGATACACATTGAGTTCAAGACTAGCCCAGACTCTGAGACCCCATTTTTGGGGGGATGGGGGCCAAGGGAGAAAAAACAAAGGTGTTCTCCCTGTCATTGAGGAAGTGGTCCATACCAGACAAGTCTTCACAAGGATGGCACATTTATAACAGACTACAGGTCCAGGATAAAGGAGCTGGGTAGTTGGATGGAGCAGTCTGATGCCACCACCAAACATTTTTGTTGAGAGAATTTCACACACACACACACACACACACACACACACACACACACCTGAGCAAGCACTCACATACAAAGGCCAGGAGATCTCTGATCCCCTGGAACTGAAGATATGGACAGCTGGGAATCTAACTTGGATCCCCTAGAAGAGCAAAAAGTAGTTCAACTCTCCAAAGCCATCTCTCCAACCCTCTTCCCATCTCTCTTCTATGTGTGAGTGATGGGGGTGTGCATGCCACAGCACATATGTACTGGTCAGAGGATGACTTCATGGAGTTGGTTCTTCCCACCTGTGTGTATCAGGAATCAAAGTCAGGCTGTCAGTTTTGCACTATCAGGCAGCAAGCACCTTGGTCCACTGTGCCAGGTCAATGACCTTCACCCCTCTTTCTAACATAGTGCTAAAGATGAAAAGCCTGGAGCAGACCACTTCTGCTAGAACAATCAGGAAAGATAAGGGGTTCACTAGGGAGCTGGGGTTTGTGATGGTTATGGCTGGTGTCTCACCATGGGAGGCAAAGACTCGGCTGGAGATTCCAGAGGATTCTCAGTCATGGCGTTGGTGTTCGGGGCCAGAAAAATCCTTTGTTGTGGGCTGTTTGGGGCACTGGGGCATATTCTGAAGAATCCTCGATTTTTTACGTACTGGATGCTACCCAGTAGCACCTTCATCAACAGTGATGACAAATAAAAATGTCCCTAGTCATTGTCCAGGTCTCTATGTGTAGAGAATTCATCCCCCATTAAGAATCTTTAGACAGAAGATAATGAAATCTTGAATTAGAACTGACTTGAAGGGCTAATATGTAGAACTAGAATACCCAGCAATGAGTGCAAGATCAAGTGTGGGACAACCCAAGGCACACAATTTCTGGTTTGGATGATTTAGTGATAAAGATAAGAAATATAAAAGGGCGGGGCGTGGTGGCACACGCCTTTAATCCCAGCACTTGGGAGGCAGAGGCAGGTGGATCTGAGTTCAAGGCCAGAATGGTCTACAGAACATCCCTCAGCTTGTGGTTACATCACTTCAACCTCTGCTTCCTTTATCATATTGTCCTTTCCAATTCTGCGTCCTGTTTCTTCATTTGTAAATACCTTTATCATTAGATCAAGACCACATGAATAAACCAGGATAAGGTCTTCATGTTGTTGGACCCTGGGGGTCCCTCGAGGTCCTGATACCCAGAGACCACCAGAGACCGAGGTTCATTGCAAAATGCAAGAGGATTTTTATTAAGCCAACACGCTGGCGTTCAACAGCCTTTGGGAAGGAGTGAACGTGAACAACAGTTTACAGGCAGCTTTTAAGCACAAAAACTGCAAACAGGTGGGTACATAAAGGGAACAATGTGGTTAACTTTTAGCCCGATAGGTGCGGATAGGGGAGTGGGGATAGGGGAAACAAAGGGGGATCATCCCAGTCAGCTATGTAAACTCAACCTTTAGCTTGCCAGGGTGGGACAATTGTCTTCCGGTTAGATAGTCCCGGGACCGAGTTCTGTGGAATGTCCCCAGGGGTCATGAGGTCAGGTTCTCACTAACGGAGGAGAAGGCCTTCCAAGGGAGGGGTAGTGGTATTTATTATTTTTTTCAGCCTTACAATGTCAAGTTCCTTATCACATTCATAAAGTCTCTTTTGCCCTACAATAAAACTTTGACAGCTTCAGGAGTCAGGATCTGGACGTATTGGGTCACCCTCATTTCAGCATATCACAATGTGTATGGGTGTATCAAAGGTGTCTAAAACACAGCTGAATGTATAGCTTTTGCACTTGAGAGATTAGGTCTGTAAATATAGACATAAAGTCATTGTCATGTTAGGTGCTTATGGATATGGCTACCCCTGATGGGGAAAAAGGTAAGAAAAATATCAAAGGCATTATTTTAGAAGACATTATTACATGGGTGGTGTATCAGGATTAGAATTGCTGCATGCAGCAGATGCTGAAATGGTGACAGTTTAAGAAAGAAAGAATTCTCAGGCCAGGTGTGGTGGCGCACGCCTTTAATCCCAGCACTTGGGAGGCAGAGGCAGGCGGATCTCTGTGCATGAGGCCAGCCTGGTCTACAAAGTGAATCTAGGACAGCCCTTACTGGTACACAGAGAAACCCTGTTTCAAAAAAGAAAGAAAGAAAGAAAGAAAGAATTCTCTTAAAATGGTAACATAGCCTGGTTTACTATGGCAGCTTTACTACACCATCAATGGACAGGTCCTTCCATCTTCCCACTCCATCCTCCTCAGGTGGTTGGCTGCCTTCTTCAGGTACCATCAACCCAGCATGGCTGCTTAGCAGTCAACCCTCCAGGTCCCTGGAAGGAGACGAGGAGGGCAAGGCCATCTTCTTGACCAAGTCAGGTGTTTCCTCACTTTGATTCTCACTCTCTCCCTCTCTGAGACAGGACCTTGGCTATACAGCCCAGGCTGGCCTAAAAATTGCAATCCTTTCACCTCAGCCTCCTAAGTGCTGGGATTACAGGCATGTGACACCTTTGTAACAGTAAATTTTTATTTATCATGCATATATTTATTAATATTTAACAATTACCTAACAATTGTCTATAAAATTCTTAAATCCTAAACTCAAACCCTTACTCTAAAACCTAGCACCTAAAACTTCTTAATATCTATAATACAAACATTTAACATTAACCTAAGGTTTCTCAAAAGGATATTTTCCTCTGGGCAAGGGTCCTTATGGGTGGCTGGCCTTCATCAAATCTTTCAGTCCCAAAGTCTCTTAAAGTCTCTGAATTTCATTGTCAGATCCTAAAGACAGTTTATCAAGAAGGAATCGCCTTTGCGGTCTTAGAGACCAGTTATTTAGCATATGAAAAGTCTCCCAGGCTCACCATTCAGATGCCACAGGCCTGCAAGGGTCTTATTTCAGTGTTCCCTCTGACCCGAAGTCCCTGGGTTCCGAGGGAAGACAACTCTCCTCTTAGGTGCTCCAGAATCTCAGGGAGAATCTATCTCCAGACCCACAATGGGTCAATACAAGAGAGTGAGGCCTTCCGGTGAGACTGATGTAAGTTCCTCTGCCAGATGAGGAGGTGAGACAGAAAGAGGAACCAAACACTCTGTCTACGTGAATCTTGACTTAAATATCTTCAGCAGAAGCTTTCGAGCACTTTCAAGTCATGCCCCTGGGTTCCATATCTTCAAAAGCTTTTTGCAGAGAGTTGTGAAATGACAGGTGGTCAGGAGACTGTGATCTGGGGGCAGGCACCTCAGGGCATGTCCCCACTCCCAATCCTTTGATCAAAGAAGTCATCTGTCCTTGGTGAGTTCCCAAGGACATGTCACTTAGGAAGTAAGCCTTTTATCTTAAAGTCCAGGCTTTTGCTATTTCAAGTTCCCTATGCTATTAAATGCTATTACTAACCCCAAATCAGATCTTTTTTTTTTTTTAAGACAGGGTTTCTCTGTGTAACAGCCCTAACTGTCCTGGAACTCACTCTGTAGACCAGGCTGGCCTTGAACTCACTGCCTCCGTCTCCCGAGTGCTGGGATTAAAGGTGTGTGCCACCACACCCAGCCATTATAGACAGCTGTGAACTGCCATGTGGGTACTGAGGTTTGAACCGGAGTCCTTTAGAAGAGCAGTCAGTGCTCTTAACTGCTGAGCCATCTCTCCAGTCCCCCATCTCAGAACTTAAAAAACAAAAAAACTTTGTGCTTAGGTGTGGTAGCACACACCTTTAATTCTAGCACTTGGGAGGCAAAGTCAGGAGCATTTCTGAGTTCAGGGTCAGCCTGGTCTACAGATTGAGTTCCAGGACAGCCAAAGCTACACAAGTTTTGAAGAGAAACCCTGCTACAAACAAACAAACAAACAAACAAACAAACAAACAAACAAACCTACATAAACTTTGCAAGGAAAAGTTTAAGTGGGAAGAGAGGTTGGGTGATGGGAGACACACAGGAGTGAGGGGTGGAGGATAAACCAAAATGGAGGGTTATGAAAAGGCCATATGGAAACTTATTATCTTGTAATCCAATTAAAAATATAATTAAACAGCTGGATGTGGTGGCTTACACCTTTAATCCCAGCACTCGGTAGGTAGAGGCAGGCAGATCTCTGTGAGTTCAAGGCCAGCCGGGTCTATAAAGTGAGTCCAAGACAGCCAGGGCTACACAGAGAAACCCTGTCTTGAAAAAACAAAACAAAAAAATTGATATCTATATATATCTGTATATATATATAGATATAAACATTTTTAAAATAGCTATAAGGGAGATACCCTGCATAGCTGGATAATGCTGTCCCTAGAAGCCATGAATAACTAAACAAAAACCCAAGTGCCTGGTGTGGGAGGCTCAGTTGCTCAGTAGGACTCAATTGCTGAAGACACGACACATTTTGGTTGCAGGACATAGAGAAATCAAGCTAGTACTGAGCTGGAAATGTCTTACCTGCTGTCTAGTTTCATAGTGCCAGAAGATGCTCTGCAGGGTGCTAGGAAAGAAAAGGCATCAACATTTCACCCTGTGAACTACACTACCCAGCAAGATGAGCTCATTTCCACAATAGTGACACAACTGTTAAGGGGAGTGACCAGCCACTCTTTGCTTGTATTTATGCCCTGCTCCAGAGATCCACACCTGGTAGTGTAAACCAAAAACACATGGCTAGGCAATTTATAAACCCTAAAGGGGAACTTCCTTTCTGTTGTTTAGATAAATTAACACAGTATCAAAACTGTCTTCTAAATATCTACTTATAGCCCTAGACAAATGCTATTCTCAGTCCTAATAGGAAAGCCTCCTTTGTAGTGAACAGCTGTGACTGCAAAGACTCCTGGCCTCTCAGGTGCTGAGAATAAGTGATGGTTGGATACTCAATACTAAATAAGACATTTATACCAACACATCTAAGACTCAGGGAACATTATAGAAGAGAAGGCAGAAAGAATGCAAGTTCTGGTAGACAGGAAAAAGGCTGCAGAATGGCATCTTCTGGGCATAACAATACTGCTGCAGCAATGCAGTTACAGCAACCGTGATTACCTGTACTGAGCCTGCACAAGATTGGCTCTATACAATAACCTGTACTGAATGGGAAAGGGGACTATGGATGGACCCTGTCCATCCCTTTGAACTCTGGCTACTGATAGGTTGTGGGAGAGGGGGACCCATTGTCTTCAGTTGTATACCCACTGCTTAGCCCACCAGGCTTCCATGGATAGTTCCAAGTCTATGGTCACGGAGATGACCCTGGTTAAATCCACTGGATCACAAGGCAAACATGAACGTGGAATGGGATAAGTAGAGACGGGAGGTTGCCAGGGGTGTGAGGAAGATAAACCGGGTGTGGGTGAGAACACTTAGAATGTAGTGTATGCAGGTATGAAATGGACAGCTCCATTACTAAACCATGGAGAGAATGGGTACAGAATAGGAGCAGACAGAAAGAAGCCTATTAATGAGACTGAGGAGTGATCATGAGGAAAGGACAGAGGATGTGGCTGTTACCTCAAGAGTCTTTGCCTTCATATGAACTCAGAAGTTGGGTTTGGTTGTGGTTCATTGAGTTTCCACTGTGGAGAACTCAGTGGGAGAAAGAGGCAGCTGGTCAAGCTGACAGAATGAGTTAGACACCACACACCCCGACACCACTCTGCTACAACTAGTACGGACCTTGATGTTAACCTGCTTACCGATTTGGGCTTTAGAGTAGGAAGAAAGCTATTAGAGTCTTCAAGCAGGTCTCTCTCTCTTGGTTTTTTGAGACAGGGTTTCTCGGTGTATCTGACTGTCTTGGACTCACTTTGTAGACCAGGCTAGCCTTGAACTTACAGAGTCTGCCTACCTCTGCCTCCCGAGTGCTGGAATTAAAAGGGTGCACCACCACACTGGGCCCAAGCAGGTCTCTTATCAAAATAACTTAGTGGGTACAGCTACATTTTGTTTTGGAGATTTTACCTGAATCTTGACCTGACCCTGAGTCAACTAAAATCAGCCTTCCCTACCTTAAGATGGTGCTGAAAGGGCCTTTTCTGTTATTTTCCAAGAAACATTTTTTGTTTGTTTATTTATGCCCTAATCTAGTTTGGTTCACAGATCTCTATCCTTTCACCTGCGTCCTATGCACTCAGCAAACTCTTCACTGGACTAGCACACTGAGCTTTTATTGTGTTACATACTCTCTATCCCAGAATCCCTGAAGAGCTGCTGTTCCAGGACCAACAGTCATCAACAGGGCAACTACTTAATACTACTCAGAACAAGTGAGCTACTATGATGGGCTTGTCCCAGTTTCACAGGTAAGGTCCTCTAGATAGCATGGTGATCTGACCTATATACTGAATCTCTGGGGAAGCAGAAGAGTGGATGTGTAACTCTACTGCCTCTATCCTATACCGCCTCTGATGCAAACAATGCCATCTTGATTTGTCTGTCCTTGAGATGACCATTAATGTTCAGGAAAAGTCAGCTGGGACTTGTGTTACACCAGCAAACCAGATAAGAATTACACCAGCCTGGCATGGTGACACACCTGTATTCTCAATTTCAAGGAGGCTAAGGCAGGAGGATCTCAAGTTCAGAGCAGCCTAACCAAAGACAGACAAAATACCAACCAAAACAACAAATTATCAAAACTCTAAATCTTTTTTTTTTTTTTAGGCAGTTTTTCTGTGTAGTCCTGGCTGTCCTGGACTTGCTTTGTAGGCCAGGCTAGCCTAGAACTCAGTGATCCACCTGCCTCTGTCTGCTTGGATTAAACGCGTGTGCCATCACTCCCGTCTAAAACTCCAAATCTTTGTCAGGCTACTGGAATAACTAGACATATTTAGAAGATGAATGCATGAAAATAGGCTTCCATTCTTCCTTTTAGTCAAACCAAGTCCTGTTTGGATGAGGATTCTAAGGTACAGAAAAGTTAGTGTGCTTGGTTCTGCTGGGTACTGTCAGCAGAAGGCTCAAACGCTTTGGGAGCTGTTTTCCTCCAATCTTCACCAGTAAGGACAATAATATGTAAGAACTGTGTACATGAATTGGAGAGTCTCTGGGTTTCTTGTATAACTCTAGCTTGAAAGGTCTGTTGTATCCAGTCTGGGCCTATACAGGCCTATGTCAGGTAGGGACAGTTGCAAACTCATTACTCATGCTGAGTAAGAAAAGCTACTAAGCTGGGCGGTGGTGGCGCACGCCTTTAATCCCAGCACTTGGGAGGCAGAGGCAGGCGGATCTTTGTGAGTTCGAGGCCAGCCTGGTCTACAAAGCGAGTCCAGGACAGCCAGAGATATTCAGAGAAACCCTGTCTCGAAAAACCAAAAAAAAAAAAAAAAAAAGAAAAGAAAAGCTACTACTTAAGAATTTATACACACAGCATATTTGTATTATGGAAGTGTGGCTGCCCGTGGAGAGGTCCCAAACTGAAGAGAGGAGGCATCAAGATTTCACCTTCTGTGGCTGAGGGCGTTAGACCACAATGAGCTATTTGTATCAAGTAGAGATACTGATGGTCTGACTGAACATTCTGAGCCATCTCTAGATTAGGAACAGCATTGCTCAAGGCAGACAGTAAGGTGGATGAATCTTTTGTCCAGGAGGTAAAGGATTCAGGTTGGAAATAGGAGAGCCATTTGCCACGAGAAAGGGGAGTAGAGGAGGGTTAAGATGCTCACGGAGCATGACAACGCAATAGCTACAAGACTGGGCAACTGGATATATAAAGAACAGTCTGACAGGGTGTCCACTGAGTCAGAGGACTTAGAGTTCATCATATTACAGGGGGCTGACTACAGAAACACACAATTTCCTCCAAGTCAAGCCAGGCACAGGAATGGAGAAAGCCGATGGCTGAGCTCCCAGGTTGGGTTTATAGAGCAGATACCAGGAAAGGAAGCACAAATTACCAAAACAGAGGATGGAGAATTCAGAGACTGAGAAGAAATCCTGAGAGGCTGGCTAAGGACAGAGGTCACGGGTGAATGACAGGGGCCTAGGGTTTTGGTAAGTCCAAGCAGATAGAATGGACATTTACTGGTATGTAGATCATTAAGAGAGGGTGTCAGAGAGCTTAATTGAGCTCATGTGTTTAGTGGGTGTGAGATGGGTAATAGAGACAACAGGTTCATGTAGATGTCCAGATCCCACTAGCGCTGTCTGTGCCAGAAATGATCAGGAAGATGCCATAGTCATGAGGCTTCTGTTGTACACAATGTGAAGACTGAACAGGCTCCATTTGGGAGGGTCACAGGAGCACAGGCCTGGAGCAAACACAGTTCCTATTAAACAAAGCAAGTATCTATTAGAAGGTGACCCAGTGGTTAATAGTACTTGGAGATCTTGCAGAGGACCCAGGTTCCATTTGTTACTTGTTCCAGGAGATCTGCTATCTGCTTCTGGTCTTAAGCACACACGTGGTTCTCATACACATAAAAAATAAATATTTGTTAGTATTATTTGGTTTTTGGAAACAGGGTTTCTCTGTATAACCCTGGCTGCCCAAGATCTCTCTGTAGACCAGGCAGGCGTTAAAGTCAGAGATGTTCCTGCCTCTGCTTCCCAGTGCTGAGATTAAAGTCCTGTGCTACTTACTACATTCAGCTAATAATTGAGATGATTGAGAGGTGACTCAGTTCACATAAAGTTTTACAAGTCACCCTAGAAAGGGCAGGGTTCAGTCTGTAGGATAGCTAGCAAAGTAATTAAAGTAACTTTTAGGCTTTGCCCATTTATGAGCAATACAACCTTGTTTTGCCATCTGGCAAAGCTTTGAACCAGCGAAACTTAACTGTATTTTTGAGAGTCTTTTTGTTTTGTTTTTCGAGACAGGGTTTTGAAACTGCAAATTAATTAATGTTGTTATTAGTAAATATAAATTGTAAGATTAGGCTGGCGGAGTAGCCGGCAGCTTGGCAGAGGAGTGGCAGCCTGGCCCATGTGCCTTAACCGGTTGCCTAACTTATCCTGAAGAAAAAGCCTTGGGACCAAGGGTTGCCTATATCACCTGTAACTTAAAATCTGTTAATTAATATAAGTTGTTATATTAGGTCAGTAGAATTACCTGCAGCTTGGCAGGAGCTTCGCCTGGGCCTGAGGGGAGTCCGAGAGTCTAGAAGTCCAACGGCCCACGACTGCTTGGACTGACTGCCTATAAGCAGTCTTTTCCCCAATAATTAAATACCCAAGACCTTTTAATGTTTTAATGCTTAGCCCTTAGCTGGGGAGACTCCCAATTAGCTACTCTAAGTTAACCCAGATCACCTAATCCCAAACTGCCACGTGCCTGCAATTAACTTCCAGCATTCTCCAGATGTCTGTCTCCTTCTGTGACTCCCAGTGGAAAAGAGAGAATCTCTGTGTGTGCCCAGAGTTCCTGTTCTAATCTCAGGAAGTCCCACCTTCCTATACTCTTTCTGCCCAGCTAATTGGCCATAAGTGACTTTTATTAACCAATCAAGAGAATGCCTCAGAAGGGCGGTAACCAGATCTCAGCATTGAATTCAACCTATCAGAAGCAAAGATATTAGACCTTCCCTCAACAGGGTTTCTGTGTGTATCTCTGTCTGTCCTGGACTCACTTTGTAGACCAGGCTGGCCTTGAACTCACAGAGATCCAACTGCCTCTGCCTCCCAGAGACTTTCTTAAAGCCTCACACAGTAAAGATTTTAGGTTTTTGGGCCACAGTTTCTGTTGCAGCTATGTAACTCATTACTTTTGAGACAAGCATCACTGTGCAGCAGAGGCTGACATAGAACTCAGAATCCTCCATGTACCACTACACCCAACTGTCACTACCAAGTCTTAACGTAATATGAAACCAGCCGTAGACAACACACAAATGAACAAATGTGACTGATCCAGTGGGATTTCACGTTCTATTAGGAGTGAGGTTGAATTGAGACTATATGTGATATATATTGATATAGTACTCTAAACAGTTCTAGTTCCCAGACCAGCATTTTCTACATTACCCCTCAAATAATACAATGATCTAATCCAATGGTTCTTCCTCCAAGTTTACAATTCAAGCTGTAGACCTATTGAATATTAAAAATACTAACTCAGTATTTAAATGTTATATAGATACTAAATATGAGCCCAGTGTGGAATGTGGCCAAATTTCTAGTGAACAGGAAACAAAAAAGTGTAAGTTCATTACTGAGAATCTTAATTATTGTGTGTGCCACAGCATGTGTGGAGGTCAGAGGGCAATAGGCTGAGTCAGTTTTCCCGATTATATGGGCTCTCTGGATTGAACTCAGGCATTATGCTTGAAGGCAAGCAGGTGCCTTTTACCCAGCATAGAATTGGGAATTCACTAAGACTGAGCCAGAGCAAAGGTCCCTTGGTCTGGTTTCATCTGTGTTGCTCTTCAGCTACATATGGCTGGTTCAGTTAACTTCATCTGTGTCAGATGGATTGTAAAACATCTCTTAAAATCTTCCCAAACACCAACATATTGAAACGTCAATAATGTGATTAAAACTGGGTCATTATCTAGAAATTGAAGTCAGTTTATTTCCAAAACACTAAGTGCCATTACCAATTAGTACACATTGGTCCCCTACCCATGTGTCTTTTTGTTTTGTTTTTTGAGACAGGGTTTCTCTGTGTAACAGTTCTGGCTGTCCTGGACTTACTTTGTAGACCAGGCTGGCCTTGAAATCAGAGATCTGCCTGCCTCTGCCTCCCAAGTGCTGGGACTAAAGGTATGTGCCAGCACACCTCGCAACTACAGACAGCTGTGAACTGTCATGTGAATGCTGGGTTTTGAACCCAGGTCCCTTGGAAGAACAGCCAGTGCTCTTAACCGCTGAGCTGTATCTCCAGCCCCTATGTGTCTTTTTTATGATGAGCTGTATGCTATGTTGATGGACAGGGAGACTGCCAATGAACCACATTTATTCAAGAATACAGGCATATGGTAAACGTACATTAAGTTTTCTTTAAGATAGTTTAGGATATGACTAGTTTTTCAAGCACACTAAGTTCCCAACCAAAATAATGTACAACCATTCATTAAGTCTAAACTTAATACTTTGTTTTATTAAACAAATGCATGCTGTCAAAGGTCAGTGTGTACTTCAGTAATACTTTGAAGATTCATCAGGGAACAAGAGTTCTGGGTGTATTTGTATGCTATGAAGCATGAGCTCACCTGGACGACCTATGAAGCTCTCATTCAGCACCCAGCAGTGTCTTTGGCTTTCAAAATATTCCAACAAAAGGAAGCTCAAATAGGTATCACTAGACATGAATTAGTTTCAGCTTACTTCTGAGTTTGACTAATATGAGGTTGTCTAAGACTATGTAGCTGTGGAAGGTCAGTCTCTGCTAAGGCCTGTTCCCTAGTCAGCCACTGTGTACTCCAACACACCTTTTGACTAATATGAGGTTGTCTAAGACTATGTAGCTGTGGAAGGTCAGTCTCTGCTAAGGCCTGTTCCCTAGTCAGCCACTGTGTACTCCAACACGCCCTTTTGACTAATATGAGGTTGTCTAAGACTATGTAGCTGTGGAAGGTCAGTCTCTGCTAAGGCCTGTTCCCCAGTCAGCCACTGTGTACTCCAACACGCCCTTTATTCAGCAATGTCCAGGGGTTAAAGTGAACAGATATAATGGAATGCCTGCAGAAGAAGCGCAACAATGGAAGACAAGGTGCCTCTCTACCCACCTAACAGCAACTTAAATTCAAAAGATAAAATCAGAAGCGATTTAGATAAAGGAACTGTCAGTGTTCAGAAAGGCATTGGAATTTATGTGCATAGCTCTAGATTCACAGAAGACAAGCGCTCACTCACTCTAGCTGGTTCTAGATCCATGCCATAGGCACAGCAGCCACTAGCTACTTGTGGCTACAGAGACTTAGTTTAATAAAAATTCAGTTCTGTAGCTATCCTACGTATACTTCATGGGTTTAACAGCCACACGTCTAAAAGGTCCATTACAGGAAGTTCTGTTGGGCACAGCTTTTCTAAGCTTTCAGATTACAGGTGACACTAGGAAGAAACTCACCTGACTTTCCTTTATGATACCACTAAATTAGTCGCCTACAATAAACAACTAAGAACAAGCAGATGAGTTCGTGCTAGCCCTTTGTCCCACTTCCTGATTTCTAAGAGGTGTCCCCTTTCCACGTCACTCACAGGGTCTACCCTCTATCTCATTAGGTTCTTTACTTGAGTCTAGCTAGCCTTAGCACACAGGAGGTCTCATCTGTGAACACAGGCCTTAGACAGTGTACTAGGTCCAGAAATAACAAATTAAACCTAAGTTTGCCTCCTCAGTCGGGATACTTAAGTTCTCACAAAAGGTTTAGCCTGGTGTAATCAGCATGTCAGGAAATGAGGACTTGGACATCAGGGCTTCATCACTTCTGGGTTAAAGTATCTGAATTTATAAACTATAAGACTAACATACCACCTGTTGCACTGGGGCTCCTTTGAATTTATAATGAAAGCCCCATGCTATAAAATCTTATGTGTATATGTTCATG
This sequence comes from Lophiomys imhausi, assembly GCA_907164525.1. Taxonomy (NCBI): domain Eukaryota; kingdom Metazoa; phylum Chordata; class Mammalia; order Rodentia; family Muridae; genus Lophiomys; species Lophiomys imhausi. The sequence continues at coordinate 7,200,896 of CAJQZJ010032648.1, read as the reverse complement.
TTAATGGCTCATTTTTTTTTTCTATCATTTTTAGGATACAAGACAATTCCAAGGCTTTGTTTCTCTGCACATTGGTTAAAAAGTGTCCCTTGAGCTGGGCCTGGTGGCGCATGCCTGTAATCCCAGCATTTGGGAGGCAGGGGGAGGTGCCTCTCTCTGAGTGAGTTCCAGGACAGCTAGGGCTACACAAAGAAACTCTGTCTCAAGAAACCAAAAAAAAAAAAAAAAAAGACTCCCTTGAAAGCTGTTTCAAAAATGTAGGACTCACCAGTCCTATGTTACAAAGCTCAAATTCTGAAAGACTTACACAGCAAAAAGTTTATCAGGGATGGATAGATAGGACTCAGTGGTTAGGTGCACTGGCTGTTTTTCCAGAGGCCCAGCTTGAATCCCTAGCTCCTACACTGCAGATTCCTTCTGTAATACCAGTTCCAGGGGATTCAACACCCTCACTTCTCCTTCAAGGGCTCTGCACTTGTGTATTGCACAGAGTACACACAAAACACCCATACACACAAATCTTTTTAAAAAAGATCAGCCCAAAACTCCAAATTACAGAAAGCTTTCCAAATTTGTTTCCAAGACTGTCTTCAACTTTTTGTATAAGATTTATGTCACTAAGTGCTTTGTCTGACCTTAGAGGTCTAGTTAATCATTCTCCTCATATTTGAAGACATCCATGAGGTTCTTTCCCTAGCCTTTTCACTCCCCAAGACATTGTTATCACGCTTATTTCCCTGTTTTCTATAAAATGTAGGACCACTCAGTGAGGACATAGCCATTCCCTTACATATCACATCTGGCCAAAGGACTAAGGGTGAAATGTTGCTGCAGTTTGAGTTCTCCCAGAGATTAAGGTAACGCCATCTAGTACCTTCACTAGACCATAGCTTTACAGTAGGGGAAGTTTAAACAACTGAAATTTCGTCAACAGTCATTAGACAAAGCACAATCAAAAGGCCACGATCTGTGACTATTTTTAATTTTTTAATGACCTCACTGTTGATAACTTACAAAGTATCTCCTTTATTTTAATCTTTCCATCTAATAGGTAGGCGAAGAGTGCCATTACTGACAACACATATACAGAAGTTTCAGCTCTGTGTGTTTTCTGAATGGGTATTTAAGGACTAATTTCAATTTAGTCTTTGATAATAAAGAATTAAAAAGTAAGGTCTAAGTTGCTGGTTTCCAAAAGCATTTTAACTTATAGATCAACTATGAAGAAGTGTTAAATACTCTTTATTTGACATTATTTATAAACCACAGTAAGTGCCTTTCAATGGTAAAGGCAGCACCCTTGACAGGGAATTCTAAATAAAACAGCATCGCCAAGAATAGATAGTTGCTTCCTGATGTTTAGCCATTCCCTGGAATAGACCAGTGAACACAAACTGAAACACAGGTGAGTCTTCTTGTTTCTGAGACGATGATAGACTTTCCCCAGTGTTTAAACTTATTCATATGCCCAGTTATATAAATCTAAGTATAAAACCATTTAATAGGTTTGAGGTGACACCCCCATCTTTATGGAAAGCAGAACATGACTAATTAAGTCCAATTTTATCTTGAGAAAGGGAGAGCAATGATAGTATGTATGCAACTGGATTGGTATTTTAAAAAAGATCATATCCACTTTACTACAAGTCAGTTTTACTTAAATCAGGACTGTCCAACTAAAACACTGTTAGCCACTCACGATCTGAATTTTGGTGTATGAATTAAATTATGGTACAAATTAAAAGCCATTATTTGTTTTGTAATAAATAAGGCAGTGAAGTTATTCATTAGTAGACTTTTTAAGATAAGCTATTAGGTCTTCCCTTTCTCCCTTCTTCTTAATTCCAGCGAAGATCATTTTTGTTCCAGGGATGTACTTTTTGGGATTCTCCAAATACTCCATCAGGGTATCCTCTCCCCAGGTGATGCCTAAAGAGAAAGGGATTCGTGGTTAAGTGTTTTACACTCCTAAGAAGTCTGCACTGGTACACCCATGCAATCTGTGGTGTGACTTGACAGTCTCCCACTCACCTTTGTTCTTGTTGGCATCTGTGTAAGAGAATCCAGGAGCCTGACCCGTCTTCCGCCCAAACAGACCATGGAGATTTGGTCCAGTCTTGTGCTTGCCTCCCTTTTCCACAGTGTGGCACTGGGCGCACTTTTGAACAAAAATCTTCTTGCCTTTCTCAACGTCGCCCATTTTTAATTCTAAAAAAAAAATGAAAAGACCCAATAGCTCAAGTAACTTGTTACAGTAAAACATACAACGGATCTCAATGACCATTCAAATCACTTAACTACCAACCCACTGCCATTCTTATGTCTCCTAACACCAGGCTGGATGGAGCCTACCTTTCTCAGTCCACTTGCAATATTCTTTAAAAGCAAACACACTATTTAGGAGACCATCCTTTAAAGTAAGTCTGTGTTCATAACAGGTTCACGCCCAAGTAAAGGAAGTGGAAACACAGCTCACCCTCAGTTTCAGAAGATGGGAAGGTCAAAAAGTCACAAATAATGAAACTGGACTTCAATTCCATTGAACCAAAACCACTAATTCTAACATTGCAGGATGTTTAACTGCTGTGTTGTCAATTAAACCACTTCCAAAGATAAGACAAAACACATCAATGGCGGCGGGGGGGGGGGAATGGCGCTAACTAAGTGCTTTCATCTGTTCTGGTCTCATTAGGAGGTTAAATCACTCTCGCTTGCATTAGTCCGGCACGCGAAGGCAAGGGAAGGCTGAGGCTGGAACCTTCTCACTCTCGCGTTCTGAGATAACGGGGGTGACCGACCATGAGGTCACCCATCCAGGCCGGTCTCAAAGGGACTGAAGAAACCCACCCAGTCCTCGAGGGGCAGCTTCGGCTCTCGGAAAGGGCGGCGGGACCCGGCCCTGCACCCACGCCGCCTCCAGCCCTGCCGCAGTCAAGCATGATGCCCCTCTAGGACAGGCCCGCGTCGGCCTCCTCGCACCCTTCCCGCCCCGCGTCCCCGTCGCGCGCTCACCGCTCCTGGCTGGTGAACAGCACAAGTGTCACGATCCGAAGACGGACGTCCCGCTCTCTAGCCCAAGGACACGCCGGCTCGCGCCTATGTACCAGTGTCGTTGCAACCACACTTGTTCTGCCCACCCGCGGCCCGACCTGCGGCAGCGCCGGGTGTTGCGCCGTGACGTAGCCGCACCTCATTGGCTCCAGCATCGGGGCCGCGGCAGAGAGGTGCGCGCTCATGCGGGCTAGCATGGTAGGATGTGCTCAGAGGGCGCCCTTCTTCTAGAGGCCTCTCTTGCCCGACACTTACGACAGGCCCTCGGACGTAAAGGCGTGGACGTGGATGATGTCACCCTGAGGTCCTTGAGCTCACGTGTGCGGGAGGCGGGGCGGCGACACCCTCGGGATACCGCTCGCAACTGCAACTCTTGGCTCAAGTAACACCCTCCTCCGAGGGTACTCCGCCCACCGGGAGTGCCAAGACCGCCGCCCGGTCCGCTGGCGACCTTTTCTCGGGGTTGGTCAAGACTCCTTGGCTGGCGCAACTGCACCGGCTTCCGAGCGGACGCCTGCTGGTGAACTGCACTCTTCTTAAACCATCTTCTTCCCGCTCTTCCAGCGCCTCAAAGCTGGGGAAGGTGCCGCACACATGGCAAACAGGATCATCTTCTGGAGTCCCTGCTCCTTTCCTCTACTGTTTTTAGAAAAGCAAACAGGGTGTGCAGGCAAGCTTTTAGTAAGAAACAGGATTTGACCTAATTAGAGGACTCTTGGGATTCCACAGGACTTGGCATCCCTTCTGACCATATTGGAGATGGAAGTTTTGGTAGCACACTTTCCAGTTGTACTTCAAAACTCCCTGACACACTAAATTCTGCCACTGGAAGTTTTCTTCATTACTCCTGTCTCTCAGATTCTGCCGAGCGTTGGTCCCTTTCCTATGTTCTGTCTAGCCTTGACATAGTCTGTCAAGTGTTTACAGATACCTGGTGTGTGCCAGGCCCTTCTCTAGGTATCTAAAGTAAACCCAAAAATTATAGCGGTGTTTATTTATATCCTACCATCTTTCCTTCTACTGATTAAGAGTAGATGTTAAGAGGCTGGTCTAAATCCCTTTTGAGCCACTGGTCCTATAATCTGCTCCAGGGAAGACCTGTCTGTATGAGTACAGTTTTTTTTTTTTTTTTTTTTTTTTTTTGGTTTTTTGAGACAGGGTTTCTCTGTGTAACAGCCTGGCTGTCCTGGACTCACTTTGTAGGCCAGGCTGGCCTCGAACTCACAGAGATCCACATGCCTCTGCCTCCGGAGTGCTGGGATTAAAGGCATGCACCACCAATGCCCTGGCTGAGTACAGTTGTTCTTAGGGATCCCCAGGGGCAGTTGCTTCTAGAACAATTCCTAGAACCCATACAGAATTCCATGGATGCTCAACTCCCTCTCATGAAATGGCGTAATATTTGCATTTAATCTACACAGACTCCCCAATATTTAAATCAGCTCTAGATATAACAATGTCAAATACAATGCTATTATATAATATGAAGGGAAAATAACAAAAACTGTGAAGTCATTCAATATCCCTGAGAATATTCTAAGTCTAACTCCATTGTATGTGATATGATCTGTTTTTTTGGACGACATGGATGTGGAATCTATAGACAGAGAGGTCTGACTATTTTCAGTTTTTTTTTTTGCACTGTCCAAACCTTAATTGCTCTTTCTCTGACACAACTCTGTACTGCCACACATTAAACCAGTGGAACTGACAACATATTCGAGATTTTGTGCAGGTTTTGGGGGCTCACTGAGCATTCAGATATTGTCTTTATATAAGCTTATTTAAATTACTTATATATGCTTATTTGGAAAACTCTTTAAAATTTTACATATATAAAGGCAGGTTTATTGGATGCAAGAGGGAGAAAGAGTGAGCACGTGCACACAGAGAGGGAGATGACAGAGAGAAGACCCTCTCTAAAGTTTTTAAAGACCTAGTGTAGCAAATCCGTAGATATTCAGTGAACCAAGTCCTATTAATACATTCCAGATTTCTTCAGAGAAAATGAAGTCCTTACTGAGGCCATTGTTCCTCAGTCTCTTTTTCTCTGTGTAACAGAGTTTACTGTTCTTAATTTATAAAGGAGTTGGCTGATGACAAGATTTCAAAGAACATCTTACTGCAGATCTTGTAGGTACCCCCATGACTCAGTTGAGCAAGTGAGTGGATTGACATCTCAATTTATTCCTGTACACTAGATATGCTCAGATGATTGATTGCTTTCCCAACATTCATTAAGCCTTTGGTTTGATCCTTAACAGTGCATAAATGGATGGTGGTAGTGATGCACACCAGTGATCCAGGCATGAGGAGAGAGAAGACGATAGAATAAGACATTCAGAGTCATCCTTGGCTAGTTCAAGGCGAGGCTAGGTGACATAAGGAAACATTGTCTCAAACAAATAAATTTATTCCCCTGAGGAAGATCATAGGAAATAGATAACTCTTAATATTTTTCTAATGAAGGATATTGTGGATAAAGAGTCTTGTTTCTGAAAATTATGAAGAGATAAGGGAAAAGTACAGAAAAATCAGTTGCCAAGCATGGTGGCCAATGCTTTTATTCTCAGCACTCAGGAGGCAGAGGCAAGTGGACGTCTGAGTTCAAGGCCACCCTGGTCTTCAGAGCAAGTTCCAGGACAGCCAGGGCCTCATTGCTGTTGTTGTCTCAACAACAACAATAACAACAACAAAACAGTGTCATTCCTTCCTGTGGCCAAGGAGATAGCATAACTTCTATGCATCATTTATAGTATTGCTGCTGGTTAGTTTTTCTAAAGAGAGTCTAAGTGTTTACGGTTTTCAGTATCCTTGAGAGAAAGCTGGGAATGTGGCTTGGTGGAGTGCTTGTGTAGCATTCAGGAAGCCCTGCTGCCCCCACCCCCACCCCCAACATTTGGGAAAGAGAGGCAGAAGGATCAGTTCAAGATTCTCCTGGACTACATAGCAAATTCAAGACCCATTTGAGATATATTAATTCCTATCTCAAGAAACTAAAACAAACACCCCCTCACACATAAAAAACATAAACAAGAGCAACAAAAAGCCAATATGCTTGCATTATTGGAGTAGAACGAAACTGTGTATTGTTTCCTTTCCATTGCTCTATCTACTCTATCTTATCCTTTAGGAAGGATAGTGGCTGGTGAGAGTGGTAACTCTTTTAAAGCAAATGCCTCTTTTCCAACAATATAATGGATTACATATTTTTAAAAGTATGAAAAAAAATCTTCTAAAATACCCCTTAATCAAAATGTGTAACCGAGGCCACAAGAAATCTGCTGTTTGGAGGCAGTGTCCTCAGTCCATGTTGATTCTAGGGCTGGCTTATGAACTGAAATGAAAACATCATCAGGCTGTACTAGCAGCTCAGCAAATCAGAAGTACAGCTCAGAGAAGGTGGCAAAGAGGGAGGGGTTGAAGCAGCTTTAGCAGAAATGCCTAGGCAATGTCTAGATTCAATATTTGAATCTAAAGCATCAAATATAGTTATTCACTGGCAAAGCAAAGAACCAGGTTAGTCTTGTCTGCCTTGGATTTAGTAATGTCTGCGATGAAAACCATTTGGCTTGCACAGGTCCAAGCAAGATGGGGTGCCAGGACTGAGATGTGGAAGGGGTCATGATCTCTCAGCCCTAAGCAAGAAGCTATCTCTAGTTGGCAACCATGTGTGAAGGAAAAGCTAGTTTTCTCCAATGGAGGCAACAGTCCCACTGGGTATACAAATCACACATACAGCCAGGCCCCAAGCCCAGCAGTAGATGCAAATCTCAAAACCAACTCCTTTATTTTTGGAGAATATTTTTGTCTCACAATGCTTTGGCTGCTGGGCAGTTTTTACCTTATTGCTCTTTTGCTTGTATGTTATGGCTTCTAATTTTTTGTTTTTATGGATTTTCTTAGTTTGTGTGTGTACGTGTCTTCATTCCCCCCCTTTGTTTTATTCTATGTTTTTTTTTTTAAATTTGCCTGTTTTCTAAAGAGAGAGAAAAATTGTCATAGAGTTGGAAGTTGGAAGTGTGGGAAGGTGGGGCGGATCTGAGAGGAGATGAGGGAAGGGAAACTGCGATCAGAAAAAGATTTTATTTTCAATCGATAAAATAAAAACAAAGAAAAAACATTTTTTTCCAAGAATTCCTAGCTTCAGATTACCTTCATGCAGGTTCAGGATTTTTTATTGTATCTGCATAGTCAAAGAAAAGTCTGTCTTAAAATATGAGCAAAGTTGTGAATGGACAGAACATCCTGATGTCTGGTAGGAGGAAGCACGAATTTCCAGAGGAGTGTCATGTGCTGGACGCTTGCTCTGCAATTAACAGTATTGGAGGGTGGTAGGACCTTTAAGAGGAAGGGCCTAGTGGAAGGAATATGACTTCTCTGTCAGGTCCCTTGCACCTTGATTGCCCATAAAGAGCTAGCTAGGCTCTGGTGGTAAGGGATACATTAGTTCTCTCACTAGTGGATTAGTTCCTGAGAGAGCCATTTATTACGAAGGAGCAAACCTGGTCCCTCTTGCTATGAGACTTAGTTCTTGTGCTCCCCACCATATGATGCTGTTTGCTATGAGATTCTCAACAGAAGCTGGTGTGTGTGTGTGTTTTACATACAAAGAAATGACAAAATGCCAGCTCCTATAATTCTGAAGGTAGGCCAGGGAGTATAATAAGAGAAATGTCAGATATACAGTTTTGTTAATTAGATTTACTATAGTTTAGATTCTTCCTTTTTATTGTGGTAAAAGACATCACATAAAGTATGCTATGTTTTGTTTGGTGATATTAAGTATAGGCATATTATGCAACTGACTAACATCTGTGAATAGAACTCCTTCATCTTGCAAACCTGAAATTTCATAGCTTCTGAGTTGTATAACTGTCAGCTTGACTGGATTCTGTAATATCCAGGTAGCCAGTACTGTTTCTAGGTATGTCAGTAAAGTATCTCCTAGAGACTGGCATTTCAGTCAGTGGATGAAGTAAGATAGATCCTCTTTCATCCAAAATGAGTGGGCAAATGCAACTGGTTGAGAGTTTGGGGGGGGGGGACAAGCAGAGAGCATTCCTGGTGTCTGCAGGAGCCAGAATTCCCTTCTTAACTGTGGGAGAAGGAATTCTAGGTTATCTGTCCTTTGGAACTTCGCCAGTAACCCCTTAGTTCCCAGGCAGAATTGTACTATTGGATTCCCTGGCTGGGGGCTCTCTGGGTTTGAATTTAGCCCTGCTACTCACTTCTCTGTGTTTTCTTTTTCTTTTTAGCTTTCAGATGGCCTGTCATAGAATTTCTCACAGTCACATGAACAATACTGTCAAATCTGCCTCTCACGTATTTTATTATGCTTTGCTTCCCCCCCCTTTGTACATTCTGTTTTTTTTTTTTTTCCCAGATTACAGGTTTGCGGCAACCTTGTTTAGAACAAATCTGAAGATGCTGGTTTTTGTTTGTTTTTAAAACACATGCTCATTTCCTGTCTGTATGGCACATTTTTGTAATCTCACACTATTTCAGCCTTTGCTAGTATATATTTGTTAGAGTGATATGTATATATGGTCTTTGTTGTTACTATTATGGTTGTTTTAGAGAGTTAGGAAATACATGCATGCAAGTGAACCAAACGTATATATGTTGTCACCACTGCACTGACTCACTGTTCCCATCTCTTTCCACGGATCCAGTGGAATTGCCTCTAGGTCAGTTGATAACTCTACAGTGGCCTTTGAGTGTCCAAATCAGAAGCAGAGAACCATATCTCTTTATTTTAAGTGGAAAGCCCAGAAACTATGAAGCTCAGTCAGCAAAAGATGATGAACATGAAGACAACCCAACAGTCAGGCTTCCAGTGACAAATGTGAGGGAGATAATGGAAAAGGAACATTATTGAAGGCAAGAAACTAAAAGGACTGCTCCAGCAAACACGAGGAAATGAAACACTTTATTGCTGACATGGAGGCGGTTTAATGATCTAGAACTATTCCCTTAAGCCAAGCCTAACCCACTGTAAGGTTTAATTCTTCAAGTCTATGAGGACTGAGAAGTGAGGAAGCTTCAGGCTAGCCTGAAGCTAACACAGGTGATTCATGAATTTAAGGGAAGTTGTTTTTTTTTTTTTTTTTTTTTTGGTTTTTCGAGACAGGGTTTCTCTGAATATCTCTGGCTGTCCTGGACTCGCTTTGTAGACCAGGCTGGCCTCGAACTCACAAAGATCCGCCTGCCTCTGCCTCCCAAGTGCTGGAAGTTGTTTTTATTAATATAAACTCGCAAGTTGAGGCAGCCAGTGTAAAGCTGCAGCCAGTTATCTAGAAGACCTAGATAATTTCAGTGCTCTTAGCACTTCTTATTGTTCATGATGACCCACTTCCTACCCTTCTTTTGCTATAATCCCATGATCTCTTAGGAATTCCTTACGCCTAATGCCTCTAGCTCCCCAGCTTCTAGTTGGGTTAGGCAATGGGAGGCACTGGAAACTTCCTGAAGGGTTGGAATAAGGCTTCTTGCTGTTCCAAGTTCTTTGGAGCCTCACTAGAGAACTCTGCCCATATCTATGTAAACAGCTCTCAGCTATACTTCCTTCAGTGAGGTCCTTTGAAGATATGTTCCAGTTAGGGCCCACCTGCATGGGTATAATGCAGTTCCCATTTTCAGGACAGTTGTCCAGTCCTCAGCCATGCCTGTTTCCAGGGCTAGAAATTCTAGTCTCCTCAGTTGTCTTGCACTGTGGAGGGGACAGTGAGAAGAGAGCACTGAGGCAGCTGGGTGGCTGCTTCCTGTCCTCTAACTCCAACCCCAGTTTCCCCTTGCTCTCAGATCCAAAGGCTCTTGGTACTAAGTCTGAGTCTTTTGAGGATTCTGTTGTGTTGTTGGCTGTTTCCTCCACCTTCAGTTTTATGTGTTCAGATAGTTAGAAAGCATACTCCTCACTATTTCTAAATGTTCCTGATGTTTTAATTCTCCCCATTAACCTGGCTGATTTATGCCTTTGTGTATATGTTGTGTGCTTATAGTATATGGCTGGCACATTCTGCTGACTTTTTTTTAAATACTTAAAAGATTTGTTGCTTTTTTCTTTCCACGACAGGGTTTCTCTGTGTAATAGCTCTGGCTCTCCTGGACTCACTCTGTAGACCAGGCTGGCCTTGAATTCACAGAGATCCGCCTGCCTCTGCCTCCCAAGTGCTGGGATTAAAGCCTTGTGCCACCACACCCGGCTTATAAGGCACAATGTAACAACCGAAATAAACAAAATTCTTACTGTGTTTTTGATAATTTTAACAGTAAGTGAAATTGTATGGATGGATGGTCTATGCTCCATTACAAACGGTCACCATTGGACTTCTAAATGAACTATGTGGAGTACAGGTATCTTTTCACTAAAGCCTTTCATTTTAACCACAGCAGTGAGGAGTAGGAAGAGTTGATGACTGTGACAATGCTGAAGAAAAGGCTGTGGTACTTGTGCATGGCAGTGGGTAAACGCCTGTAGGTAGAATGCAGCCGTACACCCTGGAGACCCAGGGGAAAGTGTGTAAATCAAACCTCAAGCTCCTTGGCCTGTTAGTTCAGTGGGTGAAGGTGCTTCAGTTCAGTCCCCATTTTAACCTTTTTTTTTTTTCATTTTATTTGGGCCCCTAAACAGGTTTTCTGCGTCCCAATTCAGCAGGAAGAACTTTTAAGAGAGCAACGTCCCATTCCCAAACAGTGGGGTGGATGATTATTTGGTTATTTGATGGGTTATAGATGTTGTTTAGGGAGAATGGTTACAAATTGTTATATGGTCTTGTTAAGCAAGGTATAGAAAGTTAGACTTGGAGATTTCTTTTTCTTTTCTCTATCCATCTTTCTCTCTTATATAGTGGGAAAAGACTTGAAAAGAAAAAGAGGGGGAATATATGTATATAATATAGAAATGATAATATATAAGGATAGATTATTGAATCTGCTCTGAAACTTAAAATTATTGTTCTTTAAATAAGGTTATCTTTTGATACATTGGTATATAATTTTGTATATTGATACAAAAATAAGATTAAGTTTGATTCATTAGTATAGAATTTTATATTTTGATACATAATATGTATATTTCAACTTTTTTTTTGTTTTGTTTTTGTTTTTCGAGACAGGGTTTCTCTGTGTATCCTTGGCTGTCCTGGACTCACTTTGTAGACCAGGCTGGCCTTGAACTCACAAAGATCCGCCTGCCTCTGCCTCCCAAGTGCTGGGATTAAAGGCGTGCGCCACCACCGCCCGGCATATTTCAACTTTTGTATAAGGTATTGTGCCTGTACAAATCATTTAAAAGTATAGGTTTACTTCTGATCCTTTTATGGGTTGCTATTGCAATCTATTTAGGAGTCTGGATAATACAAATTGACTGGCCAGTCAAGCTCCTGGTAATGTCAAATGCTGGGTTAAACAGATAATAAATGGATAAAAATATACAGTTGGCTTGTTCAAAGATAGATAGATGATAGATTTATAAATAAAATAGTAGTTGTCTTCAAAACCCTCAGAGGCATACAGAAAATGGCATTTAAAGATGTTTTTATTATTTTAAGAATTGTTTGACTTAAGACAGTCAGGTTCTGACAGCTCCCATTTGACTTGGAAGAAGACAATGAGCATCAAAAAGAAATCTCCCATCAGGAGATAATTCCTATTGGGCAAAAATGCCCCTGCTCTCTTAACAGATTATATACAGTCCAAAGATGGACCAGAGCATAAATGCAGGTAAGTCGATGTCCTGATTCTGCAGAGACAGAATGGGAAAATCCTTATTTCCTGCTGCACAATTTAGTCTGTGAAAAATGCTTGGCCAGAAGGCTGAAGATGATGCTCCAACGATATCAAGAGAAATTTGGGACTGTCTAGGCAGCAAGCTGTCATATTTCTTTTTGGAAGCTGCTCTCCTATGCTTCCTACTCACTCAAATAATAACTTTATCCCTTCTTATGTCTTTGATGGGGTTGAAGGCATAATAGTTATAAAATTTCAATTGAATTTGAGTTGTTTAGGATTTAAAAGGACATTTTGAAGGCTAAGTAAAATCTTTAGGTTTATAAATATAGGATATTAAAGAAATTATTTAGGTTCAGAACTTTAGACAACCAAAATAGATAGATGATTTTTTTCTTCAAGATTGCCTGATACAAATAGGCTAAACATTATGTGCATAACTTTTATATATGGTTTTCTTGATTGTTTCATATTTGTTCTTATTGTTTTTACTATATGAGTAAAAAAAATAGCCTTTTTTTTTTTTAGACAAAAGGAGGGAATTGTTGGGGTAGTGTTAAGCATTATAAATGTTAATTAATTGGTCTTGCTTGCTGTCTGTTACTTACATTGAATATGATTGGTTAAATAAAATGCCAAGGCCTGAGATTGGGCAAAGACAGAGAAAGGTGGGACTTCCTGGGATTAGAGCAGGAAGCCTTCGCTTTAGACAGAGATTAAAGCATTCCAGCCAGCAGCAGGAAGAAGAAGAGATTCTAGCCAGGAGCAGCAGGAAGAAGGAGGCACACACCATGGGTTAGAAAAAGGAACCTCATTCCACATGGCCAGGAACATCGGCATAGTGTGGAGAATGGCAGTCCAAGGGGACATATGTATATATGGGGTCATATTTGGGTAACAGACTTAAGAGCTAGCTTAGATGGGCTAGGATTGCACAACTCAGGCCAAGGCTTGTTAAAATCCACGTGGTGTCTGTGTGCTCATTTATAATGTCTGGATGAGAATTAACAATCACCAAACCAATTAACAATAATATAAATACTGGTTAAATAACTTATTAGCCATATTTCTTTTTACAAACATTTCTGTGTGAACCAATGTGTTTTACTGGCATTACTTATAGAAATATAGGTGAGGAGTTATTTACAGGAACAGAAATGACAAGTGTATCACAGCTTGCCCCAGCACTGGTGACAGTTCACAAGAGCTGGGAACTTGGGAGCTCACTGCATATCTTGAAGTAGTTCATCATGCTGGATGCTCTTTCAGGCTCAAGTGGCTTGACTCTCTTCTAGGCAGCTCAGCTGCTCTCTCCTTCCATGGAGCTTGACTGGGCTGTTTTCTCCCAAGCAGCTGGTCTCATCTGAGCCTCTTCTAAGCAACTCAGCTTACTCCAACTCTTAACTTTGTCATGATAGTTAACTTGCCATGGTAAGTTACTTTTATTGTGTATCTCTTGAGCCAGTGACATGTCTCAGTGGGTAAAACTACTTGCCACATACGCTGGGTGACCTGAGCTGGATCCCTGGAACCCACAGTGATAGAAGACTCATGAAGGTTGCTCTCTGACCCCCACACTGGTGCTGTAATGGGCACACAAACACATACAGCATGAAAGAGAACTTTTAAACACTTACCTCTTGGTACACTGATGTGTTGGCTTGCATATGGGAGTTAACCTATACATTACACAAACACTTCAAAGATGAAGGTGTTAGGCTTTGCAATAACTGGCATCCAGCCAAACTTTTTCTTGCCCAAATTGGAAATCTAACAAATTATCTGGATTGTCACAAAATAATTTTATCCATATGAAACAGCTGTTTTCTATCAGAAGGCTAAGGGAAGGAAACACATCTAACTGTAATGTGTACATGCAGAACATTCAGGGTTCATGTTTTCCACTGACCAGTCAACATACTTATTGATGTCATACAGTTTGGAAAGCCACTCTACCCTCAATTAACTGGGGATTTGAATTCTACCCCCTCCTCTTTTTGGTTTTGGGTTTTTTTTTTTGTTTTGTTTTGTTTTTTTTGAGATTAGGGCTCTCCTGGAACTATGTAGATCAGGCTGGCCTTGAATTCAAAGTGATGAATTTTTATCTTTTTTACCCATTATTTTGTGAAAACATTTACAGAAAGATTGTTGACGTACTAACTTTATTAAGACATGGTACATTCTATAGTTGTCTGTCAAATCTTCAATATTTGAATTTTTTCAACCTATCAAACGATGTGAATTTAGCTAACACACTGATTTTCATAATTGTGGGAAACTTCTTCAGAGTATAATTTGAAGACATTAAAGACTATGTTTTTTTCTGGCACTGATATTTTGTTGACAAACTGTTAAATGTTTTAAGAAGTCAGGATATCATTTTGGTTCCTCTGACCAGCTCCTAACTTAAATTCTTAAAAACACAACCTCATTAATGTCATTATGGCTTAATACAGAAACAGAGTCCAGCCAAATGCAGGTCACTCTGTGACATATTTTATTTTCTTGCAAGAGGCTGGATTTTGAAGGGAAGAGGGAATATCTCAATTATAGAAGTAGTGGGCATTATGTCCATAGAACCTATGCCTCATCCCACAGTTCACTTTATCCCTGAGGTCTTTCTGTTGTTCTTGGATGGAGTTAAGCAAACGCTTCTGTGCCATAGACTTTGAAAAGCAGTTCCTAAGATCTAGCAGGTTGGTGTGAGGCTTAGGCACTCCAGTTCTAGGAATCCACCCCAAGTAAGGTCTTGTTTCTTCATTGCCTTCCATATCCATGCCCAAAAATTCTTGCTTACTTAAGAAGTTGTCAAAATTGAAATCATCCATATCTGTTTTGCTTTGTAGAATATTAGACTTACTTAGGCGAACAGGGTTGTGACATGTAGCATATGGGTCACGGAAGTGAGATTTAAGTGGTTCATAGTCAATATAATGGTTTGACTTAGAGAGGGATAATGGTAGGGGTTTCAATGCCAGCTGTCTCCAGTACAAATCATCTGTCTTTTTAGTGTCCGTTATCTTTGGAAATGCTTTTATGTCATAAAGATTAGTTGTATCTTTTGCTGTATAACAATATGGGAGTGCATAGGGAGAAATCAAGCCTTGTTCTTCCTTAATTTTCTCTTCAATATCCTGGTTTTTATGGGTCATTCCAGACAGGAGGTTATTATTCATTGCCATAATTTCTGCAGACCTGGGTATGAATGTATGAAAAGCACACAAAACTCTAGGGGTACAATCTGGACAGGAAGGTAGTCCTTGCTGGACTGTAGCCTCCAGAGGTCGTTGGTGCTGAATAAGTCGGGCAATTCGACCTTCCAAAGGTCGGGAAGGTTTTAAGGCAGAATGGAATTTTTCTTGCTGTACCAGTGGAATAAAAGGAGAAAAAAATCAAATGATTAATAAATGTAGCATTATAATGATATGGCTACAAACAGGCCAATTTCATACCTATTTTCACTATGTCAGTAAATAGGAGAGGGGTTGAAATGTACACACTAAGATCCTTTTGTATTTATTTAAAGACATTGAAATTTGGACCCAAATAAATACTTCTTTCTTTTTTACTGGCTTTGGGTAAAATGGAAAATACATGTTTTAGTTGGCTATCCAAAAGCTTTTCTGTGTGGGAATTCTCAGTTATCAAAATTTCAGATACAAAAAGACTCACTGAACTAAAACTTACAAAATCAAGATTGCATTGACTATCCTGTGCAGTTATTTAAATCATCTAGGGAAGGCAAGAGTTCTTAAGCCTAGATTGAATCAGAATCACCTTCAGAGCTGGCAGAAAGAGTTCCTAACTTTAGTTCTAAGGCTAGGACCTGTAATGTCTACAGTGGGATTCTGGGATCTCCTTGTTTTGGGAGGGTGTGTAAGAGGGAACAAACCTGTGTGCACTTTGAGCTAGCCTTCCAACTCAGAATCTTGAATTTTGGCAAATTTCATAGGTGCCGAGGCTGGTGGCATGCTAAATGCTTGGAGAAGCACTGTCTGAGGTGTTCAGTCTGTTTACTAGTTTTAGGGAATGAGCACAGGCCCTTGTCACTGAGGTGTGCCCTCTGCCCTGTCTGTGTTTCCTTTTGAGATGTTTTTAAATATGGATTCAATAAAGCTTGGAAACTGAAAAAATAGGAAATATTCGGGATACTATTACTGGAGCTATGGAGGTGGGGGAAGAAGGAAGAGGTGGCATGTAAGGGTAAGGTGGTACCATGTGTTCTATATTGTGACAAAGGCTTGAATGAAAGCTGTATTGTAGAGGAATTTTAATTGAGAACATGGCTGCTCTGGCAAGAGATCACATCCAAAGACATAGGTCTATGTGAGCCAGCTGGAATACAGACATGTTTTTATTTATTTTTATTTTTTAGATTTTTTTAGTTATTTAGTTTATTTATGAGTGCTCTATTTGCAAGTATGCCTGCAGCCAGAAGAGGGCATCAGATCACATTGTGGATAGTTGTGAGCCACCATGTGGTTGCTGGGAATTGAACTCAGGTCCTCTGGAAGAGCATCCAGTACTCTTAACTGCTGAGCCATCTCTCCAGCCCCATACATGCTTTTAATCCAAAGAGACAGAGGGCAAGCAGATCTCTGAGTTCAAGACCAGCCTGGTAGACAGAAAGTTTCAGAAAAATAAACGCTTAGGTCCAGGTGTGGTAGTACATGCCTTTAATCCCAGCACTCAGGAGACAGAGGCATGTATATCTCTGAGTTCTAGTCAGTTCTGTTCAGTCAGTTTTGTTGGTTCAGTGAGTTGAGAGGCAGTGCACTGGAGTTGAGTTGTGGTGGTTCAGTTCATGGAATTCAGAGGCAGTTTTAGCAGGAAAAGTTTTACAGAGACAGGTTGAAGAGAGAACAAGCTAGACACAGGTGAAGTCAGAATGAGCCAGAGAGTGAGAAGGAGCCAGAAGATTAGAACACATTGTTAGAGTTAGTTTGAGGCCAAGCAGAGCAATTCAATCAGAAGCTGAAAGAAGCCAGATTGAATCAGTCAGCTTGGAGAGAAGTTTGAGCCAGAACAGCTGAGTTGAACCAGCCAGCCAGAGTTCAGAAAGAACAAGAAAGGGTGATCTTTTTTTTTTTGGGGGGGGGGGGGTTCAAGACATGGTTTCTCTGTTTAACAGCTCTGGCTGTCCTGGACTCGCTTTGTAGACAAGGCTGGCCTCGAACTCGCAAAGATCCGCCTGCCTCTGCCTCCCAAGTGCTGGGATTAAAGGCGTGCACCACCACTGCCCGGCTAAGAAAGGGTGATCTTATTCAGCAGTAAGTCTCAGAGGCTGAAAGCATTCTAGGCCTAGATTAAATTGTGTGGAGGCTAGAAGCTTCCAGGACTAGGCCTGGGTTAGCAGACAGAGGCAGTAAGCCTTTACAATTCAATCAGGTAAATAAAAGGTACATTTATACCGTATGCTTTTGTTTTGAAAAATGCACATTTAAGATTTGTATAATTTTAATGAATGTATACTTCACATTGAATGAAAAACAGAAAAACAAAATTTTAACTCTGATAAATGGTATGCATGTAAAAGCTTAAGGGATATATTAAGGTCTGTACTTTACTCTAAAATGTGTAAAAATAAAAATATTGATGGATGGTCAGAGGGAATAGATTATGGGAAAGACTGAATAAGTGTTGATGGTAGAATCTAGCTGGTGAGTATACAGGTCCTAAATGAAAATTATTTCTGTATGCTTGAAAAATTTTTATTATAATATACTAAAGAAAACACCAGAAAGAAGTATGTGCATGTTGTTATCAGGGGAAAGGTAATGATGAATGTGTGGGGGGTTCAGTTGGTAGAATATTTGCTTAGAAGCTGGGTTTCAATTTGCAGTACTTCACAAAATCGGGCATAGAGGCAAAGCCTACATGTAACCCAGGCATTAGGGAAATAGACATAGGATTGGGAGTTCAAGGTCATCCTTGGCTATATAGAAAGTCTGAGGCCAGCTTAGGCTACATGACACCCCATTAAAAAAAAAGAATGGTATTAAAATAGTAACAGAAGCATGGCCTTAAAGAATAAGAAACTTTGGGTCATCCTTTTGGACTATCCTAGTTGGGAGAATTTCCATACTGAATCATTAATTGTTACAACCTTTAGCTAATCAAGCTTTAGTAAATATACTGTGGGGCAAAGAAAGACCTAAGCTTTCTGATACATTTTACTACATTTATTATTAAAGAAAAAATATCAGATTTTGATATTATCTGCTATGTAAGCAACAGCTTTTAGTACTTTCTTTTCTCTTTTGATGTATCACAGGCTGGCTTTGAACTTGATATGCAGCTGAAAATGACCTTCAACTCCTGAATATATTACCTACACTTCTCAAGTGCTGGAATTATAGGTATGCTTCACCATGCCTAGTTTATGAGGTGCTGAGAAATCAAACTAGGATTTCCTGCATGCTAAGGTAGCACACTACCAACTTAACATCTCTAGCCCCAGGACTTGCATTTAATTCTTTAAAAGGTTCACAGGGATTTTTCCACCACTAAAACACACTTTCCTAGAGTTGGTTGTGCATGTTGAGCACATCCCATGTCAGAGCATGTAATTGATCCAACAGAACATGCCTATTGCAAAGACAGAATCAAAACAGTTAAAAGCCCTTTGGTGGCTGATAAAGCACAATTTATGGACCCAACTCAGGTGTTTGATTTGGTATACTCTTCACATATGCTGAGGCTAATATACAATTAAAGTGCTCAGTGTAATCTAAAAATAATCCATATTTTCATATGTTTGTAGTTTTACATATATCTCCACAATTTATAGCTTAAAATTATGTTTTTAAAATTTATATTTATAGAGAATACAATTTAGGCCCTTCAGTAAACCAACACATGAATAGTGGGATATTTAACATTTTTTAGATAACTGATCTAACAAAAATTATATATTTTAATACAGGGCTTGATAATTTCTTTCAAGCCATTTATATAATTAATTCCCTGTTGATATAGGCAAAATAACTTATTGGCTTCTGATTGTAATCAGCCAACTCTCAGTTATTGTGACTATCAGGAAGAAGCCATTAATTTCTTCAAAAGTAATGTTGATGTGTAAGATACATTATACAAGTCTGCAAAGATCCAGACTTTGTCAGGAATTATGAACTTATTAGTTAAGCTTTACTTTTCATAAACAAATTCTTTTGTGAATTATTTTATCAATAGTAGCAAGGTAGAAAATGTTTTAAAAATAGTCCTGTGAAATTTTGTTTTTCCAAATAGTGACAAGGGTCTCCAAGTCAGTTGCAGTAAGTTCAGAGCCGTCTTTCAAAACCGACTAGATTGTCCTTTTGCTTGGGTGGCCACCAATACTCAAGACACGAAACATGAGAAAAGCAGGGAGGTAAGGCCTCGATGCTTTGCCCCAGTAACTGAGAGTTGACTGCAATTACTTACGGGCGGTGGGTCAAATCCTATCTGTCCAGTTAGGTCTGCTACCTCCTTTTCATGGTAGTCATCCAGTTCAAGGGGGCTCATGGGCCCTAGACCTTAATGGACACATTGTAAATAAAGAAAGGTAGTTAAATGACTCTGTAAATAGAAAAACCTACCCATTCTCTTTATCATATAAATTAGAATCAATGAAATATAAACCAGCCCTACCTCCCAGCTACCCACTTAAGAGAGACACTGAGTGCTCCCACTAATTTGAACTAGTGTTTATAATGAGTAACATGAAAGAACATCAGAAAATGGAAGCTTGTGATAGATAGTATTTGCTGAATGTCCCTTTTTTTTGTTCTCATACTTGTATTAACGTGAACTCATACCTGTAAAATCATGATTGTGTGAAGTGATCCAGTGGGACCTTTCAAGATTTCTTTGTATATTGGCTTCCTTTGCAGAGTTCACAGCATCCCATGGATTCAAAGATGAGTTAGGAGCAAAAGTTTTAGGAGGCTTGGGGTAGAATATTTGTTTGTTTTTCTCAACACATTTAGGAAACTAGAATATGAACATAACATAAAGATTGCTGTTATTAATGGTATATTCCTGAATAAGGAAAGGTTCACTGTCCCAGCAGGTATGTTCTTCATTAATTGCTATATACACACGCCAGGTATGGTGGCTGTAACTATAACATTTTATCAAGATGTTAGCATCTGTACTAAAAGTCTCTGAGGGCTTAGGTTGGCATGTGTCGCTGGATATTCTACTTCTAGTACAGTTTCATTAGACACACTGTGGGTTTTGTGAGCGGCTGGCTGACTTTAGTCAGAGTGGTTCTGTCCCTGAAAAGAAACTGCATGATGTTGGCTACAGCTGACAAAGGCTTAGGTCACTTACACTCAGATATGATGGTCTTTTTTGGTTTGTTTTTTTTTTGTTTTGTTTTTTGTTTTTTTGAGACAGGTAGCCCTGGCTGTCCTGGACTTACTTTGTAGACCAGGCTGGCCTCGAACTCACAGAGATCCCCTTGCCTCTGCCTCCCAAGTGCTGGGATTAAAGGTGTGCACCACCACAACTGGCAATTATAGACAGCTGTGAACTGCCATGTAGGTGCTAGGATTTGAACCCGGGTCCTTTGGAAGAACAGTCAGTGCTGTTAACCTCTGAGCCATCTCTCCAGCCCCTGATGGTCATTCTTTATATGTAACTGTAGTTTTACTTTGTATTCTCTAAAGAGTTGTGCATGTAAACATTGCTAGATGCATTTTAGTGTGGCTCTATTTAGTCACTGCCTGGAGGTACACAACTGTGGCAGAAAAGAAGGATCTTGAGGAACATTGTGTTCCAGGAACACACTGGCTAGTACAAGAGAGGAGGAGTAAATGTAAATGACTGCAGACAGCTGCTTTTAGAAAGGTTAAGACAAAACTACTTGGATGTTCACTGGAGGAAGACATTGATTCTAGTTGAATGGAGAAGTGAGGCCAGGAGCAGGGTGGAAAGGAGGGACGTGAGAGAGGCTATGTTATGCCATGCCACAGCAACTAGGCAGAGATATGGAGACAAAAAGCTGCAGAAGCAGAGGTAGGGTGGAAGCAGTCAATGTGGAACATTAAGTGCACTATGCCATTTGTTGCCTGCACGCCAAGCCCACCTTTCATGTTTGCAGGCCTTGCTGTGTAAAGAATGGAAACCTACCATTTGTCTAAACAGTTTAGCTGAAATCAACACATAAACTATTACCTACTTTGACACACCATTAAACCTATAAAACAGTTCCAAATTCATATTTATTAGCCTCTTACAAGTTTTGCACCAAGACATGGTGCTCAGGAACAGCCAGATGCTGCATCAGGTCCTCCTAGTGTTCTCTTCGACCTGCCCCATTGTCCCATGGTCCCCATTCCAGCCAGTATATAGCTCTAGGCTATCAGGGTAGCCTGAGATGGCTACTGGCTGGGGATATACTAACCTTTAAGGATGGTTACAAAGAAGAGTCTCTAGACTGGTGTGGAGTGGGAGACAGGAACACATGTTGAACATGAATACAGCCTCCTTACTCCAAAAAGTCCCAGCCCCACATGGAGGAGCACGGCAATAGGAAGGGCAGGGAATATGAAAAGTTCCTAGGCCTAGGGGTGAAACTGTTGCTAGAATTCTTGTCATGTTGAAGCAACTCTCATTTTAGGTAAGTAGAGAACTCATAAAAGGCACTTGAGTCTGTGTTAAGAAATAGTAAATAAGTACTTCTATATAATATCAACTAAAGCAATGGCTTGCTTACTCAGGGGTGAAGAAATCCCTTTAAAAATTCATTTATTTAATTATTAAATTTTATTTGCATATACAATATATATGTGTGCTTGTGTGGGTTTATGTATACCACCTGTGTGCAGGATCCTACAGAAGCCAGAAGAAGGTGTTGATCACATGGAAATGAAGCTATTGGCATTTGTGCATGCTGAGAAGCAAACTTGGGTCCTCAGCAATAGCAGCAAGTGCTTTTAACCACTGAAACATCTGTCCAGCCCCAAGAAAGCCCTCTGTAATCCTTATCTTTTTCATTATTTGGAGAGCTAGCTTATTTGAAAAAACATGGGCCTTCTTCAAACACTGTCCTAAGAGGTTAGAGTAATGTATTTTATACTGGTTAAACTAATAATCCCTTGCTGAGATGTAGTCTAGGATGCAAGAAATTAAATAGGAAATGCAAGATTTAGTGCCATCTGTGGTGTCCTGGCAAGGGGTTTAAAAACCAGGAAACATTTGAATGGGGCTTCTGTTAATGTGATGCTGTTCTGAGAGGCTAGTGAGAGGGAGCTGCCGGCAATAATGACAAGTGTTCACTGGGGAGGGGTGTATCCAGTGTAGAATGTGCATCTGACAAAGGCAAGCACAGGTAGGAAGTACTTCCAGTTTCTGGCAAATCCCTTTCTAGGCAGACACTCCAGTTTGTAAGAGTGATGTTATGTCTTCAGCAGAGCCCATGAAATATATGTAGTTTAGTCATGTGTGTGTGTATGTCCGTCCTACTCTGTCACCCTTGAGACAAGTCTCTCACTGAGCCTGGAGCTAGACCAGTAGTTAGAGCTTTATCAGTCTTCCCATCTCTGTCCCACTCTCTGCACAGGGCTTACAGGCTTGCACATATCACATCTGGCTTTTATGTAAGTGCTGGGATGTGAACTCAGGTCCTCATACTCATGCACCAAGTGCTCTTACCTTCTTAGCCATCTTCCTAGCCATAGCTCAATAACTTTTTTTTTAACCATGTATGATAAGGTTTTTTTCCTTTATTTTGTATTTCTTCAAGTTACATCTCAATCGCAGTCCCCTCCCTATTCCCCCTCCAGTCCCACCCTCCCATCCTCTTCCCTTTTTTTTTTTAAGTTTAAGGTATATCTTATTTCCCCCTACAGTTTCCCCTTTCAGTCCAACAAATGGCTCTTTCTCTTATAACAAATACAATACAGTACAACAGAGGTAATTAGGCCACAGTTATGAGGGTTATATGGCTTAACGTACATTCCCAATGACCAGTCCATATGTATTTGGTACTTGACTTTAACATTCTACTATCTAAACATTTCCATGAGTTTAAAGGTCTATATCTGACTCAACATTCATACTAACTTGCAACACAATTTTAAAATTATCTTCTTAGATCTATAACACTCTCTTGACTCCTAAACAACTCAAAATTAAATTATGAGACTCTAGCTATCTGTTCTTCAACCACTTCAGTGACCTGAGAGGGATAAATATATCTGATTTTATAGGAAGTACAGGGCCTGCAGCTTCCCAAACTAAGAAATGACATACCTGTGGCTGCCTGGACAGTTCCCATTTTCTCTCCATACATTACAGCATCGATCTTCAGTCATTTGGCCCCGTTTCTCTGACAGACATTGATTGTAGAGCAGGGGTTATGAAGGACTTACCTACCCTGTCTTGGCAGAGCTAGGCTGTCGACTTACCTGCTTCCAGGTTTTGTCCTTTTTGGACAGCATTCTGTCTACAGTTGGGGCAAGGGGATTTTCCTACCAAGAGATAGGCTTGCGACTAAATCATCTCCCACTGGAGATTCTTCGATGCTCATCTTCTACTTGGAGGAGAATAGGGGGTGCTGTCAGGACTTGATAGGTCTTGATATAAAAAAATCTAAAGTTACGAAAACATCTTTGAATGCCATATTCTGCAGATCTCTTGAGGTTTTTGAAGAGGCCCTATCTATCTCTTATATTAGGGTAAGCAGATGTTGCTTATCTCTTGCTGGTTTATTTCTGATTAGCTTAGCAAGTAACTATAATAGGCTGCCATAGTACCTAACTGAATGACCAGCTTGCATAACCATTAATTTGCATTTCTTATTACCCTAAACAGTTTATGACAATTAGTAGTAAAAGGCCGAAACATCACATTTCATTTTTTTTCTTTACCTCCTAACCCTTCGATCCCATTTCTCTGAGGTGGGGTGTCCTTATATAACAGTCCCTCATGTCAGTTGAGAGGTCGTATGAGGGCCAAGAGCCTCTTCATTCATTGGGGATCTACGAAGCAGTACCATCAGTGAAAAGTGTCTCGTTGCCCGGGAGAGAGAACTACTAAACAAACAAACCAATAAGCATACAATAGATAAAAAAGACTGAAAAATAGAAAAAATATAACTAATATATAAAAAATAGATAAAGAATAAAAATTAAAAATAAGAAGTCTATGTCCAAGTTCCCTTTGGTGTGTTAGTTGTAGTATCGATCGATACCTTCTACTATATAGCTAAAATCCTACTATAAGTGAATAGATGCCATATGTGTCCTTCTGAGTCTGGGTTAGTTCACTCAGGATGAGCTTTTCTAGTTCCATCCATTTGGCTGCAAATTGCATAATTTCATTGTTCCTGATAGCTGAATAATATTCCATTGTATAGATGTACCACAGTTTTTTGACCCATTCTTCGGTTGAGGGACATCTGGGTTGTTTCCAGTTTCTAGCTATTACAAATAAGGCTGCTATAAACATAGATGAGGAAACTTCCTTATGATTCCGTGAAGAGGCATTTGGGTGTATACCCAGAAGTGGTATGGCTGGGTCCTGAGGCAGAGCTATACCAAGTTTTTTCAGATATCGCCAGACTGACCTCCATAGTGGTTGCACAAGCCTGCATTCCCACCAGCAATGGAGTAGGGTACCTCTTTCTCCACACCCTCGCCAGCATGTGCTGTCATTTGAGTTTTTGATCTTAGCCATTCTGACAGGTGTGAGATGGAATCTCAGAGTCATCTTGAGTTGCATTTCTCTGATGATTAAGGATGTTGAGCATTTCTTCAAGTGTCTCTCAGCCATTAGGGATTCCTCCTTTGTGAATTCTCTATTTAGCTCTGTCCCCCATTTTTTGATTGGATTATTTGGTTTCTTGGCATTTAATTTCTTGAGTTCTTTGTAGATTTTGGATATTAGCCCTCTGTCAGATGTGGGGTTGGTGAAGATTTTCTCCCAGTCTGTAGGCTGCTGTTTTGTTCGAATGACAGTGTCCTTTGCCTTACAGAAGCTTTTCAGTTTCATGAGGTCCCACTTATTGATTGTTGATCTCAAGTCCTGAGCTGTTGATGTTCTGTTCAGGAAGTTGTCACCTGTGCCAATCATTTCGAGGGTTTCTCCCACTTTTTCTTCTAGTAGATTTAGTGTGACCGGCCTTACTTGTTAAGTGGATACTTATTAAATATAGAATTATGTGCAAAGTTCTGAGGGCTCTGTACTGGGCACCAAAACTCTGTAAACCTCTATTAAAACATTAGTAAGACATATAGTGCTGATACAGTAGGTGAAATTTTAAAGCTTTTTCGTTTGGTTGTGCTTTATGGTCTTGAATGATGGTGCTTACTTGGGCTTAACAAGGGAGTAAGAAAAGGTTTATTGTAGATACTACATCACCGTCTAGAAGGTTGTTAGCATTTTCAGATACAAGTTCTTTACTGGATCCTATTTCATTTAATTATACTGTATCCCACTAATAAATTATGATTGTGAACTTTGATCAGTTACATATGGAATGAAAAAAGACACAAATGGGAACAAATAAAGTGGCAGATTTTTCTGGCATCTAGTTAGGATATTAGAAGAAAGGACTGAAGGGGAGAGTATGCAGGGGTGTGGAAGAGCATTGGCAATGGAGAATGATGAGTTTCACTTTCTGAACACCCTGAAAGTCACTAGAACAGGTGGGAACAGGTGGGAGGTGGGTGAAAGGCAGCATGGAGAGGGATACTTGTGGGTATCCGGTTGTTTGACCAGATGACATTAATTTAAAAGGCTTGCTTGTGTGCTAATTTTTAATGGCCATTTACGAATGAGTCTGGATTCCAGGTGCTATAGTGGAGTGATAGCTGTCCCAGCAATGAGAAGGTAGGTGGGCATTTTCAACTGGAAAGAGGAAGGCAGGTGGTTTGTCTCCATCATATGGCAAAATAAATGAGCTCTCTTTCAAGTAGATAAGACTCTGTCCAGATGCTTAGGTTTAAGGAAAGCTGGGTTTTTTGTTTTTTTGCAATGAACATTAAATTAATAAACAGGCTTGGAGAGGCTTTGGAAATTGTTTAAATTAAGTTCAAAGTCAGGGAAGTGTATGACACCTCCTTCTGGGATTATATCTCATTTTACTCAAAAGATGATTACAAAGTTCATTTTGTCCTAAAGACTTTTTATAACAGAAACCCAGTACTAAGTGTATTCTGTTCTTGAGAAATAAAAAAGGCAAACTGATTTAGGCTCCGCAGCAGATAGTGACATAAACAGCCCAGAACAATCAATATTGAAAGTTGCTTATGCTTACCAATTGTGACAGGAAAAGGAATGTATGCTTGGCTTAGTAATGGCTGGACATGGCCAGAGAAGAGATCTCAGAAGGAAGAAAGTGGCAAGAGAAGACTTGTGCCTTTTGAGTTTTATTGCTGTGAAGAGACACCTTGACCATGGCATCTCTTATAAAGGAAAACATTTAATTGGGGCTGGCTTACAGTCTCAGAGGTTTAGTCCATTATCTTCATGCCAGGAAGCATGGCAGCACACAGACAGACCTTGGTGCTGGACAGGTAGCTGAGAGTTCTGTATCTTGATCCGCAGGCTGTAGAGGTGGCTGTGTGCCACAATGGGCTTAGCATGAGCATATAAGACCTCAAAGGCTGCCCCCACAGTGACACACTTCCTCCAACAAGGCCAAACCTCCTAACAGTGCCACTCCCTATGGGCCAAGTACTCAAACACATGAGTCTATGGGGGCCATACCTACTCAAACACCACAACTGGCTGGAGCGACAAGTACTGAGGAATGACTGGGGAAAATGGAGTAAGATTAAACACAGGGATACTGTGGGCTCTGGTTGGAATGAGGTACCTGGAGCTCTGCAATCCTATTTTATAAGTTTCACACATGTATCCTAAAGAATAAGGAAAAGATGACATTCAAAGTATTCTGCTAAAAACTAAGAACATCGTCTCAGAATCCTTGGAAGGAGGAAAGAATAACACTTGAAAGTTGCTCTCTGACTCCACATGTATATATACACACCACCACTGCCTGAGTACATGCCTTAGCCCCAGCACTTGGGAGACAGAGGAAGGCAGATCTCTGTGAGTTCAAGGCCAGCCTGGTCTACAGAGTGAGTTTCAGGACAGCCAGGGCTACAAAGAGAAACCCTGACTCAAAAAAAAAAAAAAAAAACTACAATTTAAAACATCACAAATGTGAGATTAAACATTAGAAACATGAAAAAGAATAAAACCAGTGGAAAATATTTTTGTAAAGCACTATATATGAGAGACTGTGGTGTAGTTCAGTTGGTAGTGTGATCACCTAGCATTAATAGTGCCCTGGGTTCCATCTCCAGCACTGCATAGAACCAATGTGGTGGAACATACCTGTAATCCTAGCACTTGGGAGCGGGGGAGGAGGATCATAAGTTTGAGGTCATTCTTGGTTACATGCTGAATACAATGTCAGTCTGGGCTACATGAGATCCTGTTACAACAAACAAATGCCTAAGAACATCCCCCAAACATTGTGAAAGATAAATACAGAATACTCTGTTCTCAAAGGAGTTGTAATTAGTTGATAAACTATAGAATCAGTATGGGAAGTTATTGACTATAGAGTATGGTAGGTGTTAGTAGGGGAGAAAATAATTCCCGCTGGATTGACAATAATGTCTTATTCAGTATTTTTGAATTTTAATGTTATTTTCTAAACTTTTCATGTTTGTAGGCCAGCTTTACTGAAATAAAGTTCAAAAAGAAACAATACGCCTCACCTATCACTGAGATGGCAGATGCCTACAAAGGATAGCTACTAACTAAACACAAAGGTCTCCTGACTTGGATCCCAATTATGTTTCAATAGAAACAAATTGTTGAGCTGAGCCATGGAAAATTAGCAA
Source organism: Lophiomys imhausi (assembly GCA_907164525.1). Classification (NCBI taxonomy): domain Eukaryota; kingdom Metazoa; phylum Chordata; class Mammalia; order Rodentia; family Muridae; genus Lophiomys; species Lophiomys imhausi. The sequence continues at coordinate 7,173,270 of CAJQZJ010032648.1, read as the reverse complement.
ATTTTAGACAGGCAGAAAGGCTCTTGAAGAGAACATCCCATGGCATTAGTCTACTCAGGAAACAGCAGATGAGAAGAAAGAAGGAAGGTTGGTTCCAGAGGGTCTTCCTAACTCACTACATCATTGGGCTTCATTTCCACTTGGGCAAAATGGAACCCAAAGAGGAGTAACATGGAGAATGCACATGATAGAGATGTGGACTAGTAGAGTATGAAATAATATGGTGGTCACCAGAATCACATCTCCTATTTCTGTTACTTGGGTAACAGATTTTGCCTGAAGTGACCACATGTGGCCTGCCCCAGTGGTTTCCCAGGTAAAACTCAGATGAGTCCAACCTTCCATTATTAACTACTTACCTAGCTCACAAATGCTTGGGTACAAGGAACTACTATATGAAAGAACCTGGCATTGCCTCTTTGAAACCACTTGGTCAATAAATACTATTATTATTTTCAAATGACTAGATATGTTCCGTAATGATTGAAAATTTTCCTACTTTATCCATGTGGAGCTCTGATGGAGAAGTGAAGAGCAGAGACAATCCTCACAAACCTGCAATCACTGCATAGTCACAAACTTTGAGTCTCAGTGTCCCCATCTATACAATGGGCTTGGTGGTAGCAATCTTAGAAAATTACTTTAAGAATTAAATGATGATGCATCTCCTTCTTACTTTCCTGTTATTTTCAGGTTCTGTCTTTTCATTGAGTCCTTGATTTCTTGGATGTTTTGGGTGAGGAATTTTTTTAGTTTTTTCATTTTCTTTGGCAGTTATATCGATTTCTTCAGTTGAACCTTCCATGCCTGTGATTCTGTCTTCCATCTCTTGTATCCTATTGGTAATGCCTATGCCTCTAATTCCTGTTCTCTTTCCTAGGTTTTCCACCTCCAGGATTATCTCTGCTTGTGTTTTCTTTATTGCTTCCATTTCCACTTTCAGGTCTTGAACCATTTTATTCATTTCCTTCTCCAGCTTGATCGTCTTTGCCTTTATTTCTTTAATGGCTTTGTCCCTTTCTTTCTCTTGTTTGTGTTTTCCTAGATTTCTTTAATAGATTTCTCCATTACTTTCATCTGTTGGATTATGATTTCCTTAAAGATCTTTAAGGGATTTATTTTATTCTTTTAAGGCATCTATAATTTTCATAAGGATAGGTTTGTCATCATTTTCCTTTGTTTCAGCTGTGTTAGGATGGTCAGGGCTTGCTGTACTAGGACAGCTGGGTTTTGTTGGTGCCATATTTCCCTGGTTTTTGTTGATTTTGTTCCTTCGCTGGCCTTTAGCCATCTGGGTGTTTGTTGTTGGCTGATTGTTCCTGATGCTCACTGGACTTGGTGCCAAGGAAAGAGCTTTGGTCTGGAGGCTGTATGATCTTGATGGCTCATAGCCCTCCACAAGATAGATGGATGAGGCCTTGTGTTGGTGGCTGGATCTCAGTGGGTTACCCACAGTTCACTTCGTGCTGTGTCCCAATTGGGCTCTAAGGTCGGGGTCTGAAGTGGGGTGTGTTTCTCTAACCTCCAGGATCCTGAGATCTGGCCGGTTTCCCTAGTGAGGCCAGTGGGGCCACAGACTGAAGGCTAGAGCCAGCAGGATGTCCCCTCTGTGTCCATAGGCCTGAGCCCAACTGTTCATGTTGCCTGGGTGTCTGGTCTATGGGTAAGGTCTGCCTCTGTGGTTGCCTGGGAATCACAGACACAGCTTGTACTTCTCAGCCAGAAGCACTGTGACCCAGGGCAGCCTGCCTTACTCAGCCAGCTGCACAATGACCCTGGACTGCTCCACCGTGTCAGTACTCATCCTCCTGCTGCTGTAGCCTGGGTGTCTGGCCCAAGGGCATGGCATACTCGCAGGGCGGGGAACAGAGATAGAGTCCTTGTCCCATCAACAGCATTTCAGCTCAGGACAGCTTCGCTGCAATTTAGTTCAACCTCCCACTGATCAGGTAATGTGTTCGCTGGTCATTGCCATGTTGGAATCCCTGGAAAGAATCTCCCACTGACTTTACCCTTTATGGTAAAGATCTGGGAAAAGATCTTCACCAACTCCACATCCAACAGAGGGTTAATATCCAACATGTATAAAGAACTCAAGAAATTAAACACCAACAAACCAAATAATCCAATCAAAAATGAGGTACAGAGCTAACCTGATAATTCACAAAAGAGGAATCTGTAAAGGCTGACAGGCACTTGAAGAAATGCTCAACCTCCTTAGTTATCACGAAAAAGCAAATCAAAATGAATCTGAGATTCCATCTCACACCCATCAGAATGGCTAAGATCAAAAACTCAAGTGACAGCACATGCTGGCGAGGATGTGGAGAAAAGGGAACACTTCTCCATTGCTGGTGAGAGTGAAAACTTGTACAATCACTTTGGAAATCAATCTGATGATATCTTAGAAAACTAAGAATAGTTCTACCTCAAGACTCAGCCATACCATTCCTGGGCATATGTCCAGAAGATTCTTCACCAAGCTACAAGGATATTGCCTCAACTATGTTCATAGCAACTTTATTTGTAATAACCAGAAGCTGGAAATGGCCCAGATATCCTTCAGCCAAAGAATGGGTAAAAAAACTGGAACATGTTCACAATGGAATACTACTCAGCTATCAGAAACAAGGAAAACATGCAGTTTGCAATCAAATGGATGGAACTAGAAAAGCTAATCCTGAGTGAGCTAACCCAGACCCAGAAAGATACACATGCTCACTTATGAGTGGACATTAGCCATATAGTACAGGATAACCATCCTACAACCCAGAGACCCAAAGAGACAGGGAACCTAGCATAACTATCCTATGAGAAACTCCACCCAGCAGCAAATCAAAACAGATACTGAGACACACAGCCAAACATTAGGTGGAGCTCTGGGAGTGGTGTATATGAGAGAATGAGGAATAGAGAGATAAGGAGGGGCCAGGAATTCCACATGAAGATCAACAGAACCAACAGACCTAGGCCCCTAGAGGCCTACAGAGACTGAAACACTAAACAATATATATATATATATATATATATATATATATATATATATATAGAGAGAGAGAGAGAGAGAGAGACAGAGACAGAGACAGAGAGACAGACAGACAGGCTGAACCCAGGCTCCCTACACATATTTAGATGACAGGCAACTTGGTCTTCATGAAGGTCCCTTAGCAGGGGGGGGGCTTGTCTCTGACATAGACTCTGTTGCCTGTTAGTGGAACTCTTTACCCTTGCTAGACTGCCATGTTGGGCCCTAGTAGAAGAGGAAGCTCTTAGCCCTCACGTGACTGATGAACTGAGTGGGGTTATGTGGGGGGCTCCCCTCATCTAAGAAAAAGAGGAGGGAGTAGGAGAAGAGGGTGGGACCAGATAAGGAGGAGAGAGGAGGCTGCGATCAAGATGTAATTTGAATAAATAAAAATTTTAAAATTATGTATCTCAAAGTGGTTTGTGTGCAGCAATTTAACATACCATGTTTTCTTTTAGACTTTGATACAAATGCATTAATAATGACTGGAATGAAAATAGCTTTTAATTTTTTAAATTATAAATTAAATTTAAAAAATCTCCCATTTCTATGCAAGGGGGAGTAATTACTAAAAGTACTTAATATATTATGTATTGAAAAGGTAAACTTAAAAATACAAAGTATGTGAAATGCATTTCTTCCCCACTGTAAATTAAAGGACACACACACAGTTCTTTTTGTCTTATAACTCTAGAAATGTTCCATAACTATTACAAATATATCAAATAAACTAATAAAATAAAAAATGTGAAAGTTAAAATTTCATTCTTTTCATTTAGATATAAAACAAACAGTCCACCAAGTGAACTTTTATGTGTTTGATATATGTGTTGTGTGTACGTACAGGTGTATGGGATGGGCATGTATATTTGAAGGGGTGTGTGCATGAATCCTTGTGGAGGCCAGAGGTTAATACTGGGTGTTATATTATATTATCATCACCCTATTATCATTATCCACATTATAATCTTAAAATAGGATCTCTTACAAAATTTGGAGCTCACTGATTCAGCTAGACTGGCTGGCTAGGTTCACCTTACACCTAGCTTTTTGTGTAGCTGTTGGAGACAGAACTCAGGTCCTCATGCCTGCACAGCAGACACTTTACCCACTGATCTGTCGCCTGAGCTCATCTGGCATATTTTTAAGTGTATTTGGTACAATTATATTAATTTTTCCTTACACATTTTGAAAGATACTTACATCATAATATACACCCTGACCTGGCCAACTCAATGCTTTTTTCTTTGAATCCATGGGAAAATCGAGCAGTTCATATCTGTAAGGGTTACCTGAAAATTGAAGCAAAAGTAGTTATTCTGAAGAGATCAGAGCTGTCTTCTAATTAAGCAGACATGTGGGTGCAGTAAGACACAGGACCAGGTGGAGATGCCTTGTTTCTACCGGAGGCTGTGCTTAAAGTACACTGTGAGTGTCTGCAGAGTCAGATGAACTGTCTGGTGCCCTCAAGCTGACTGCTGGTTAAGCTAGGCATCATTCCTAACCTTCTGGTGATAGCTCACTACATCTGCTGCTCTCACTGCCTTCTTTGATTTTACTACTGAATTCATGCCAATGATAAGTCTTGATTTCAAGTCACATTTTACCTCTTGTCTTCAAAATCGTTGTATCATAGGCCTTGGTTGGCATAGTAGGAGGAAAAGGCTGATGGGTGCGAGCTTTAACACCGGTGTAGAGGTCCTTAGGTGATGTGAAGGTCGGAAACATGGCGCCTCGGCTTGTGTGTGTATGGTAGGGATGTTCAATTGGATATGGTGAGCAGATTTCTCTAAGATTTAACAAGTGAATAAAAACAGAGAAAGAAGTACAATAAAAAAAACCTCATCAAATATTTACTGGGCTCCTTTGTTGTGGCAGATGCTGTTCTAATCCCCGTGGAGATGGCCCAGACCACATTCCTATACTCAGAGAGCTAGCATTCTGTAGAAGCTGCTATAAACAGTGAAATCTTAATTTTGCTAGATAAATCAAAACTAACTTAGCTGAAAAATAATCATACCCAATTATTAGCGAGTAGTTTTTCTAAATGGCTAATATAAATCAATGTATTAATTTAATAGTTTGTAGGAAGTATAGGAAGAATTTTTTGTTGCCTTTATTTCCACTTCATGTAAAAACTTTTTTTTTAAATGTGCATTGGTGCTTTTCCTGAATGTCTGTCTCTGTGTGTGAGGTTGTCAGATGCCCGGACCTGGAATTACAGACAGTTGTGAGCTGCCATGTGAGTGCTGGGAATTGAACCTGGGTCCTTTGGAAGAGGAGCCAGTGCTCTTAACCACTGACTCATCTTTCTAGCCCCACCACTTCATGTTTTAAGAAGATCTATATACTTTATTTTTACAGAATCATTTTGAGCATTTGGCCCAGTAATCCAACATCTTGGACAGGACTTCCAATCCAAGCCACTTGTTTCTTTGAGCAAACAACAACAACAACAACAACAACAACACACACACACAATTTTGAAATTAAATTAGCACAGTGAAGGAAAAGGCTAAAAAGGTAGAGGATCTAATTTTACTTGTTTGGAGAACTAGCATAGACTAAGAGGAAGTGTAGGAGCTGTATGAATAAGAAGAAATTTGAGATGGAGAGAACCACAGAATACAGAACGGTGTTTATAATTACAATTCAAGAAAACAAGACTGGTGTTATAGGTTGAATTGTTTCCTCTCAAATTCTGTCTGTTGAAATCCTACCCCTGAAGGGCTTATATTGTAAACTAATTTGGAAATAGGATCAGTGTACATGTTATTAGGCAAGAGAGGGTCATACTGAAGTGGGTGGGCCCCTAGTTTGAAGACGGTGTGCTTAAGAGACGGTTAAACTTGACACAGTGAAGCATGCCCTGAGAATGCCATGTGAGGCCAGAACTGAGAGGACACATCTAGGTGCCAAAAAGATTACAAGCAGACCTAAGGGCCAGCCAAGAGTAGAGTCCCTTAGAAGCTCTTAGAAGGAACCAACCCTGCCTATAGCATAACACTGTACTTCTAGCCTCTCTTAGAAGCTCAGATGCAAGAAAGATGAACCCAAGGAATGTAACCCAGCAGAAAGGGTTTTCTTTTCATAGGCTGTTTGAAGTGTTTCAAAAATCATCAAAAAAGAATTCTTCCAAGACTGTTTTTAATACCCCACTCTCCCAACCTTGACCTGGATTGTGACAACTGTTTGAGTAGCTCTTTGCTTTAGCTGAAACACAATTTTAAAATGAAAACATTTCCAGTTATGTGTGAGGGAACTTCAGTGCCCAGGAGCACCTACTGCTCAGATCTGGTTTCCTATCTTGGTTTCTAATAAGGGGAGCTCTGGTTGCAGAAGACAATGTGATGGAGATGCAACCTGAAGTAATAAATAAATAAATTTTTAAAAAAAGGAGCGCTGTCGCCGGGCGGTAATGGGCGCACACCTTTAATCCCAGCACTTGGGAGGCAGAGGCAGGTGGATCTCTGTGAGTTCGAGGCCAGCCTAGTCTACAAAGTGAGTCCAGGACAGCCAGAGCTGTTATACAGAGAAACCCTGTCTCGAAAAACCAAAAAAAAAAAAAAAAAAAAGGAGCTCTGTTTCTTGAGGTTCCAGCTGATTCTAACAGTAGGCAGGAAATGAACAAGATGACCCAAAAATATCTTATAGTGTTGTAAAGTAAGTGAATAATAAAAGTACAACCCTCAGCCAGGCGTGGTGGCGCACACCTTTAATACCAGCACTTGGGAGGCAGAGGCAGGTGGATGTCTGTGAGTTTGAGGCCAGCCTGGTTTATATATAGAGTGAATCCAGGACAGCCAGGGATACACACAGAGAAACCCTGTCTCAAAAAACAAACAAACAAAAAAGGAAAACCCTCTTCACAGCCCCATTACAGTGTAGGAAATATTAAAAGAATACAGGGACAGATACAAAGAGCAGCTAATGGCCGATGGGAGACACAAAAATAAGTGGTACTGGGTTACTTCCTGAGTTCCTAAACCAAAACAAACACCCACATGTTTGAAACAGGTGATTAAAAAAACAACAACAAAAGTTTGTAAAACTTCCTTGTAGAATACCAGAAAAAAAATTTTTTTTTTGACAGAGACTAATGTTGCCCAGGCTGGTCCCAAACCCATTATATAGCTGAGGATGACCTTAAACTCATGATGCTCCTGCCTCTACTTCCAGATGCTGGGCTTACAAGACATGTGCTGGCAATCAAACCCAGGGCTTGCTGCACACGAGGCAAGTGCTCTGCCATCTCAGCTACATCCCAGCCCTGAAAAACTTGTGAAGGTGCTTTGCTCTTAGAAAGTAGTGTAGAATTCCAGATGCTGCCTGCACACATCAACTGAAGAGTAACTGCTGTGAGGAAGCACATGCACATTCCTGAGCCCAGTGATCAAGGGTCACAGCAGCAAGAAATCAAGAGGAACAGGATAGTATGTAAACAGCACTATACCTCGGAGGTCTTCCTCCCCGGTCTTACCGTTTAAAAAAAAAATCAACCATATTCCATTTGGGGTCATTCTACAAATATGGGGTCATTCATGGGGCTGGAGAGATTGCTCAGCAGTTAAGAGCACTGGCTGCACTTCCAGAGGTCCTGAGTTCAATTCCCAGCAACCACATGGTGGCTCATAACCATCTATAATGGGATCTGATGCTCTCTTCTGTCATGCAGGCATACGTCCAAATAGAGCATCATATACATAAATAAACAAAATTTAAAAATTCTATAATCCTCAAAACTATTAAGATTATCAACAAAACAAATAAGAGTCAAAGGAATTGTCCCAGCCAAGAGGCACCTACACTAAATGCAATATGGTGTTCTAGGTATAATCCTTGAACAGAAGGTGGACAGTATGTAAAAAATGATCCAATCTGAAGTGTGGACTCATTAACTACAGTGCATCATTCTTGGCTCATGTGCTATAAAAAGCATGCTGCATGAATGTTAAGAGGCTCAGGGTACATGAGGAAATCTCTCCTCTAACTTCTAATACACATATAGGCCTAAAACCATGCTACAATAAAATCGTAATTTAAAAGTCTGACTGGATATAAGTGAAGAGAAATAAAAGTATCAGTTCCTGGATTTAGTTTCCAGTATTTTATTAAGTATTTCTGCATCTATGTTCATGAGGGAAATTGGTCTGAAGTTCTCTTTCTTTGTTGGTTCTTTGTGTGGTTTAGGAATCAGGGTGACTGTGGCCTCATAGAATGAGTTTGGCTTTGGCAGTGTTCCTTCTGTTTCTATTTTGTGGAAGAGTTTGAAGAGTATTGGTATTAGCTCTTCTTTGAAGGTCTGGTAGAATTCTGTGCTGAAACCATCTGGCCCTGGGCTTTTTTTTGGTTGGAAGATTTTTTAATGACTGCTTCTATTTCCTTAGGGGTTATAGGGCTGTTTAATCTGTTAACCTGATCTTGATTTAACTTTGGTAGGTGGAATATATCAAGAAAATCGTCCATTTTGCTTAGGTTTCTAAATTTGGTGGAGTACAGATTTAATCATCAGAGAAATGCAACTCAAGACGACTCTGAGATTCCATCTCACACCTGTCAGAATGGCTAAGATCAAAAACTCAAATGACAGCACATGTTGGCGAGGGTGTGGAGAAAGGGGAACACTCCTCCATTGCTGGTGATAGTGCAAACTTGTATAACCACTATGGAAGTCAGTCTGAGATATCTTAGAAAACTTGAAATAGCTCTCCCTCAAGACCTAGCTATACCACTTCTGGGTATACATCCAAATGATTCCTCACCAAACCACAAGGAAGTTTCCTTATCTATGCTCACAGCAGCCTTATTTATAATAGCTAGAAACTGGAAACAATCCAGACGCCCCTCAACTGAGGAATGGATAAAAAAACAAAACAAAAAAAGCTATGGTACATCTACACAATGGAATACTACTTAGCAATCAGAAACAAAGAAATCATGCAATTTGTAGCCAAATAGATGGAACTAGAAAAGCTCATCCTGAGTGAGCTAACCCAGACTCAGAAGGATATACATGGCATCTATTCACTTATAGTTGGATTTTAGCTATATAGTACAGGATAACTATACTACAACCAATGCACCAAAGGGAACAGAAACATAGACTTTTTTACCTGTCCATGAGGCACTTTGCCCTAGTGGGGCTGCCTTGTAGGCCCCCAGTGTATGAGGAGGCTCTTGGCCCTCATATGACTGCTGAACTGGGGCGGGGGACTGTTATGTAGGGACACTCCACTCAAGAGGAGTGGGATGGAAGGGATAGAGGGTAGAGGGTGGGAGGGCGGGACTGGGAGAGGTGGAAAGAGGGTACTATGATGGAGATGTAACCTGAAGTAATAAATAAACATAAAAAAGTATCAGTTCCTTGGACTTGTACCAGATTGTCCTCCAACAGTTAAAATGCAGCTTTCAAGAAAAGTTTCCTGTGTGCTCATGACCATCTAGGTCATGAGTGATCCCATCTTTTTATTATTATCATTATAATGGGGAAGAAAATACCAAGTATATACTTACCCTACTGTTGAATTAAGTGGTTTGGGTAACCTGGAATAGAAACAGGAAAGAAGTTCTAATTTAAGTTGAGGCTTTTAAAGGCTTGAATTCCTGTTAGAAACTTAAGAATATTAAGATATATTCTGTGTTTAAACCACGTTGACATGTACACAAAGTTTTATTGCTTTGCACAATTACAAGACACAGGCAGGGTATTTTCCTATCTCAGCTGCCTATTGACCAATGATTTTCTTCCACTGATTCCAACTTAGTCCTGGTCACCAAACCTTTTGCATTTTTGATTTGTAGGGAGGTTCAGGGCTAAGGTTCTTGTTCTCACCTCCTCTGTCATAAGCAGGCAGTAGCCAGACCGTCCTGAGAGCCTGACATCACATATGATGCAATTATGTGTCCTGAAGCTAACTGTGCAGCCTGGCTGGGAGGATATATAAATACTGGGTATGCTTTGTCCCTTTGTCCACAGCTGCTGATCTCTCGTGACAGCAAATATTGCACAATCACCAGAGGGTACAGAACAAAACCAGCCAAGTTCCCAGAAGCATGGATTTCTGAACCAGTTCATTCTGATGTAGTGTACTTACTAACTACTCTAGACCCACGGGGCAAGAGATAATACCATAGTCGTGGAAGCAAGCCCCCTGCAGAGGGGGAGTTATCCACTGACAGTTGATTTCAGCAATTACTTTCAGCCTATGCTTATAAGGCTCTGAAAGACCTCAGGTGTGGAAAACATTTCACAAGAAAGGTGTATTAGCATTTCACAATAAAAGAAATCAGAACATTTTAGTACTGTTTTAGATGTCCTCCATGCTGGATATATTCACAAGGATGCATCAAGCCATATCACTGTATTATTCTATAGTGCATTATAAACACTGGATATATTCACAAGGA